>OZ020190.1:57363085-57789522 GCA_963971165.1 Philopedon plagiatum
GGAATCAAGGAATGTACTGTACCATGAACCATTTTGGTTAAACATGTATTTTTAGTGATTTACAATACATCTAAGTTTTTCTACAGTTTATCCGTTTCATTATTTATTCCGACTATGCTACAGGGTATTACAATTGCATTTTTGCTGTAACTTGACCGAAATATCAAATATTACCCAAACACATATTGATATTACACAATGAAATAGGAACGCTAGCCGAAACACCGTTTTCTTTAATAAATACAATACAGATACAATGCGCATATTAGTTAATTAGTTTTTCTTTGTCAAACCCAAATTTTTTTTAAATAGTATATTTCACGGGGCGGTTCGAGTGTATTGAAGCAAACCCAGCAAACCCAACCGGGACCGGCATATTGATATCTTTCGACGATGGCTTGTAGGGTTGCCAGATTCGAAAGACTAATTTCCGGGACGTCCTGTCAACCAAAAAAAAAACGCTCTATGGTGTAGTCAAAAAATTTACCTATATGCTTGGTCAAAAGGACGACGGTAACATCGTGTACAAATACTACTTATATTTATCGCTAGACTTGGCAAGTTTTAACAATTTTTCGTCTTCAGGCCCTTTTAAAAAGGACAAAAATTCTGGGCAAGTCTAACTGGAATTAATTTGAATTTGCAGCTCAGCTGCAAGTTGTTTATTTTTGTTTGATTAAAGATTTCCGGGATAGTACAGTAAAATTCCGGGATCCGGGACGACCTAACAAATTCCGGGATTTTCCCGGAATTCCCGGACGTCTGGCAACCCTAATGGCTTAGCTTGATTCTTCCTTGAGGAACTTGCATTTTTTTAAAAGACTAGTTTGGTTTTAAACAATAAATTATTAAGTTGGTCATTGAAAATAAATTTATTTGGATCATTGACAAATGACCTTTTATGGACGAGCCGCGCCGAATCCAGAACATATATATATATATATATATATATATATATATATATATATATATATATATATATATATATATATATATATATATATATATATATATATTTATTTATATATATATATATATATATATATATATATATATATACATATATATATATATATATATATATATATATATATATATATATATATATGTATATGTTAGTTTCAATGTACTTTTTAGGTAATTAAACAACAATGAACACACCAAATTGCCCAAAGCACGATTTATTACGTTAAAATAATACAATAATACAATACGTTCGATGTTTCAAATCAGACTGACTTTTTGCATTATAAACAAAATCTTTATTTGGTTCGAGTCTTGTTTGTTTTCTTAACACGCATCGTCAGCAGGAGAGATTAGGTGGTCTAGGTCTGGAATGACATAAGCTAACACGGCCTTCCTGACGGTCTTTACTTGATCTGCAAAACAAACAGTTATTTGCCAGTAAACATTTTTCTAGATAACTCACAGCCCAAGATTATTTTGGGAAACTATTCCTAAACAGTAGTTTAGGGAACTTATAGCCAAAAATTACTTTTTTTGAAAACCAAGCCAAAACGTAAGTTTAGGGAACTTACTGTCGTTTAGAACGGCTCGCAGAGCATTAAATAAAGTTGGCATCACACGTTCTACCTGTCCATGTCCACGTGGAACTCCTGTCGCAATTAAATGCAGTTCGACGGACCACTCAGCCAAAAACTCCTTGAATTTTCCAGACTGAAAAGCGGTTCCTCTGTCTGCTATTATACACTTGGGTATACCTAGCTCTTTAAATACTTGCATTAGGGCTTTTATGCTACAATCTGTAGTTTTTTGCTTAATAGGGCAAAAACGAACAAATTTTGTGAATGAGTCTATTATCACTAGAATTTGGGTACACTTGTTAGATTTTACAAGCGCTTCTGCGTGATCAATATGCCATGTGTCCAATTTTGTTGAATGCTTAGGTTTTTGCTGACACATACCACTTCTTTTGTCAGTAACTGATTTACCCAAAACACAAGCCTGGCAGTTTTCTACACATTTACGCACTGTTTTGCCCATGTGTTTCCATATCAAATCCTCCCGTAATTTAGATAACATTTTCTCAGCACCTAGGTGAGATAACTCATCATGAAGAGGCGCATTATGGCAAGTTGCATCGCTATCGGAACAAAATAACGATCTCGTCCGTCCTTACAACATCGTAAAAAGACACTAATTTGTCTTTTACTGTATACCCAGGTTCACTAAGTACATGATTTGTTTTTAGTAGACTGACAAAATAAATCTTCGGACTGATATTCACTGATTGTCTTATTTGCATTATTATGATTAGCGAGAGCTCGTGTTACTCAAGTTGCTATAACGGAGCGTTTCGACTAAGATAGTCAGCATGAATAATTTTATAACCGGGTCTATATTCAATTTTCAAAATTAAAGTCTTGTAACTTAATCCACCATCTTGCAACACGCGTGTAAACTTTTTTTAAATCCCGTAACTAAGTACAAGTAGTACCACCGAATATTTTCACACTTATTTGTCCATGCAAAAGGCTGTTCTTACGTAACAAAGCAGATATTGGTGCAGTTAAACTTACAAAGTTCTTTATAAATCGCCGAAAATATCCAGCAAGTCCTAAAAATTGCCTAACTTCTTTTACGCCTACTGGTGCGGCGGTCTGTGCCAAAACGTTGACACGCAAACTTGGTTTCACAGTACCTGTTACCGTTTTCGATAGCAACACCTACATAAATATTCGACAGATGTTTTAAATAAACTGCATTTTGACAAGTTCAGCACAAATCCAGCCATTAAGAGAAGGTCGACTACTTGTCGCAAATTTTCGAGACCTTGCTCAATAGATATCGCCAGGCACAACACATTGTCAATATAAACAAAAGTTATTTTATCTTTTAATAGTCCAAGCGCTTTATCAATGGCTGGGCCTCATCAACCAGCAGACGAAAGCTGAAACTGTTAGTGACTGGGTCGACGAGTTTAAGAGAGCAAGACGGAAACCCGCTCCTTTTCAGGTATTTGCAGTAGATCAGTTGTTAATTCGTCAATGGAATAACTACTTGACACCGCACTACACATTAAAATGACCATTTGCAGTACGACCTATTCATGAAATACTGGTAGACGCACTTCAGCCTAGATATGTGTCACATCGAGCAACTTATAATGGATCATTTCAAAAATCAATAGTTCGCAAAGCCTCCATTAACCAAATTGATGTCCCAGGATCTAAAGAATGTTTTCTTCCCGACAGAACATACACTGGTAAGAAAAGTCGATTAGTGTGTTTATCAAAATAATATTAAAATATTTTTGTTTTCAGAACAGTTACCAATCAGTCTTGAAAAATGGGACGACCTGCAGCATCTAAAGCAGTTTTGCGACTGCCAAAGAGTTTCTTAGTACGCTTGCTCATAAGACAACAAAGAAAGTACCGAAAAATACTCGCACACCTCTTGAATCAGGTCATAAAGAAGAAAAACTAAAACCGAACAAAAGCTGTTCAGGAAAAAAGAAGCAGAAGAAAGTGAACAAAACGGTAGTAAAAAAGAAAATTTTCAAGAGGGGGAAATGAAAGAAATCTGAAAAAAAACTCTTTTAGTTGGCTTATTTTATTCTTACGTTATAGTACTTAGTTAATTATTTCAAGGATGTTTAGTTTAATGTTCGGTATATGAATCATACACTAATTATTGTTATTATTATTATGTCATGTTAATTAGCAATAATTATTAGATGCAGACTTTGTTAAATACCTACCTCTATTATCTTTTTTCTTTAATATATGACTATCATCATTTTTGCTGCGTTTTTTTATGACAACCATCGTTTTTGTCGTTTTATTTTTGTAGGGAGACCAAAACATTAAGTTAGTAAAAGAATGACAAAATTCCTTCCACTTACTTGTTTCTACTGGATAATAAGAAATAAATGATCCATAAAATGCATACATTTAATTATCTTAACTTTACCATGCTGTCATAATATTTTCATTTTAAAACTTAAAATTCATTTTCTGGAAAATACATTTAAAGTGACTCATCGTTTTTGCAGTGAGGTCTTCATACAGTGATGGGCAGAATTTACGCAGCATATGGGAAAATTTTGTATTGTTAGATTTCAACACATACCGATGTTGGCAATGGTTTCTGCATCATTGGAAACCCCAAAAACCATTAAACAGGGGCGTTCGTATTTAGGGGTTCGGCTTGAAATTTAAAAAAATCAAAAATTATAGAGTAAAAATGACCTTAAATGAAATTATATCAAATTTTTTTATTAAGAAATGCTGTTTAGAATTAAATTATAAAGACATACACACATTTTAAAAGCAATTGAATAAAAAATAAGAAATACTTGCTTTTGCCAAGTTAAAAATTTGTCAATACTCATATTGCAATTTTTAGTGAACAATATTGTTAACTGTACTAAAATAATTACTTCAAATCACGTTCCCTAAAATTATACTTTTAGTTGCCTTTCCTTATACAGGACCACCCTGTATATATACAGTGATGGGCAGAATTTACGCAGCATATGGGAAAATTTTTTATTGTTAGATTTCAACAAATACCGATGTTGGCAATGGTTTCTGCATCATTGGAAACCCCAAAAACCATTAAACAGTGGCGTTCGTATTTAGGGGTTCGGCTTGAAATTTAAAAAAATCAAAAATTATAGAGCAAAAATGACCTTAAATGAAATTATATCAAATTTATTTATTTAGAAATGCTGTTTAGAATTAAATTATAAAGACGTACACAAATTTTGAAAGCAATTGAATAAAAAATAAGAAATACTTGTTTTTGCCAAATTAAAAATTTGTCAATACTCATATTGCAATTTTTAGTGAACAATATTGTTAACTGCACTAAAATAATTACTTCAAATCACGTTCCCTAAAATTATACTTTTTAGTTGCCTTTCCTACTAAGAAAAACAAAAGTGTACAATTCTGGTTGGTACTCCATTGCTTCATATCGAAATATTTTTATGGTCTTATCATGCTAGACCCCTCAAATCAATTTATTATTAATAAAAGGGCATACATGATTATGTTTTTTGATACAGCTTTATTATTCTGATTATTAAACTTTTTAAATATTATCCAAAAGGTATTAAAAATTGGAAATGATAAACTAAATACCTACTTAGAAATCTAAATGCAAATATTAACAGTAACAACAAATAATAACAATATTTTAACTTCTGAACTACTCCACATGTAATTGTCTTTTGTTCCATCGTTTTTAGTACTTTTCTTAGGATATCTGGTGTTATATTGGCGACATGATATCTTATTGTATCCTCTAAATGAGCTACGTCTCTAAATGACCGATGTTTACAGACCTTGTTTTTAAGGTATCCCCACAAAAAAATCCATTGGGGTCAGGTCCAGAGATCTTGCAGGTCATGGATTTACCGAATAACGGCCTATCCATTTGCCAGGAAAATGTGTATCCAGCCATTGCCTTACCGCAGGGGTCCTATGTATTTACGCGCCATCTTGTTGAAAAAACATTTCGTGTCGCTCTAGTAAGGGTAATTCATGTGGATCATCCATTAACTCAGTACTTAAAAACTCTAAGTACCTATCTAAATTAAGATTGTTCCTGAAAAAGTAACGACCGACAATTTTTGTATTGATAATACCGCACCAAACGTATGTTTTAAATGAATACTGGTTTCTTGCCTCTATGGTAAAGTTTGGATTTTCATCCACCCACCATCTACAATATTGGAAACTTATAATACCATTTGATGCAAATGTAGACTCATCAGTAAAAAGTATTATTTTTGCAAAATTTCTATCCCTCTCCATCATTCCTTGAAACCAAAATGAAAAATCTATGCGTGCATCTAAATCCCTTTCAAACAGAATATGAATAAATTTTGATTTGTACGCTCGAAATCTATGTTGTTTTAAAATTCTGCCAACTGATCTTGAAGACATACCAACTTGTTCTTTCCTTTCTGAGAGAGATTTCCTAGGATTTTATGCTACGGACAACAGTGCGTTAAAGGTACTTTTTTCATTTGTGACTGTTTTAATGTGAGGTACTTTATGACGATTTTCAACTCTACCTGTGGGGCCGTGGGCTTTTCCACGGTGGTATTTTGATTTTGAGATGAGACGCGCACAAAGATACGAAAAAAATAATGCTTGTAACACTTTATTGCAAACACGTTTGACTTTTGTTGATTTGAATAGTAGATGATTATAGATTTTAGTTTATTTTTCAAGCTTGGTCAAGCAGCCCATCTTGCTCCTTTGACGATCTAACGCAAAGAGACAAAAGCAAAAACTGTCAAAAATAATGACATTTTTAAGGGACGATTGGTAATTATTCCGATAGGGTTCCAAGATAGGCAACCAAACCGACTTGTTTTATATGGTAGCACAAATACATGTTTAACTAAAAATAGACCCAAAGTCCAAACATACCGCCCCCTTTGAAAGGACTAATTTTCAATAAAATATATATCACTACTAAGACATGGAACGTGGTAAAGTACAAGATTTCTCACATAGCAATACATTAATTTCTAATAACATTATTTATCCTTAATACTAAAATATAACCAAAGTTAAGGACATTTTGATGTGCAATATTGCAAAATATAAACAATTCCCTTGCTGTTAATTCAACAATGAATTCAAAGTATTCTATCCTATAACTAAACATATCAAGAATATGAATCATAGAATGTAGGTAATTGTTAGTTTTATGGTGTGTTAAATTTAGGAGACAAAGTTAAGCTTCTATTGGCAGAACACAAACTTTAGAAACTGACCTTTTTAAAATGCCATTACCAGTCTTAATCTCGACTACACGCACTACGTTATGACTACCAGTGAACACTTTAACCACCCGGCCTAATTTCCAGCATAATGGGGGCGTGTTGTCTTCCTTGATGACAACTAGAGTGTTTATGTCTATATTTGGAAAGTCTTTGTTCCACTTCACGCGTTCTTGTAACGTCGTGATATGCTGCTTCGACCATCTTTCCCAGAAATGTTGCACTTGTTGCTGAAGATGTTTATAAAGAGATAGTCGATTTGCACTAATTTCTTTAACATCAGGTTGAGGAAGGGAAGTAAGAGGTTCACCAATGAGGAAATGAGCGGGAGTTAGGCAAGATAAATCATTAGGATCACTGGAAAGAGGAAAAAGAGGTCTGGAGTTTAGGACCGCTTCGATTTGAATAAATACAGTGTTTAAACTTTCGTAAGTTAAATGGGAATTGCCAATAACTCTTTTTAGGTGATACTTGGCTGATTTGACGCAGGCCTCCCAAATACCTCCAAAATTAGGTCCATATGGAGGTGAAAATGCCATAAAATATTGTTAAGTGATAAAAATTCATTAAATTTTGAATCTTTTTTTATTTGAATCAGGACATTACGAATTTCCCTCTCGGCAGCGACAAAATTCGTACCATTATCCGTGTATACATCGCTACACATACCTCTTCGTGATACAAATCTTTTAAAACTGTTTAAAAAGGATTCCGCAGACAAATCATCGACCAATTCCAAATGTACTACCTTTGTAGCAAAACATCTAAAAATGCATAGGTAACATTTTACCAAAATTCTATTTTTTGTTTTTCCATCTTTGACCAAAAGTGGGCCAGCAAAGTCAATACCTGTCGTCTGAAAGGTACGTTGAGGTGTGATACGTTGTCTGGGTAAGTTATCCATTTTATACTGAGTATCGATTGGTTTTACCCTGAAGCAAGTTACGCATGTTCTTAGAATCTTCTGAGTTCTGTTGACATACGAACTGCTGATAATGTCATTTGTGCACCAGCATGTAAGTGGCGTATATGTTCATAAAAAATCACTAACTTTGTAAAGTTTCCAGTGTTTGGAAGCAAAATTGGATGTTTCTGATCGAAACTCAAATTAGAATATTTCAATCTGCCACCTACTCGAATCAAATCATTCTCATCTAAAAAGGGATTCAATTTTAAAATGTGACTTTTAGGGGATAATGATTTTTCTTGTTTTAACAAGTGATATTCTTCTGAAAAATAATTAGATTGGACTATCTTACAAATTTTAATAAGAGCGTTATTAAGTTCCTCCTTTGAGAGGGGACCTGTTAGGCGTAAATTCTTAGAATTTTTCTTGATGTTCGTCATAAATCTAAGACAATAAGCCATGATTCTTTGCAAACGAGTAAAAGATGAATATTTGTCAATTATAGATAAATCAGGTGAAGTTTTGATCGTCATAGAAACGACGTTCTTTTTTACTTCTGGTAGTTCGGTAAGAGCATGATTGTGATTTTTGCTGAATGAAATTTGGTCTTCCATTAAAAATGACGGACCATGCCACCAGAGGTGAGAGGATTTCAACTCGTGAGGATCTGTACCTCTTGATATGATATCTGCAGGGTTGTTTTCACTAGATATGTGTGACCATTGATCTAGCCTTGAAAACTGTTGAATTTCGGAAGTGCGATTTGCGACAAAAGTCTGAAGTTGATTGGGTTGTAAAGCAAGCCAAGATAATACTATTGTTGAATCTGTATTAGTATCAAATTTGAGAGCATTACTGATCTTTTGGATTAATCTGATTAGTAATAAAGCTCCACAAAGCTCTAACCTAGAAACACTTATGGTTTTAATTGGTGCAACTCTAGATTTTGCAAGAAGATGAACACTTATTTCACCTAATAAGTTTAAACTGCGTAGATAGCAACAACAACCATAAGCCTTTTGTGAGGCATCACTAAAGCAGTGTAATTTAGTTTTAATTGGATTTAAACATAGAATATCTCTTGGTATGTGTATGTCATTCAGAGCTGAGATTTGTTCTGCTAACTGTGTCCAAGATTTATAAATGTCCATGGGGACACTTTCATCCCAATCTAGACCCAGCTGCCAAAGCTGTTGTAAGATTAATTTAGCTTTCAAGATGACAGGACCAACTAATCCAAGCGGATCAAATATTTGCGCTGTTATTGATAGAATTGCTCGCTTAGTAACACGTGAAGAGCGAGTTATATTTACAGTGTATTCAAGGGTATCTTGATCCGAGTCCCTGGTCAAACCTAAGGTTTTAGTGGTTTTATCATCTGAAATTAATTTATGGCTTGATTCAGATTTGTCACTTGTAATGTCAGTCAGTACTGCGTCGTCACTCGCGACAAACTTGCGTAAATGAAAACCATAAGATTGGAGAACATGAATGAGAGTCCGAACCTGACAAGAGATCGTCAACATAGAAACTCGATAAAATAATGTCAGCTGTTTGAGGGTAAGAATTTGTATTTTCAATAGCCATTTGACGTAATGATCTGATGACTAAAAACGCGGCACAAGATGTTCCATAAGTTACTGTGTTTAATTGATAGTGAGTTAACTCATCTGATGAACTAAAACGAAATAAAATGCGCTGAAGATTGCGGTCGCGTTCATCAACAATAATGCATCTATACATTTTCTCAATGTCGGCAGTAAATGCAATTTTGTGAATCCTACAACGAATATCGATATCAATTAGATCATCCTGAATTTTAGGACCAACCTTAAGTGTGTCATTTAATGATACTCCGCTACATGTTTTGGCAGAGCCATCGAAAACTACCCGTAGTTTAGTGGTCGTACTAGATTCTTTTACTACTCCATGATGGGGTAAATAAAATTTAATGTTATCTGAATCAATCTTTTGTGAGTCCAATTTGGACATATGCCCTAATTTTTCGTATTCTTGCATAAAGTTTGTATATTGTTCTCTTAGTTCTGGATTTTTGTTTAATTTGTTTTCTGTATTGTAAAATCTCTTAACTGCTGATTCATATGGTTGTTTTTAAAATGATTTTCACAGTCGAGTTCTTCTTGAGATAGTTTGGAAGAAGGGGGTAATTGTTCAATTTGCCAGAATCGTTCGAGCTGTTCCTGAATGTCATAGTTCTGGGGCAAATTGATAGATAAATTACAGAGTGAATTATTTGTAAAGTTTATAGGCAACGGACCTGAAACTATCCAGCCTAATTTGGATTATTGTAAAACTGTGCCACTATTAGGCAATACAATTTGACCTACACATATTAAGCTCCAAAATACTGAAGCTCCGAGTAACATATCTATAGGACCTAGTTGATTAAAAGTATTGTCAGCTAACACAATGTTGGACGGAATCGATAAATTTGTAGTATTAAAGGAAAAGTTTGGCAAATCTTTTGAACTCTTGTCTGTGACTAAACATGAAAGCTCCTTTAAGGTAAATGAGTTTATTTGAGTCTTTACTGTGAGTTGGGTTTGTTCAAATAGTGTAGTTACACCACTACCAAAACCTTCCACAGTGTGAGATGTTTTTGTGGATTTCAGCCCAAGTTTACTAAACGTGTTTTTGGTTATAAAATTTGACTGAGAACAATTATCTAAGAACACTCTACACGTGTGTGATTGTCCATTCTTATCCAGAATTGATACAATCGCAGTAGAAAGTAAGACGTATGTATGAGCTGGTGTATAATTTGTAACTGAAAGTGCCTGACTTTGATTAGATTGGGAATTAACTGAGAATTGAGAATGTTCACTGGTTGGAACATGTGACGAATCACTTGTTGATTTGTTCTGTGAATTGTTTGAATTAGTGCTTGAGCTCTGATTTTTAACAAGGTGAAGTAAAGTATTATGTCTTTATGAATATTTTTTACCTGAATATTGATTACGACAATCTTTTGATACATGTCCTTGACGCAGACAATTTGTACATGCATGTAGGTGTCTAATTTTATTGAGCCTCTCTTGAGGAGTTAATTTAAGAAAGTCATCGCAAGCAAAAATGAAGTGATCTTGATCACAAAAAAGACATTTTGCTCTATTGGTAGTAACATTTATTACACTTGATTTAGAATTGTATGTTTTTTGATGAGGAAGTACCTTTTGACTAGAAGGTTTTACTGACTGTAAATTTTCCAAAAGCTGGCAACGCTTATTTAGAACAGAAGTGAAGTCTTTAACTGAAGGTGTATCAGTAGTGAGTTTCAATGAACATTCTTCCCATTCACGTTTAGTGAGAGGGTCTAACTTTGAAGATATGAGAAAAATTATGATGGTGTCCCATGAGTCAACTGGTACCCCCAAAGATTCTAAGGAATTCTAAGGAACGAATATGTTGAGTGAATTTGTGAATTAAACTTCTTAAATGAAAATGTGATTCTTTCGTTATACTCGGTATGTCAAGAATAGCTTGTAAATGAGTTTGAATAATAACCTTTTTATTCTCAAAGCGTTCACACAAAAGATTCCATGCCTTGTCATAATTTGCTTCAGAAACCTCTAAAGAAGTTAAAACATTTGCTGCATCGCCTTTTAAACATGATTTAACGTACCAAAATTTTTGGATTTTGTTCAACGTATGACTGTTATGTATGAGAGATTTATATGTATTTGATATGTATTTGAAAATTGTAACCAATTCATCATACGAGCCATAAAACTCAGGTAAACTAAGTTTTGGTAGGTTAGCATTATTTGAATTATGTGAGCTCAATGTGTGAACGCTTGAAGGTGTAGGTGTATGTGTAAGACGTGATAAGTTTGAAAAATGAGCTTCGAGAAGGGATTTTGCCTGCCCTGTATATTCAAAGAAATCATCTTCAAATTTTGTACGTTCATCTGTGTGATCAGTTATAGAGTCAAGTAGCTCTAACTCAGATTGCACCAAATCAAAGTCATGCCAAGTACTCTGAACCTTTTCCAAACGTGACTGTAATTCAAAGATTTTATCTGAATTATCGACCTTTTGAACATATTTACTAAAGCGTGTTACTGCGGCTTTAACCTGACCTCGTGTTTGTCTTAAACTTATAATTTTATTTTCAGTTTCGTTATTTTGGCTTTCGTTTTATGACATTTTGAGAATGAAATTTACGTAAAATAATTTTAATATCACTCGTATTAATCAAATCAATGCAGGTAGAAATGACTAATTAGTAAGGAAAGGATTTGTAAGGTGCAGTAGAATCCAAAACAATGGAACTGTCATTCAGTCTTTTGAAAGGTTTTGTAAACAAACAACAAACCTCTACGCCTGTCACTGTCAGCTTGACGGACCGACGATCAGCTGTTCACCGGAATGTGGTAAAATGCAAACAATCTTTGATTGAAAATGGCGTCAACTTTGAATGTAGCCTGGTGGTAACACGGCTAACTGCGCTTCGTTTTGAAATGCGACTACTTACAGTTTCTTGATGTTTTGATTTTGTAAATAATATTTACTCCACTACATGAAGAATCATTTCGCTTATTTGAATGCTACTTGTTCTTTCTCGGGTTCGCAGGATCATGTGGCTCGAAGGACCATGTGGGGCCGTGGGCATTTCCACGGTGGTATTTTGATTTTGAGATGAGACGCGCACAAAGATACGCAAAAATAATGCTTGTAACACTGAATTGCAAACACATTTGACTTTTGTTGATTTGAATAGTAGATGATTATAGATTTTAGTTTATTTTTCAAGCTTGGTCAAGCAGCCCATCTTGCTCCTTTGACGATCTAACGCAAAGAGACAAAAGCAAAAACTGTCAAAAATAATGACATTTTTAAGGGATGATTGGTAATTATTCCGATAGGGTTCCAAGATAGGCAACCAAACCGACTTGTTCTATATGGTAGCACAAATACATGTTTAACTAAAAATAGACCCAAAGTCCAAACACTACCTGTTAGTTTAAATTTATTTAAAAGTCTTAAAATTGTTGAATTATGAATAGTCTTGCTGGGATGTCGACCATTAAATATTTCTGCAGCTTGTCTGCAACTGCGGTTTTCGCCACAAATTAATATTACCTCAATTTTTTCTTGTAGAGTTAACTTCACTTAGGGAGGCATCTCAAAATATCTTATTTTTTTATAATAACGTAAACAATAAAAAAATAAAGTATTTTAAACAAGGGACAAGAGTAAGAGTACCTTTGACAATTAGACTTTTCGGTCTCTAGGCAACAACGATGGTGTAAATTGTTCCATGGCTTACTTTATTATTTAGGCTTGTTTAAAATCCGACTGTTTCTGATTTATTTTACACAATACATTTTTGTTTCTAGTTGTTTCGAAATGTAATTTGGTTAATACATTTTTAAATATAGGTTAATTTACAGGAATTTTCGGAAAACTAAATTTGGAAATTGTACGTATAAAATTGCTTTCTAATATTTTATTTTAATTTGGTGAATGATTTAAATACAAATTTAGATATCTTTTCATTTAAGTTCATTTCTGCTCTAAAGATTTTGATTTTTTAAAATTTCCCGCCAAACCCCTAAAGATGATCGCCACTGTTTAATGGTTTTTGGGGTTTCCAGTGATGCAGAAACGATTGCCAATATCGGTATTTGTTGAAATCTAACAATAAAAATTTTTTCCGTATGCTGCGTAAATTCTGCCCATCACTGCGTGTGTATATATGTGTATATATATATATATATATATATATATATATATATATATATATATATATATATATATATATATATATAGTGTTTAGTGAAATTGATGGCTTTTACTGTCTACAAGCCGCAGCTGCCAGAGATTGCGCAACCAGATGAAAATGAACCAGCAACGCATATAAATAGTTTTCAATAAGGTGGAGGTAAGGTCTTGGTGAAACGCCCCTTATCCGTCCACATAGCCAGTTTTCATTAAGGAACTGAGCAAGATTGAGACCCTTGAAAACTTGTCAAGTTTGGTCTGTAAATTTATCAATTCATATAATATTTTTCTGTGCTTATCAAAACACTGCTAATAACGTGTAGGCAAGGAACTTGGCATAATTTTTACATTTAAGTTATTTTTTTCAGATAACAAAACACGCATTTCTGATGAGAACTTGGCCTGTTTTTTTACATGATTATTTTTGGTGGGATTTCATAACTTTTTGTTCAGATGCTTATAAAACCAAATGATATTTAGTCATTTAGTATATGTGTATACACCGATTGCCTGTACTCCTTAACTTTCCAAAGAAGTCGCTATTTCATGTCAGAATCTGCCATGTTGGATTTTCCGCTATGTTGGATTTTTATTGATTTTTGATTTTTCTCGTAATTATCACCTTAAACACTTCTTTGTTCCAAATTTCAAAGCTCTAGCTCAATTGGAAGTACCCTAGATTTATGTTGATCCATCTGTCAGTCAGTCAGTGAATGCCCAAAATTATTGTGATTTTTGGGCAGTCTTATCTTGGAAACTATTCCACCTAGACGTATGAAATTTGGAATACTGCTTCTTTTTGGTAACCTTAACCCCCTTGAAAAAATTCAGTCCTGTAACGCAACTAGCCTCGGAGATAGAGGGTGTCGAAAAGGGCTCAAAATGGTTCGGGTAAATATTGCACAGTGCGCGCGAGGTCGCTTTTGCGAGAACTTGCCCTGGCGCACTCTGTGCGCTTTGATGTAGTTAACTTTTAACTTCCTACGACTTTTTCTTTCTACGAATTTTAAAAAATTAAAAAGGGACAGAAAAGTATCACGTCTAACAGTAATAAACGCAGGTGTCCCTTAGTAACCCACAAAGTGTTATGACAAGAAAACAACTTTTTTAACAGAAGTTTCCAGATTATTAGTGGATAATAATTTTAAAATACTTTTCACTATGAAGGGTTTATCAAAAAATGTGACAAACCAAGTTAATCTTTTTTTAATAAAATTTCCCGTAAGCCCGCAAAAAAGTGGTACCATCTGAAGTTGATAACATTAGATAGGCAATTGAAAAGTGAAATAGGAAAATCCAATTCATTTTTCAATACATTAAACAATTTTTGAGTTAAAAAACTTCAATATTTGAAAAAGGCAGATTTTCAGCGGGCCTTATCCTGTATCCTGAAAATAAGTGGACTTCGGTATATAACGTTACCTATTCATAGAGCCAACCAAAAATAGTGTGGTGAATCCAAAAACGAAATAATAGGACGTTCTAGTTTAAAAAAATTGATTTGTGTCTTGCCACGCTTTTTTGATACACCCTGTATAGTGGAAAGTATGCACCAGGAATAATTAAGAAACTTTTGTATAAGATGTTTTGTCTTGACGATATGGTTCGCAAGTTATCGAAGAATTACCCACTAATGACGCACCCTTGCAATATTTGTATAATGTAAAATCCTATGCCAAAAGAAAAATTAGAATATTTGTAGGTTGTGGATTATTATCAATAAATAATATATAGTTTTTTTAGGCTGTCCTGATTTTTATTTTTTAAAAGTACCTTAATTTAAACGTATGTTCGTTTAAGAGTTTAGGAGGTTCATATTTAGATTTGATAGTATTCGTAAATTTCTATCTATTGAAAATGATTAAAAAATATGTAATTTAAGACTTTTTCATAAGTGATAATGAGTAATTAACTTTTTTCTCATTCTGTAATGATATTTTTTATCGCCCTCCTCTAGAAATATTTCCCCTTCTCAAGACGCGTATTTTGATGCCCTACTTGTGCATATATAGAAAAGAAATTTTTGAATATGTCGTTAAAAATCGGTAAATAACAATTTTCGTATTTCTTCCGGTGCTTCGCTAATAGGGTTTCGGTTTTAACGAATCTCAACAAATCTGAATAAATCAAAAAAGACTTTTCGCGAATTAACAATAGACTAAGAGATAGCGACGTCAAACCTACAAAATTTTTTCGTGAAACTTTCGAGTCTCTGTGTTGTAACAGCGGTTTCAGTTATTGTCTTCCCAATATATCTGCAACCAGCAAAGTAATTTTAAAAATGCAACAAAGGTGAAATTATTTTATTAATGAGATTATCGAAATGTAAGTATTACGAAAAATTGGTGCATACTTCAAAACAAAATTAACAGTTATCAGAATCGTGAAATTTGAACAGCATACAGGGAACAGAAATTTACAAAATCGTTTAAGAGTAGAGTACCCTTGACTTAAAAATGTCTTTTTGCGATTCTGATAACGGTTAATTTTGTTTTTAAGTCCGCACCAACTTTTCGAAATACTTACATTTGGATAAACCATTGACCTTCAGCAAAACGAGATGGATCCGTTTATTCATAACTAGCCTTTTGTTTGATTCATACAATGAGCGTATGTAGGACAAAGAAATAGGAGAGAACGAACGCTATAACTCCGTCTTTTTTGCTCAGGACAGACGTCATGCTGATAAATAAAAAACGTAGAAAATCCGCGGTTACTGATAGCAACATAAAATCTAATGTTCCTAGGTTTCGGCATAAAGTCTTTTGTGAATATTTGTGCCCACACCAGCCCCTCAAGCATTCATCCATAGAACTTGACAAACCTGCAAAAAGTAATCAGAAAATATCGATTATCCGACCTTACCTATTTCATCTTAATTAGTTCGGATTAAAGAGTATACTGTATTACAACTAGCAAAAGTTATATTTCAAAACGTGTAAAGTCACACAAATGGAAATATTTTTTTATCATCTCAAAAACATCTTTCTTTTAATATTGGTTCTTACTGTTGTCACTTTCACAGGTATTCTCTAACTTATATAAGATTGCTTGCTAATATACTTGGGAATAATATACCATTTCCTATTAGAATTCAATTATCTATAGTTAATATATGTTTTAGTTGAGCCTAGCCACGGCAAGTTATCCAGGAACTAATGACTTATCTGGTGTTCGGGTCGAAGGCCAAGGGACTGTTCCAATTACAACACCAAGTACGAACCCTGAGAAGATGGATTTATCCATAGTTGAACAATTAAACAGTAAGTTTTAAAACATACCCTTTTTTACTCTAAAATAATTACTAAAGTTCTTTTTTCTGTAATCTAATTTATTTAAATTTATATATATATATATATATATATATATATATATATATATATATATATATATATATATATATATATATATATATATATATATAAAATTGTGAAATGGAAAAATATTTAGGGATACAAGCTAGACTGGATTTAATCAATCTAATAATTAAAAACAGAAAACTTGAGGTAATTTTAAGTCAGAATGAATTGTTATTAAGAGCGAGGAGGACGTTGCCCTGCCTCTACATATTTTTCCTGTTTAATTTAAGTGTAGACTTTATTGAGAGGGGCGTAGTCATGGGGTACGGGATAGAGCGCCCCCCCTGTAAACTCTCGAGCTGGCTAATTAGAGTACTAGTTGGCTATCAGGACCTCTTACGAAAAAAATGTCGACGGTTGAGTTTTGGGAAAATTCGCAAAAAGGTCGACTGTTAAATTCCAACTAACGCAGAAAAAATTCAACCAATTATAAAAAAATCTATAAAAAAACGTCGGCCGTTTTTCTCAGAGAATTTGCAAAAAAAGGTCGACAACTTTGGATTTTTATCTTCGCATAGTTGGATATTTTTTCTACTTTGTTTGGCGTATCCTCAGAGTTACATCCCTAAGTTTTATTACATATGGTTAATGGCGATTTTCTACCAATTAGCCAGTATATTTGTTTATATTTGAGGTCCAGCTCTTTTTTTTAGTTTTTATCTGTTCTTTCCACCTTAGCTTGGCATCTAGGTTCATTCCTAGATACTTAGCCGTTTTTTTGTTTGGTATAATTTCGTTCTTAATTACTATTGGATTATCTTGAACTGTTTTATTAGTAAAATTAACGTGCATTATTTTTCTTTCATTAATCTTAATTTTCCATTTTTAGTCCACTTTGTGTCTCCTTCTATCCCTCGTTGAAGTTTAGTTGTGCTCTCTTCTATTGTAGTGCCTGTTGCTAGGGCGGCGGTATCGTCTGCAAAAGTGGCTAACTGGATATTTTCTATATTCGGCATATCATGCGTCTAAAGCCTGTTCAAAATGAAGTCGGCCGTATTGCTAACTTTCTTATTATAAGAGCTACGAATTCGACTAAATTTGCAAAGTAGTGTATTTTTTTACGCTGATTATAATTATTATGCCGATGTCAAAAAAACAATTGAACATCGGGATCACGTGATATTAACAAAAATGTATTTTTTTAAATAGAATGCTCTATATCTGCTACAACTGTTGAGCGTGAAATTCTAAACAAAATTCGTCTTTTACTACATATTGCTAAAATTAATAATAACGGAGATATTTACATTTAATTGTAATTTTACATTTATTATCGCAGACGACCGTGTACCGTATTAAACGGTCTTCCTCGACAACTTACAACAGGCGGCCATCACAAAAACAAAATTAGTACATGTACCTAGTTGTGATTAATGATTTATAATTATGCTATTTATAATAACGAATTTTAAGAAATAATAATAAAAATGGCATACATTTTCTGTTGTAATTTCCAAGACAGCTAATTGGGATTTTAGTTGTCATTAATAAAAATGAAAATATTATAAACTCAAATCAAGTGTTCAGACACATCCCCTTCTACTTCTACACATTTCCGAGCACATTTCAAAACTTTCCTTGTAGCCTTCAAATCGGTTCGCCCATCGATGTTATTGATAATATTAATAGTAAATTCTTGTAGTTCATCAACATTATTGTACTGTTTTTTTTTATAAATCTCCTTTTTTAAAATCCCGCAAAAATAAAAATCGAGAGGAGTAAAGTCTGGTGAACGCTGATACGCCATAAAATTGGTCCGCGTGTAGCTAACCAACGGTGTCCAAAAAGTTCAGTAAGTAGATTGGCAGCAACGTAGGTATTGTGCGGCGGCGGACCATCTTAAATCACTAATCACGACTTCATGTATTCATTTTATTTTTGCGATGGCCGCTTGTGGATAAGTTGTCGAGAAAGGCCGTTTATTACGGTATACGGCCGCCTGCGATAATAAATGGAAAATTACATTTAATTGTTAATATCTCCGTTATTATTAATTTTGGCGGTATGTAGTAAAAGACAAATTTTATTTCGGATTTCACTCTTTATCAAAAGGTTATAGCAGATATAGAGCATTACATTAAAAAAATATTTTTGTTAATATCACGTGATCCCGATGTCCAATTGTTTTTTTGCCATCAGCATAATAATCAGCGTAAAAAATACATTACTTTGCTAATTTAGTCGAATTCGTAACTCTTATAATAAGAAAGTTAGCAATAGTGCTGACTTCATTTTGAACAGGCTGTATATTAAGTAGAGGACCGGCCCCAGCACACGCCCTTGAGGAACTCCCGCCTTAATTTCCCTTATTTTTGAGTATTGTTCTTGTTTTATTCTATACGTTCTCCCTGTTAAAGGTGCGTTTCCTATGGGGCGGCTGACGCAGTACTAGGCGTCAGACGCTGTGCGGCAGCCGCGAGCGTCAGCCGCCCCATAGGAAACGCACCTTAAATAAGATTGTAATAAGTCTGTAAATTGCATAGGAAATATTTTTTAAATTTTATTCGTTAGACCTTCATGCCAGACCTTATCAAAAGCCTAGGCAATGTCTAGAAAGATGGGTCAAGCATATCTTTTGATCTTCGTGTCTTTTCTATGATATCCGTAATTCTGTGTACCTATTCAATGGTTGTGTGTTTTTCTCTGAATTGAATTGATGTTCAGGTATCATCGTTTTTCTTTCTAGTATATGTTTCATTCTTTTTAATATAACTTTTTCAAATAATTTTGAAATAACAGTTAACAGAGGGCCTGAATGAAGATGTTTCATTTTCGGGTTTTCCTGGTTTCAGAACCATAATTATTTCAGCCATTTTCTATATGCTTGGTACATATATAAGACGTATTGTAGCGTTTATTAGGTTGGTTAATTTTACTACTCCTTTCTTTGGTAATTTCTTAATCAACACACCAGTGATTAGGTCATATCCTGGAGCTTTTCTTGTATTCAGGTTTTCTTTAATTTCTTTTACTACTTCTCTTGTAGTTACTAACGATATTGCTTCCCTTCCTTGGGCTGCTATTAAGTTATTTACTCCTCATCTGGGTCAGGTTCCTGCATTTCGTTAGGTTGAAATATCTCATCCAAATGTTTAGCGAACGCTTCTGCTTTTTGTGTGTTATTCTTAGCCCATGTCCCATTTGCTATTCTAATTGGAGGATTATGATTAATTGGTCTTTTGAATTTTTTTGTGGCTTTCCACAGTGAGTAATTTCTATCCTTATTATTTGTTAATTCTCTAAGGTACCATTTATAGTGTTATTTTTTAACTTTAATGTGATATATGTAGGCATTAATTTTATATTGCACCTCGTATCGGTAGAGTACCAAAAAAAGGGTACCGTGGATTCTCGACTAAAGGATGAGTATGTTTTCGGTACTCAAGGCATTTGTATATATTGACAACCTGATTTCAGTAAATAGATAGTTCGTAGTAAATATCGGAGTTTTATTTAAATACTACCGAATATATTACAGTGG
Organism: Philopedon plagiatum; assembly: GCA_963971165.1. Taxonomy (NCBI): domain Eukaryota; kingdom Metazoa; phylum Arthropoda; class Insecta; order Coleoptera; family Curculionidae; genus Philopedon; species Philopedon plagiatum. The sequence continues at coordinate 57,383,341 of OZ020190.1, forward strand.
CGACGAGGAGTTTGCTCTTTTAGTGAATTGTGCGGAGTTTCAAATTAAACTTTCGGTACTAAAAGTGAAAACCCACATTAATTAATTAAACACAATTTTTTTTATAAAATGGCAGCCGAAAATGTCGGACACCTTCGTGAGTTTGACCCACTCAACTCGGATTGGGCCATTTACAAAAGACGGCTTGACAATTACTTTACCGCAAATGAGATTACCGATGATGGTCGGAAAAGAGCAATTTTGCTAAACTTATTAAGCGAAGACGCGTACCAGTTAGTGCGCGATTTATGTCTGCCTACAGAACCGGAGGACAAAACTTACGCTAATTTAGTGGCTATAATTTCGGGTCATTTTAAGCCGGTCCTCACGGTTTTTGCGGCGCGCTATAAGTTCTATAATGCTCGTAAAGTCGCGAGTGAATCCGCCAGAGACTGGGCTGCTAGACTTAGAAATCTAGCAGCTTCCTTTGATTTTGAGTCTACTCAATTTTTACAAAACGTCCTTCGTGATGTGTTCATCGTGGGTTATGATAAAGGCCCAGTACAGGATCGCTTATTTGAGGAAAAAAGAGAAGTTAAGTTGGAAGATGCAGTGGGAATTGCAGTAGCTAAATCTGCATCCCATATTGATGATATGTTAGTTGGTTTGGTAAAGATGGAGCAGGAAATTAATTTTGCACAGGCCTCTCACAAAAATAAGGGCGCACTATGTCAAGCTGCAGGAACGGCATCTCGTGGATGGCAACAGGGTGGAACCAGCGGGGGCAGGCAATCAGCGCCAGGCCCATCGCGTATCAATCAGGCATTCTACGTTTGTGGTAGAGGGAACCACACAGCAGATAAGTGTTCATTTAGAGACTGTTTTTGTCATATTTGTCAAAAGAAAGGCCACTTGGCGCCAGTATGTCCAAAAAAACGTAATAAAAAGTTTAATACATTTGTGAGCACACATAATTATTTAGAAGCCGACGAATATCCTCTTTACAACTTAGAATTTAATAATAACCCCATTTTAATAAATTTAAAAATAGAAGATATTGAATTTACCTTTACTCTTGATACCGGTTCAAGTTTTTGTGTTATTTCAGAACGTTTTTATTGGACATATTTTAAAAACAAAATGTTAAACGAAACAAATAAATGTTTTACTTTATATAATGGTAAACAAATTGTGCCAATAGGCTTCATCACATGCAAAGTAGGTTTTGAAAATAAGGAACAAAATTTAAATTTTTATGTTATTAAAAATGCATCTGGACCCCCGTTGTTAGGACGCGATTTTTTTAATCAGTTCAATCTTAATATTACTAACTTAAATTTTTTGGAAGCTTCAAAGGACGTAAATTTAGTTATTAAAAAATATAGTTCTGTTTTCGCCCCGGGTCTGGGTAAATTTAACAAGGGTTGTATATCGATAAAACTAAAAGCTAATGACATAACTCCCAAGTTTTTCCGAGCAAGGCCGTTACCATTTGCGATGAAACAAAAAGTAGAAAATGAGTTAGACCGTCTTCAGGAGTTGGGAGTGATTGAACCAGTGAATTACAGCCCTTGGGGGACGCCAGTTGTTCCCGTGTTAAAGAAAAATGGTTCCGTAAGGCTTTGCGGGGATTTTAAGATCACCTTAAACCCATTTATAGAGGTGGATCAATATCCACTACCCCGAATAAACGAGTTATTTGCAACGTTACAGGGGGGTGTACATTTTACAAAACTAGATCTGTCTAATGCCTATCAACAGATTTGTTTAGATTCCCAATCTAAACTGTTGTGTACCATTACCACCCACAAGGGTTTGTATCAGTATAATAGGGCACCTTTTGGAATTGCTAGTATTCCAGCCAAATTTCAAAAGCTCATGGAGTCCCTGTTGTTAGGTATTGAAGGGGTTATTGTCTTTTTAGACGACATATTGATCACGGCAGAAAACCGTGAAAAACACCTTCAGAGGTTAGGTAAAGTTCTAGGGGTTTTACAAGACGCGAACCTTAAATTGTCTTTAGATAAATGCAAATTTTTTGTTCCCGAAATATCATACCTAGGCTTTGTTATAAATAAGGAGGGATTGCATACCGCCAGTGACAAAATAACGGCAGTCCAAAATGCACCAAAACCAAGCAATGTTACCCAGGTTAAATCTTTTATTGGATTAATAAATTACTATGGACAATTTGTCCCTAATTTATCAACAATTTTGTATCCATTGTACAATTTATTAAAAAAGGAAGTTAAATGGTACTGGTCACCAGATTGTGACAAGGCATTCAAGAAAATAAAAGAACTACTGACTTCAGCACCCATTTTGGTACATTATAATCCTTCTTTTCCAGTGATTCTTAGCTGTGACGCTAGCGATTACGGAATTTCTGGATTAATTGCACATGTGCTTCCAGATGGCCAAGAGAAACCTATTGCTTATGCCTCACGAACTCTGACTGATTCTGAAAGAAAGATGAGTCAAATAGAGAAAGAGGGATTAGCTATAATTTTTTCCCTCTGTAAGTTCAATCAATATTTGTACGGTCGTAAATTTACTTTGTTGACAGACCACAAGGCATTAACCACAATTTTTCATCCTCAGAAGGGGATACCCCAATTCTCCGCAAATCGATTGCGTCGTTGGGCACTTATTTTGTCTAACTATCAGTATGATATTAAATTTGTAAAGTTTGAAAAAAATTACGCAGATTGCTTGTCGCGTTTACCAGTTAAAACTCGCGAAGAGGAATGGGAAAACGTGGATATTAACTATGTTAATTATTTTTCGGAAAATAAAGACTTCCCCATAAATTTCGAATTAGTTAAAATGGAAACGCAAAAAGATGAAACCCTATTATGTGTAAAAAAATATTTACTTACCGGGTGGCCAACAAAAGTTCTCGAAAATATGAAACCGTTCTATAGAGTTAGAAATGAACTTAGCATTGAGTCAGAGTGCATTTTGTGGAACAACCGGATAATTATTCCAGGGACATTACAATCCAGTATTTTAGAAAGTTTGCACGTGTCACATTTGGGCGTTGTTAAGATGAAAAGCTTAGCTCGTTCATATATTTGGTGGCCAGGGCTAGATCGAGATATTGAAAATATTTGCCGAACATGCGAAAGTTGTTTATTAAACAAGAAAACTCCGGATAAGGCAGTTCTTGAAACATGGCCTTATCCTGATGAAGTTTGGGATAGAATTCACCTCGATTTTATGGGCCCCTTTTTAGGTAAACAATATTTAATATTATTAGATGCGCACTCCAAGTGGCTGGAGGTATTCCCTGTAAATTCACTTACCTCCAAATCAACCATCAATATATTAAGGGCAAGTTTTGCCAGATTTGGCTTGCCAAGACGCATTGTCACTGACAATGCTACCACATTTTGCTCGCGAGAATTTAATGAATTCTTATCTGGAAATAATATTACACATATTACTTCACCCCCTTTTTATCCTTCTTCAAACGGCGCTGCCGAAAACGCCGTAAAAACGGTTAAAAATGCACTTCTAAACGCCTTGGGCAATAAAAAGCACAGTATTGATGATTTAAATAAGGTTTTATGTAATTTCCTGTTTGATTTTAGAAATACAATTCATTGCACCACAGGGGTTAGTCCTGCTACCTTAATGTTTGGACGTAATCTAAGGACCAGGTTTGATAACCTCTTACCAAACACAAATTTAAAAATTAATACTGATTTAAAAGGTCGGGTTCTGACACAACAAAAAAAAAACAAAAATTTTATCATGGGGGAAAAAGAAGTTTAGATTTTTATATTGGTGAGTGCGTAACAGTAAAAGATTATCGTAATGTTAGAAATCCGACCTGGATTAAAGCAATGGTTGTTAAGAAAATTGGCAAATCCACTTATTTAGTAAAAATTCCGGATTTAAATGACGTGATGTGGAAAAGACATTTAAATCAAATAAAAAAATTTAAATGCAACAAACCTTTTTTTGATTCAAATTACGAATGGCCATAAAATTCAGAAAACATTGAAACAGTGGATTTGACAATTTCCCCAGTCAATAATCAAAATGAAAATAGTAAATCCAATAGTGAAATTGTGCTGCGGCCAAAAAGAAATGTAAGACCGGCTGAACGTTTGGTGTACACTTAAATAATGTGTGTATAATTTTTTTTTTGTAGGAGGGAGGTGTGATATATGTAGGCATTAATTTTATATTGCACCTCGTATCGGTAGAGTACCAAAAAAAGGGTACCGTGGATTCTCGACTAAAGGATGAGTATGTTTTCGGTACTCAAGGCATTTGTATATATTGACAACCTGATTTCAGTAAATAGATAGTTCGTAGTAAATATCGGAGTTTTATTTAAATACTACGGAATATATTACTCTTTTTAATTTTTGCGTAATTATTTAAAATAGTTTTGTCATTTGGAGATCTTGTTTGATTCCATTCCTTCTGGCTTTTCTTTTTTCTATTACCATCTGTCTTATTGCTTCAGGATAGTTATTGGCCACAGTGCGTTGATTGATTTCTGAGGTGTTATTCCAGCGTGCTGTATGGTGTCAGTAAATTTTTCTGCTTCCTCGTCTAATTGTTGTTTGTTACGCAGTGGAGCATTTAATTGTATTTTTTCACTAAGGTAGGCTTGATATCCCTTCCAATTCGTATATTTGTTAATTAGTGTAGGTTTATTTATTTATTTTTTATTATATTTTCACTCAATGTTAGTATGACAGGAGTATGATCCGAGCTTGGGTCAAAGCTTTCTTCTATATCTGCTTAGTTGGGGGAGACTTTGTTCCGGAATTTTATTTTGGTCGGAAGGCCAATATGTTGGCTTACCAGTGGAAAAATACTCACAGTTTATTTCACTTGCAGCATCATACAGTTCTCTTCCTTTAGTTGTAGTAGTCCTTAACCCCCATCTTTGGTTTTTGGAATTATAATCTCCTCATAAGATAAATCTATTCCTAAACTATTTAAGATATCCACACAATTCTCCTTTTTTAGGTTATATTTAGGCGGGCACTGAATTGCTGCGACTGTCAGGCTTTGTTTACCATGTTTTACTTTAACAGCAGTTATTTGACTTGCCTAGGTTTGTATACTTAGTTCTTTGTAGTAGCACAAGTTACTTTTTATTATGACAGCGCTACGTCTTGTTGTGTTATCAGGGTGGATAGTGTTGTATGTATTATAATCTTTAAGTTTAAGAAACACATCTTTGGTTAAGTGTGTCTCAGAAATGAGGCATATATGTCTATGTTTTTATTATCTAGGAATACTTGTAATTCATCTTAGTTTTTGAGGACACCGTTTGCATTCCAGCTTGCAAATCGTATGTCTTTTTTATTCATTTTTGGCTTCTTGATGTGGATGGTAACAATTTCTCTATTATTGATAACCTTTGCTCAAAAGAGTTCAAGGTTTGTTCCATTCTGGTTAACAAGGTCAATAACTGTTCATTAGCTATATCGCCGTTTATTTGTTGGTTTTCCATTTTTGAATCTTCTGTTAATTTCTGTGCGTAAGTTATTTTTTTGTTAACTATTGACGCGTAATTTGGATTTATCTTTCTCGTTTTGTTTTCATTTATTTTTTGATTAATGATGTTCCTGCGTTTTTCAAATTCTTTTGCCACTTCGCAGCCCCTGTAATTGGCTGGGTTCTCTTGCCCGCAATTAACGCATTTCGGTTTTAAATTTCTAGGTTTGGTGCATTCTAAAGTAATATGTTTTCCTGCACACTTTACACATTTGACTTCTCTTGCGCAGGTTGGGTTGTGTATGTCCAAAGAGCTGACAGCGTTTACACTGCTGTTTATTGAGATAATGTGGATGTTGAGCAGGCATTTTTCCAGACGAATTAATAATGAAAAAATCAGTATTCTTTGATAATTTTTTAAAAAATATTAAGTGTTTAGTGCCATGCGTTTCAAAGATGGTACTAAGCATAAGTTAAGTCATAAAGGAAAAAATTACTAATGTAGGTGTAGAGAAATTTTGCCGGCATAAAGCGAGAAAAGCTTATCAACAACAGCTTAACTACATATGCTGGTACTGTGAATTTCCAGGAATTTAGCGAACTTAAAATGCATTTCACAATTTAAAATGCAGGTGTTTCTAGTTCAGCATATGTTTTCAGTTTTGTATTGGGCATGACATTTAAAGGAACGTCGGGATATATTTAGATGGAAACATTGACATATTAAAGGCAATACATTTGTGGGTAGGGCTGTGCAACTGACCGGAAACATAGTGACGTTGCCTCTTTATTTGTATACTTTAAGAGGTGCAAAAATAAAACAGTTACGTAAGGACTTGCCTATCAGTGAGTGTCCAATAAATGTTTTTGCGAATCTGCAAAAATTTGCATTATTAACAATCTCTCAATGGTGTCCCTCAACTTCGTTTTGCCACAAACGTTGCACTGTATTTAAAAAAGTCGTTTGCTCGTCCGTCGCGCACATGCTCACTGATTAAACGCATTTTGACGTAGTCTGGATTTTCTAGTAAGACAGCGTTAAATTGTCCGTAAGCACGAACTCCTTGGGGATCTGTCAATATTTATTTCGTAAAGCCGCACTTAAAGTGTCCACTATCTCAAAAGAGTTTGCTCAGGTTGGGTGCTTGTGGGACAAACAACTACTTTGCAATAGTTAACAAGATTTCATAGTTTTTATGTATAGTGAGTAAATCTGCTAACTTGCTCGCTACCAAACTGTTGCTGACTATCTTTGATGGAAACTGCATCTTTAGAGTTGAACTATAAAATTACTGGTTTAATAGCGTCAAAATGTTCAGCATAATGAAAGGCCGCCTGTAGCTATCTAGTAATACCTGCTGTTCGGAATGTGTGGGCGTGATGTATAAAACTCTAAGACGTTTGACGTAAGACTTTTTGTACTAGTAGGGGGAGAAGAGGAGTTGTGCATCCTCCGTCCTCCGGAGGCACTGCGCATGCGCGAATGCGCTCGCATCTAGCTGCACGCGCATCTGTCATGTCAACTGTCATCTGTCATACGTCATCTGTCATACGTCATCTGTCATCTGTCATACGTCATACATCATCTGTCAACTGTCACACTCTTGGGCATTAACTACTTGGCATCAACTACTTGGGCACTATCTATTTGGGGCCTAACTGCATCGAACTTAGTACTAGTCCTTAAACTTCGTTGTAATGACTGGGCTGGTCCCGTATATAAATATAAATAAAATATAAATATATAAATAAAATATTATTATTTCACGAATATGACGTCAAAAACTTTTTTCTTTATTTTTGTCCATGCTGGGACCTGCATAGTGGAACAGCAACCCTCTAACCGACCGGGCCATCGGCTTCTCATAAAATATTTAGTTCATAACATATAGGCTTGCAGCTAGAAGAGCCTTCGTTTGCAATTAGAAATGTAATATACGTAATGTGTTCAAAACGGCGTTAGACGTCATGTATAAAAGTAAGTGGAACAGCAACGCTCCAACCGACCGGGCCATCGGCTTCTCATAAAATATTTAGTTCGTAACATATAGGCTTGCAGCTAGAAGAGCCATCGTTTGCAATTAGAAATGTAATATACGTAACGTGTTCAAAACGGCGTTAGAAGTCATGTATAAAAGTATGTTAGCTATCACCCGTCATTTACGATATGTCAACTACCACCGGTCACTTGTTAAACGCCAAAATAAAAATATAGCATACAGCACATGTTCAAAATGGCGTTATAAGTCATGCGTAAAAGTATGACAGCTGTCACCTGTCATTTAAGATATATCAACTGTCACTTGCCACGTGTTAAATGTCAAAATTAATATTTGACATACATCACGTGTTCAACGTGACGTAACAAATCGTTTGGAAAAAACCCGAAGTCAATCGACCAACTCGTTCGTGATTTATCGCTTATGAAGTCCAATGCCTTAATGGCTGAAAAGAATCAATCTTTCTATTAGTTAAACTGTTTTAACCATCACTTAGATTACTGCTAAAGCCCCACAACACTGCAATGCAGTGACCATTGTCAATGATCTCTGCATAGGAAGATATGCATCACCCCGTATATTCTAATATTTTTATATCTCGTATCCCACAATATTGGCAATATGCCAGAAAGATTGCAGCATCATTGGAAAAATTACTAGGCAAAGCGAGCTAAATTAAGAGCACAAGGCAAGCTCAGCACAACAGTCGTTTTAATTGTTTAGACGCGTTTTTCGAGATGCGAATATGCAATAAAACTACTAATTAGAAAAATTATTTATTTAACCACAATATATCGATATTTAGCAAACTTATATACAAAATTAGTGAATAATATTAAACAAGTTAGGGCTAGGAATACAAGTAAACTAGAAATATTGTTCAGAGTTTCAGATAAAGATGGGGTTAGGATAAAATTAGTACCAGGAAAAGATGTTTCGACTGACGTAAAAACTTGTCGAAAATCTCGACTAAGATCATCGATAGAGGTCTTTAGGGCTAAAATACGACTTTCAGATTAGTGCTCTAACGGTAAGAAGGGAAGCATTCCGAATGTTGGAAAGAGAGAGAGAGAGAGAGAGAGAGAGAGACTCGTTGAAATCGTAGGGAAAAGAAGCCAAAAACTATGAAATATATGCTTTTTAAGTACTAAACTACCCCTTGATGTACACTAGGGCTAGTCAAAACGTAGAAAGAGATAGAAAAAATAGAGACAAAATATTAGGGAATACGTACAAGAGATAAGAATACAGTGCAGTGTTTTCAAAGATACCACGAAAATATACTACAGCGAACACAGGAAAAGAAACACGAGGATGATGCAAGTAGTTAATATTACAACCCCAAACCCTCGAGATTCAGTGTAACACTCGGCGTCTTAGAAGCAAGATGTGTTAAGTCTCTAGAAACAGGGTTTGTTTAGTAGTTGTTTTAGCTGTTTCATAGCTGTTTCCTGAAACTGCTGTTTTTCATTCAAAACAAGGTGTTCTCCACGAAACAGGCTGTTTTGCTGTTTATACGAGTCTATTATTTCTGTTCTGTGTGTTGTTATTATGACTTCACAATTTAGTAAGCTTGATAAAGATGTTAAGCGTCGAATAATTCAAGCATCTAATACAATAAGAAAAAAATACTTAGTTTTAAAGTTGGAGCGGGGTGAAGGAGATGAAGCACGAAACAAGTTCTGGAAACCGATCACAAACCCCCTAAATAAACTTTTAGAAAATTCAGTACAGACATCGTGGAAAACGAAAAAGCGAAAGATTAAAGCCGAAGAATCCGAAATTCGAGAAAATGAGCCTAAAATCAAGCAAAGTGAGCCTCCTTATCCGGTGAAATTCCCAGCAAGAGAGACCGAAATCGAATATGGAAATTTGTCCAATAACGACTCTGATGATGATGATGTTTTTGTAGAAGAAAAATCCTTACCGCAATTAAAAGAGGATCTAGAAACCACTTATAGAGAAAATGTTTCTGCATTTCCCGACTTTATCAATCAATATCCTAAAATTGCTCGAGAATACATATCAAAATATTGGAGAGAGGCAGCTGATATTGATCTCACACAGGGTCTTAAGCACGATATCGAAACTGATGCATGGAAACTAGGAGATTTACGGGTTGATTTTTTGAAAAATGGCGGTATTCAAGTAGGCGATATTGAATACCGAGGAACTCAAGGGCTCTACGATCTTCTGTTTTTAAAAAAACCTATTTATCAGAAAAGGGAAGATGAGGAACAATACAAAGATATTCGTTTACGAACAAACCTTTACCGAAGGGATAGTGGCCAGTTAAAAGGAAATAGATCTTTTTTTTTATTATTGATAAAGCCTGCGGCGTTTACTGTTATTAAAACTGGTCTGCAAGACCAACCATTAATTTTTCTCTAAATTCTTAAAAACTAAAATCCTTATATACTAAAGTTCACCCAATGGAGTCCTAAAGGTTTATCTGTTGTGACTCATGGCGATGGCACTTAGCACTCACACACTTGCGCACTGTACTATGTTTTCAAAAGTCTATACTAGTTCAAAGGGCTTGGTCCTCTTCAGCCTTCTAACTAGGTCCTGGTTGTCAAGAAGCCTGATGGCTTCGACGTTAACGTGCTGATGGAGTCGAGACTCGTGCTTGATGGCAAATCTTCTAATTTCACTAGCGACATACGGGATACCAAGATCGCGATGTAGGTCACTATTTCGTATGTACCACGGTGCACTAACTATGTTCCGTAATACTTTATTTTGGAAGGTTTGGATGCGTTTGATGTGGCTCTCCTTGGCACAGCCCCATAACTGGATGCCATAAACCCAGACTGGTTTTAAAATCTGGTTGTATATAATGATTTTACAGTGTATTGACAGCTTAGATTTTCGTCCCAAGAGCCAATACAACTGTCTATATTTGAGCCCTAGTTCAGTGCGTTTAGTTCTGATATGTTCCTTCCATCTTAGTTTCGCATCTAAGGTCATCCCCAGGTATTTGGCAGTATTTGCATAGGGAACTATCATACCATTTATGTTAATTGGTTGATGATTGCCTATTCTTTTGTTGGTAAAGTTGACACAAATAGATTTTTGCTCATTAAGCTTAATCTTCCAGTCTGTGGTCCAATTGTAAATCTGGTCGTTAGCATGGTGGAGTTGTCTGGTTACTGCATCTAGGTCTGTTACTACTGCTAATACAGCAGTGTCATCAGCGAATGTAGCCACAGTTACATTTTCTGTTTGTGGGAGATCACAAGTGTACAGTAAATAAAGGACGGGTGCCAAGACGCTTCCTTGAGGCACACCTGCTTTAACTTCCTTCAGTTTGGAGTATTCATCCTCCTGTTTAATTCTGAACACTCTATCTGTAATGTAGGAGGTTAGCAACTCTACATATTGTTTTGGTAACATTCTGTTTAATTTGTTAATTAGCCCTTTGTGCCAAACTTTATCAAAAGCTTGAGCTACGTCAAGGAAGATAGTTGAGCAGATTAGCTTTTCTTCTAGTGCCCTTTCTATGATGTCCGTTATTCGATGGACTTGGTCTATCGTGGAGTGCTTGCATCTAAAGCCAAATTGATGATTTGGGATTAGGTTACTGTTCTCTATTATAATCTTAAGTCGTTTTAAGAAAAGCTTTTCAAATAATTTTGAAATAATTGGTAGTAGTGATATGGGCCTGTAAGATTTGGCTTCATTCGGTGGTTTGCCTGGTTTTGGTAGCATAATGACTTCAGCCACTTTCCAGACGCTAGGGACGTGTTTTAATCTAAGTGCTGCATTAATTAGGTAAGTCAGCATAACTATACCATTTTTTGGTAGTTGTTTTAAAATTTCTCCTGTTATAAGGTCAAACCCAGGGGCTTTTTTGGCGCTTAAATTGTTTTTGATTTCGTTCGCTACTTCTTTAGGAGTGACTAGTGCTATTTCATTCTCTTGGATATTCACAGACTCTTCCATATTGACATTGGACTGGATATCATTTGGCTGAAAAATTTCGGCTAGATGTTCTGCAAATGCTTCAGCCTTTTCCTTATTATCTCTTGCCCAAGTACCATCCCTTAATTTGATGGGTGGCATTTGGGTGATTGGCCTTTTGAGTTTTTTCGTTGCCTTCCATAAGGAGAAATCCTTGTCTTCATCAGCTGATAAATTTTCTAGGTAGCTGTTTATAGATTCTTCTCTAAGTTTTTGTATTTCTCGTTTAAGTTGTTGACTTTTGTTGTTAAGAATATTTTTGTCCGATGGATCCCTAGTGTGTTGCCATCTCCTTCTGGCTCTTCTCTTTTCTTTGACAAGTTCTCTTATTTCCATTGGATAGTTGTTTCCTATTGTTTTTTGAGTGTACGCCTTTGTGTTGTCACAGGCTATTTTTTGTATGATGTTGTTGAACTTTTCAGCTGCTACTTCTAATTGTTCTTTGGTTCTTAATTGGATTTTAAGGATAATTTTATTTTCCAGTTCATTTCTAAAGCTTTTCCAATCAGTAGTTTTATTAACCAATGTTGGCCTATTTTCTTTTCTAATTATTGTCTCGCTCAAAGTTAAGATCACAGCTGAGTGATCGGAGTCTAGGTCAAAATTATCTTGAATATCAATAAAATTGGGTGACACTTTTCTTGATATAAAAAAATCTAATAGATCTGGAATTTTATTAGTATCTGTAGGCCAGTATGTTGGTTTACCAGTAGTGTGAAAGTTGCATCCGGTTTCCCTTATAGCTTCCCTAAGTTCTTTACCTTTTGTAGTTGTTAATCTGGATCCCCAATCCATGTGTTTCGAATTGTAGTCACCTCCCACGATGAATCTGTCTCCCAGATGCTGTAGAAAGTTTTTATAATCCGTTTTCTTGAGGTTATACCTTGGTGGACAGTACACTGCAGCAACAGTCAGTCTCTGTTTGACATGATCTGACAAATATAAAAATATTGTTAAACCATTACTCTCAGTATCGGCAGAAGTTTCGAAACTTAGAACGAAATCACCAAAAACACCTCCAAGTACAACAAGAATCCCAACAAGGTCGAAGACGTCGTCGTCGTCGTCGTCAAAATTGGGTCGAGCGTTAATGGAATACAACGAAAAACCCAAAGAATTTGTGTACTATGATGACATAAACGAGTTGGTTGAAAGACTAAAAAAGCTAGAAGCGTCCAATCAGGTTGGCAACAATAATAACATGAAGGAGATTTGGAGCATTTTACAAGAACTGGAACAACTTGGAGTAATTGAATTCTATAAATAAGAATTTATATTTGATTCGTAAATCTTATTACATACTGCAATCTACGAGGACGAAGAAGGGGGTGATGTAGACGAAATTTGTAATCTAAGTGGAATAGCTTATAAGAAATGGTTAGTATACCGTTGACCGGCAGACAACTAACATGACAGAAATATTAAAAATTATTCTTGCCAACATTGAAGAAGTATTCAGTCGGAACCAGTATTATGGGTCCTGTTTACCTGCAACTTTAATGGTTTGGGAACTTGCTAAAAAATATAATGTACATGTAGAACCAAAATGTGGAAAGATTTTCTATGATGAAATAGGAGGCAACATTCATTTTTGGAACGTGTTTAAAGGAGAAATTTACGACCCCACCGTCAAAGTTATAAAACATATGATGCCATCCGTGGACCTTACGAAGTTTGTGTACAAAGAAGATCCTAGTATAAACACAAATATGGGGACAGCAGTAATGTTGGATATTTTTAATCAGTTCCAGAGAAAAAACACAACACACCTTTACTTTTCCAACGCTCCAGATAAACTTAAAACTCTTAGAAAAATTATCCATAGAAATGTATCTAGATGTATGAAATAAAAAGTTTGTATTCTTTGTATTTATGTGTTATTTTATTAACCTCTTTGTGGAGAACCAGATCACCAAGAAGCAAAGCTGCTAGAAACAGGGTTTATTTACTAGCTATCTGAAAGATGGTATTAGAGCCCTATTGGGGTTCGAATAGTGTCCGGATCCTGTCCGGATCCTGTCCGGATGGTGTCCGGATCCTGTCCGAATAGTGTCCGGATCCTGTCCGGATCCTGTTCGGATAGTGTTCGGATCCTGTTCGGATGGTGTTCGGATGCTGTTCTAAAGACTTCCTAATAGCGTCCTAAAGACGTTCGAAAAACACTAATCTTCTGATGTTCTAGCGGATACTTGTGAATATGTTAAATGTCATTGTTCCATTTTTAGGTTTAGTTCGAATGTAAATATTATGGTGATATCTCAACAAGATAAAGTATCTGCTTCTTGAAACACCAACTGTTAAATATGGGGTGAGGAAAGAGGGGAGTAAGTTGTTTCTTGGAAATATACCCGACGTTATAAAAGATAACGTTCTCATAAGGATAAATTTCTGTGATCAGAAGGACTGTTTAATTTATTAGCTAGAAATCAGCCACTAAATTTAATAGTTAAAACAGATAAAATTTGCGCTAAGTGGAACACCAGATGTGGTCAAGATAGAGTTTTCCGTTAGTTTTAATTCGGGAAAAGAAAAAAAGAACTTTAAAACGATTGAAATGGAGTTGCCTAAACGTGGAGCTTTAGTGAAGTGGTTTGCCAAAACTGTCATCGAAGCGTTAGTTACACCAATTCAGACATACCAAGCGCCTATTTGGTTCCTAAATCTTAATGCACACATTAATCTACGAGGATGTTGATCTTATACGTAAACGTATGCTGAGACATGAAGAGGGGAATGGTACCGGTGAAATTTGTAACTTTACAAGTAGAATCCATTCTCGATGACGCCGTGTTACGTTTGCGTTAAGTTTGTGTGACGTTTGTCTTATTGTTTTGTTTTTGTGTTGTTGTTGTTGTTGTGTTGCTGTTGTGTTGCTGTTGTGTTGCTGTTGTGTAGGCGTAGTGTAGACGTTGTGTACAAATACTGGCATATTGTGTAAATGTGGAGGGAAAGTTAACGAAAAAAGCTAAGGGAGTCCCTGACTACGTCACCCAGAAAGAACTCACTCTGGATGATTACAGAGAAGCGGTTGACGTAGAAGGAACTCACATTCATCGACAGATGAACACTTTCCGTTCACGTTTACACGATATGTATGTCGAACTTAAAAATAAGGTAGCGTTATCACATGCGGACGATAAGCGCTATCTTATTCCCGGAGACTTGGAGAACACGCTTGCTTGCGGTCATCGAGATATTCAAAAGTATAAGGAATCATCGGAAATTCCATGAGCTAAGACTGATCACCGGCAGCTAACTTTACGCCAATCACCTTTGATAGCTAAATGTATGACTTTAGAGGCTGTGATATTAGGCTAATAATTTATTTTAGTTAGTTAATTATTGTATGTATTTTATTCTAATCTACCCTATTTAATGTATTTACCTATTTACTTTACCTGTTTACTTTATATGTATATTTTACTCTATTTACTCTTTACAGACCACTGTTCGGTCACTTTGTTTACTTTTTTAAATTTTTTACACGTTAATAAATGCTTGTTTTTTGTGTTTATATTGGCGTCTTATTTCCGTAGTTAGAGCAAAAAAAAAAACAAATTAACATTAGGCTATTTATTTAGTAACATAATACTGTTTGTATATTAAGCTTATACAATTCATAAACGTGCTTTGCAAATAGGCGTATTAGCTTCTCCGTCCATCGAAATAAAAACTTCTCTGTTGTGGCGTCTTCAAACTTGAGACTTCTCTTATCGCCATTGCGATGAAACACTAGCGTGTACTGTCTAATTATCATACATATATCTACCCAATGGGTATTGAAACAATCAAAAGTGCTTAAAAATTCTTCAAATTCGCCACTGGCGAAATAGATTGTACCATAGCCAATAGTATCCAAAATTACTTGTTTGCGTTCCTCTTCGGACGTAGTAAAAATGGCAGTTAGAAAGTCGTCAATCTCGTAAACTCGGTTAGGCTTAGTCTTAAGAACTGGAACATTAGGACATCTAGAAGGAGATTCAAACACCTTATCCCAGCTGGATGAGGAGGCAGCCATTGGTAAGTTTAAATGGTAAGTTTCAAAAATATTCTAACCAAAGATTTCTTTTCTTTGTAAAACTTGATGTCTCTTTTTAGCTTGCGAATTTTTTTCAAATGCTCGTCTAATTTAACCGACAAGTCGGCTGTCTTTGTCATGTGCTCGAAACTAAATGCCTAAATTTCTCAAGGGGTTCTAGTAATATAGGATCGAGAAGCCGGATACAAAACAGCTAACAAAACAGACTCCCTGTTTCTGGAAACAACTAATAAACAGACCCTGTTTCTGGAAACAGCTGAGAAACAACTACAAAACAGCTACAAACAGACTCCCTGTTTCTGGAAACAACCAGGAAACAGCTAAAAACAACTAATATGGATGTTTACGTAGAATGTATGTACAGGATGGTTTTGTTTTTATCTTTTAACAAATATTGTTTATTTAAAGCGTTAAAAGCGAAAAACAGCCAACCACTAATGGCATCAATCTCTCACTTGTTTATTTCAACACTTAGACGTAAAAATGAGACGAAAAACTTATACAGACGTCTATAGCTCATTTCTTAATTTCCTAGCAAAAGACTTAGAAGAATATCTTTAGGTCCTGAGGCCTTTCTGGGTAAGGGAGTAGACCATGGATTTATTAAGACTGGATACGGGATGATGTAACATTCTTTGAAGCCAAAACAAACCATTCTAAACGACACTGTAAACACAATTTGTAAACATTGGTCACATCTTATTTTACCTAGTATTTTTGTAGAAAAAATACGTTAGAAGCATCACAAGATTTACTAAAGGTAATAAAAGCCCAAAATATTTTATTTTTCTGCTAAATAATAATAAATTTAAGTTAAAAAGGTTTTATTATTTATAGGTTATGTTATTTCTAAAGGTGTTTGTTTAAAGTCGCTCCGAGTCATTTATAAATCTATATAAATCTATACGTCGCACTTTTTCTTTTCTAGTTCATTAGACAAAGACGTACGTGTAACCGAGTGTTCAGACCGAGGTTCAGCCGTTTTCCTAAGCAACCAGCACAGACAGCAATACTTCTGAGCTCCAACACACCAATGCTATTTTATCTCTTTCTACTACCATTCTTGATTCAAGTACGTAGTTCGTAAACTAAAAACCTGGGGGAACACAAACAACAAATATAAGGCTTCACGTTCGATACGCTCACAGTATACGGACATCGAATCCTTATAATATAATAAATCCATGGAGTAGACTATTGGGGTTATTACGCTAGTAGAAAAAGTCATGAGGTATAAATAGCTATTTATTTCGATCTATAATTTTACTTTATTTGTTATAATATTACTTAGTAAATATTTGAGTTGTTCTAAAAGACCTAGATTAGGACATTTAATACCAAAGAAATTAAGATCTATCTTTCCTGAGCTAACGAGGCTATTGCTAAATTCATTATTTTCGAAATACATGCCATTTTGAAGGAAGTATAGACGACCATTTGTGTATCGAAATACACCATCTACTCGAGCAGGAACACCAGTAAAAAGTTCTGATATTAAGTGTGTTTCTTTAGGCCTAAAGCTACATTCATCCATGCCCCACACCTGAAATTTGTTTATAAACAAATAGGTTCGTCCCTTATTAGTGTTAACCGCTGCATAAATTAACGTTTTATCATCTCTTCTAGAAATCCTATCAATATTTTCCGAGCGTATTAATTTAAAGGTTCCATATTCAAAAAAGTAAATTGTATCACCGATAGTGACAATTTCACCATTAGGCCTTTCGTAAATAGCTGTTATGTTTTCTATATCTTTTGGTAAAAATGGCAAGTAATCAGTTATCAAGAAAGACTTGTTATTAATTTCTTTGTTATTTAAATTCAGCATCCACACATATTTTTCATAAAATATATACAACTTATTTTTTACCACTAAAAATGTGTTAAGTGTTTTAAAATTTAAATCACATAACTCTGGCCGTATATCGATTTTCTGCGTTGTTTGCAAAATTGGTGTTTGTTCCGTTGGTTTCATACGTGGTGGTACAGGTTTTTCTGTTGTTTGCAAAATTGGTGATTTTTCCGTTGGTTTCATACGTGGTGGTACAGGATTTTCCGTTGGTTCCATACGTGGTGGTGGTAAAGGTTTTTCTGTAGACGGTACCGAAGGTGTCTTTGCAGGTATGGGATTGTTCTTGGGTAGAGATGGTATAGGACTTGGGACTGGTTCATAGAGTTGTTGTATACTCCATATATCATCCGCAGATAGGTTATTGCGTTTTTGGTACCAAGGGTGCATAATTGCATTCCGGTCCAGCGAGTGGGTTAAGCCTAGAGTATGGCCAATTTCATGTACCAGCTCTCCCAATAAATTGGGGTTATCATCATAAAAATTTTTGATAAAACTCCATTGAAGACCGTCATATAAATGAATTTCTACATTACTCCTACCGTCGGGGAAGTAAGCATGTCCTAATACTTGATTGGATAACCCGAATGAACAGGAGACATTTTCGTTTGTCATTGAGTGGTTTGCGTTCTTAAAGGCGATAGTTATATTTGCATCCTTCTCACTTGTATAGGTAAAGCGAAGGTTTGATGCTGCATCCCAGATCCCAATGGCATCATTTGCTACTTTCTGATATCTGGATATCTGGATAAAGAGATGACACAAATGCTGGAGGATAAATATTCCATGTTAAATACGTGCTAGACCACTTTGTAGGGGATGTTTTAAACTGCGCTACATCTTTAACACCACATCTGGGTTTGAGCATCAGGTTTCTAGTTTTTTCGATTAAAGTTCCATCTACAGGCAACTCATAGCTTTCTTGGAATTGTTTCAAACCTTGAGATATTGACATCAAAGAGTTGCTAGTATTAGTGCTGTTAAGGTACCCATATTGCACAAAAAATTTTTCCATGCCTCTGCATGAGTGAATTGTTCTTCTGGCATTGCCTCATACTCGTCATATTTAACTTCATCTGTAGTAGGTATTACTTCTTCGCCTGATGTTGATTCTGGGTATACAGCACTTACAAGCACTAAGGCTAATATTATTAACAGCTCCATCTTGCAAAAAGGCTAAACTAATAGGTCCGTCTTGTTGAAAGGTGTATCTTGGACTAAGTGATGCATATTTCTAACAAATAAAACACAAAAATATTTTAATAAAATTCTATTACACCAAGTTTTTCAAGTTCTTTAAGAATAGATATTATTTTTCCAAGGTTATTATTGTTTTCCGTATTTTCTTCTTCTAAATATTTTAACTTATCAACTAACTCATTCACATCCTCGTACTTTAATATTTCTTCCATCCATGGGTATTCTTCTTTATTACAAAGTTCTCCAAGTAGAGCCTTCTCTTTTGGCATTTTAAAGACTGTTGGCAAATTCTTTAAATTGAATGCACAACTTCTCTGAGGCGGAAATAGTTTTGATACAATGTGTTTATATTTCCGACTACCGCTTGAACTGGTGTGTGCGTTTCGATAGAATCCACGCCGATGGGCACTGGTCAGTAAGAGTAGTTCCTTGTAATCCGCTAACTCGTTCTCCGTATATTCTTCTGAATTCTTTTCGGTTAATAACTGTAACAGAAACGGAGAGATATTTTTCATTCTCAATCAATAAAATGTTATCGTCAAATTCAACCGGTGTGTTTCCAATAAGCCACTTTGATCCATCTGTACGAAAACCAAACACGTTTTCACCAGTCATTGCTGCCAGTTTTAATTTATTTTTACGACTTGCCATTTTATGGCTATAACGTATGCAGTGCTGATGGGGGTTGTTAGCAGATGTTAATGCCTTTATTTGTACACAACGTCTACACTACGCCTACACAACAGCAACACAACAGCAACACAACAACAACAACAACAAGAACACAACAACAACACAACAATAAGACAAACGTCACACAAACTTAACGCAAACGTAACACGGCGTCATCGAGAATGGACTCTACTTATAAAGTTACAAATTTCACCGGTACCATTCCCCTCTTCATGTCTCAGCATACGTTTACGTATAAGATCAACATCCTCGTAGATTAATGTGTGCATTAAGATTTAGGAACCAAATAGGTGCTTGGTATGTCTGAATTGGTGTAACTAACGCTTCGATGAGTTTTGGCAAACCACTTCACTAAATCTCTACGTTTAGGCAACTCCATTTCAATCGTTTTAAAGTTCTTTTTTTTCTTTTCCCGAATTAAAACTAACGGAAAACTCTATCTTGACCACATCTGGTGTTCCGCTTAGCGCAACTTTTATCTGTTTTAACTATTAAATTTAGTGGCTGATTTCTAGCTAATAAATTAAACAGTCCTTCTGATCACAGAAATTTATCCTTATGAGAACGTTATCTTTTATAACGCCGGGTATATTTCCAAGAAACAACTTACTCCCCTCTTTCCTTACCCCATATTTAACAGTTGGTGTTACAAGAAGCTGATACTTTATCTTGTTGAGATATCACCATAATATTTACATTCGAACTAAACCTAAAAATGGAACTATGACATTTAATATATTCACAAGTATCCGCTAGAACATCAAAAGTTTAGTGTTTTTTGAACGTCTTTAGGACGCTATTAGGAAGTCTTTAGAACAGCATCCGAACACCATCCGAACACTATCCGAACAGGATCCGGACACTATTCGGACAGGATCCGGACACCATCCGAACAGGATCCGGACAGGATCCGGACACTATTCGAACCCCAATAGGGCTCTAATACCATCTTTCAGATAGCTAGTAAATAAACCCTGTTTCTAGCAGCTTTGCTTCTTGGTGATCTGGTTCTCCACAAAGAGGTTAATAAAATAACACATAAATACAAAGAATACAAACTTTTTATTTCATACATCTAGATACATTTCTATGGATAATTTTTCTAAGAGTTTTAAGTTTATCTGGAGCGTTGGAAAAGTAAAGGTGTGTTGTGTTTTTTCTCTGGAACTGATTAAAAATATCCAACATTACTGCTGTCCCCATATTTGTGTTTATACTAGGATCTTCTTTGTACACAAACTTCGTAAGGTCCACGGATGGCATCATATGTTTTATAACTTTGACGGTGGGGTCGTAAATTTCTCCTTTAAACCCGTTCCAAAAATGAATGTTGCCTCCTATTTCATCATAGAAAATCTTTCCACATTTTGGTTCTACATGTACATTATATTTTTTAGCAAGTTCCCAAACCATTAAAGTTGCAGGTAAACAGGACCCATAATACTGGTTCCGACTGAATACTTCTTCAATGTTGGCAAGAATAATTTTTAATATTTCTGTCATGTTAGTTGTCTGCCGGTCAACGGTATACTAACCATTTCTTATAAGCTATTCCACTTAGATTACAAATTTCGTCTACATCACCCCCTTCTTCGTCCTCGTAGATTGCAGTATGTAATAAGATTTACGAATCAAATATAAATTCTTATTTATAGAATTCAATTACTCCAAGTTGTTCCAGTTCTTGTAAAATGCTCCAAATCTCCTTCATGTTATTATTGTTGCCAACCTGATTGGACGCTTCTAGCTTTTTTAGTCTTTCAACCAACTCGTTTATGTCATCATAGTATACAAATTCTTTGGGTTTTTCGTTGTATTCCATTAACGCTCGACCCAATTTTGACGACGACGACGACGTCTTCGACCTTGTTGGGATTCTTGTTGTACTTGGAGGTGTTTTGGTGATTTCGTTCTAAGTTTCGAAACTTCTGCCGATACTGAGAGTAATGGTTTAACAATATTTTTATATTTGTCAGATCTATTTCCTTTTAACTGGCCACTATCCCTTCGGTAAAGGTTTGTTCGTAAAAGAATATCTTTGTATTGTTCCTCATCTTCATTTTTCTGATAAATATGTTTTTTAAAAAACAGAAGATCGTAGAGCCCTTGAGTTCCTCGGTATTCAATATCGCCTACTTGAATATCGCCATTTTTCAAAAAATCAACCCGTAAATCTCCTAGTTTCCTTGCATCAGTTTCGATATCGTGCTTAAGACCCTGTGTGAGATCAATATCAGCTGACTCTCTCCAATATTTTGATATGTATTCTCGAGCAATTTTAGGATATTGATTGATAAAGTCGGGAAATGCAGAAACATTTTCTCTATAAGTGGTTTCTAGATCCTCTTTTAATTGCGGTATGGATTTTTCTTCTACAAAAACATCATCATCAGCATCATCATCATCATCATCATCAGAGTCGTTATTGGACAAATCTCCATATTCGATTTCGGTCTCTCTTGCTGGGAATTTCACCGGATAAGGAGGCTCACTTTTCTTGATTTTAGGCTCATTTTCTCTAATTTCTGATTCTTCGGCTTTAATCTTTCGCTTTTTCGTTTTCCACGATGTCTGTACTGAATTTTCTACAAGTTTATTTAGGGGGTTTGTGATCGGTTTCCAGAACTTGTTTCGTGCTTCATCTCCTTCACCCCGCTCCAACTTTAAAACCAAGTATTTTTTTCTTATTGTATTAGATGCTTGAATTATTCGACGCTTAACATCTTTATCAAGCTTACTAAATTGTGTAGTCATAATAACAACACACAGAACAGAAATAATAGACTCGTATAAACAGCAAAACAGCCTGTTTCGTTGAGAACATCTTGTTTTGAATGGAAAACAGCAGTTTCAGGGAACAGCTATGAAACAGCTAAAACAACTACTAAACAAACCCAGGTTTCTAGAGACTTAACACATCTTGCTTCTAAGACGCCGAGTGTTACACTGAATCTCGAGGGTTTGGGGTTGTAATATTAACTACTTGCATCATCCTCGTGTTTCTTTTCCTGTGTTCGCTGTCGTATATTTTCGTGGTATCTTTGAAAACACTGCACTGTATTCTTATCTCTTGTACGTATTCCCTAATATTTTGTCTGTATTTTTTCTATCTCTTTCTACGTTTTGACTAGCCCTAGTGTACATCAAGGTGTAGTTTAGTACTTAAAAAGCATATATTTCATAGTTTTTGGCTTCTTTTCCCTACGATTTCAACGAGTCTCTCTCTCTCTCTCTCTCTCTCTCTCTCTCCAACATTCGGAATGCTTCCCTTCTTACCGTTAGAGCACTAATCTGAAAGTCGTATTTTAGCCCTAAAGACCTCTATCGATGATCTTAGTCGAGATTTTCGACAAGTTTTTACGTCAGTCGAAACATCTTTTCCTAGTACTAATTTTATCCTAACCCCATCTTTATCTGAAACTCTGAACAATATTTCTAGTTTACTTGTATTCCTAGCCCTAACTTGTTTAATATTATTCACTAATTTTGTATATAAGTTTGCTAAATATCGATATATTGTGGTTAAATAAATAATTTTTCTAATTAGTAGTTTTATTGCATATTCGCATCTCGAAAAACGCGTCTAAACAATTAAAACGACTGTTATGCTGAGCTTGCCTCGTGCTCTTAATTTAGGCTTTGCCTAGTAATTTTTCCAATGATGCTGCAATCTTTCTGGCATATTGCCAATATTGTGGGATACGAGATATAAAAATATTAGAATATACGGGGTGATGCATATCTTACTACGCAAAGATCATTGACAATGGTCACTGCATTGCAGTGTTGTGGGGCTTTAGCAGTAATCTAAGTGATGGTTAAAACAGTTTATCTAATAGAAAGATTGATTCTTTTCAGCCATTAAGGCATTGGACTTAATAAGCGATAACTCACGAACGAGTTGGTCGATTGACTTCGGGTTTTTTCCAAACGATTTGTTACGTCACGTTGAACACGTGATGTATGTCAAATATTAATTTTGACATTTAACACGTGGCAAGTGACAGTTGATATATCTTAAATGACAGGTGACAGCTGTCATACTTTTACGCATGACTCATAACGCCATTTTGAACATGTGTTGTATGCTGTATTTTTATTTTGGCGTTTAACAAGTGACCGGTGGTAGTTGACATATCGTAAATGACGGGTGATAGCTAACATACTTTCATACATGACTTCTAACGCCGTTTTGAACACGTTACGTATATTACATTTCTAATTGCAAACGATTGCTCTTCTAGCTGCAAGCCTATATGTTATGAACTAAATATTTTATGAGAAGCCGATGGCCCAGTCGGTTAGAGCGTTGCTGTTCCACTTACTTTTATACATGACTTCTAACGCCGTTTTGAACACTTTACGTATATTACATTTCTAATTGCAAACGATGGCTCTTCTAGCTGCAAGCCTATATGTTATGAACTAAATATTTTATGAGAAGCCGAGGGCCCGGTCGGTTAGAGCGTTGCTGTTCCACTATGCAGGTCCCAGGTTGTAATCCTAGCATGGACAAAAATAAAGAAAAAAGTTTTTGACGTCATATTCGTGAAATAATAATATTTTAAGGAGTAGTACTAAGTTCGATGCAGTTAGGCACCAAATAGATAGTGCCCAAGTAGTTGATGCTAAGTAGTTAATGCCCAAGTAGTTAAAGCCCAAAGTAGTTAAAGCCCCAAGTAGTGAAGGCCAAAGTAGCTAACGCTCAAGAGTGTGACAGTTGACAGATGATGTATGACGTATGGCAGTTGACATTTGACAGATGACGTATGACCTATGACAGATGACGTATGAGAGATGACGTATGACAGATGACAGTTGTCAGATGACGTATGACAGATGACGTATGACAGATGATATATGACAGATGCGCGCGCAGGCGCGCATGCGCAGTCCCTCCGGAGGACGGAGGATGCACAACTCCTCTTCTCCCCCTACTTGTACTTGATATTAATTTGTCTACGTCCAGGTAGCTATGTGTTCCTAATTGTGTCTGCTACAAGATGCATAGCATGAAGTAAAGAAATATGAACCTTTGCTTTTTAGACTTGGACCTAATTTACGCATATTTGCGGCCCATCAGTGACCAGTATTAAAAATTTAGTCTCCTGTATGTCAAATTTGTCAAGAACACCCAGTACTATCTTTTCCACAGATGCAGCAGTGTTTCCTAGTCTCTTACTAGCAATCAAATATGATTTTGACGATTGGTTTGGGTTTAAAACTCTCACTAAAATATTAGCAACTACATTGTTTTCGCGTCCGTCGCTTCGTCGACCGGTAGCCATATTGGTTTTTCATGAATTTAGCTTTTTATATTGTTTGCCACTTAAGTTTTTTACGTCAGGAAACTGGCGAACCACTTGTCTAGATGATAACGGCCAATTAGGAACATACTTATTCCAAAATAAACTAAATGCATACTTTTTTTTATTGGCTTCTTAAAATTTTTGACCAAAATGAAGTACAAAAAATTGTTTTCGTATTTTTTTGGATGTGGAAAATGCTCTAAAAATCGAATTCAATTTTGCCGTATTTCGTTACATAGGCGAGTGATATCACACTTCCCTGCATTTTGATTTGTCAGATATTTACAGTGTTGCCAACTCATTCGTTGTCCGACCCGATCATTCTACAAGTCGATATTGAATTTCTTTGCTGCTATGAAATAACAAATAACCTAATCTAGAGAGAATATTGTTTTTGTTGTAATAAAGAACGAAGAGAAAATAAATAAATCTGGTCTGTTCATAAGCAGGTGTGACTACTGTTGCCTTAGTGTGTCTTATTAGAGGTACACTAGTTGTATTTTATTGTAATAGGGAAATAGCTGGTTCGGTCATTTCAGCAAAATAGATTAATTTCAAAGAAAATCAAAAAGGTATAGCGGCGAAAAGAATCCCTTCATAATGATCTTACCAGTGTCTTCAAATTGGGGGCTTCTGCAAGGCCTTTCTAGGGGATCAACATCAGCGGTTTCACAAATTCACACGAAAATTGCGGGACACACCAACTCACTTAAAGTCTTGTTCATGTGGGTTTTATTTTTTGTAGTTCCGTCCTGCGGTACTATCAACGTTCATCGCGCACACCTGCGCGTCACAATCGACCAATTACTTGAGGGATTTTATTTGACGCGAGCAGTAGCGCGAAAATTTAATAGAAGACAAAACTGAACAAAAGTAAAGAAAATAGTGGGAAAACGGAACATAACCGCCCACCAAAATGCTACAGCATTTTCAATGAAAATATAACCGAGCATTTTACCCGAAAAAAAAAAAGTAATTCCAGATTCATATTTTCCCAAGCAAAAAATAATTCCGAACAAAATATTGGAGCAGCACAATATGTACAAATCGTTTAGGCATAGTAAGCTTACTACAAAGGTAAAGGGCAAACCTTCATCACGGGCCTTTTTAAAAGTCCGTTAGCGGTTTGTAATAAAACAACTCGTACAAAGCCATCTTTTCCAGAAAAAACAGATTTTACACGACCTAGCCGTCATTTTAATGGGGGGGGGGGGGGGCTAAGTTGTCCTTTTTTAAAGCTAATGCTCCTGGCTGAATCAGATATGAGTCCTTAAGCCATTTACTATGTTGTAACGTATGAAGGTATTCATTATGCCACCTCTTCCAAAATGCTTGATGAAATTGCACCAACAATTGCCAGCGATCCAAACATTTAACATGTGGGGATGTAAGGTCCGGATCGTGGATGCAAGATAAAGGGGCCATAGTTAAAAAGTGAAACAGCAAAGTTTAAGTCTGAATAAGTTTTCAAAACAGATTGAATCGATTTTGTGAGCAAGCCAGCCGCACACAACTCTAGACGAGGGAGGGTAATAGATTTCAAGGGTGCTACTTCACTTTTTGCACACACCAAGAAAGTATACAGGGTCTTACAAAAAGATGTTAGGAAATTTTAAGGGCAGATTCTACATCTAAAAATATGAAAGTAAGTTTATATAAACATGGATCCTCAGACGCTTCTTTTTAGAGATACAGGGTGTTTAATATTTTCACACCTCAAGTATTCTGAAGAGTTGGGAGAAATATGCGAAGACGATTTACAGCATGTATTGAGCCCGGAGCAGCCATTTTCAGCATCTACTATAAACTTAAATCAAAAAGCACTGTTTCCTGAACAAAAAATATGTAAAAAAATCATTAATTTCATTATTTCTTTTTATTGAAGGAAATAAATTAATTTTTACCTCGAAAACGGCGCGTCAGAACGAAAAAGCTCAAGAGACACTTTTTACGCAGGCTTTCAGAGAACGATATCAATTTTGCAAAAAAATCAGTGGCGTGCCATTTTTTTCGCTAAAAATAAAGGCTTACCAGCACGTACGCCACTGATGCAAGTACACTAGAAAACAAATTTTGCACGTAAAGGTACCCTTTGATTACATATTGGCTTGTACCAAAATTCATGTGTTATCGCATTTTCGAGAAATTAAAAAGAAACATTTAAAAAAGAAAATATTAAACACCCTGTATCTCCAAAAAGAAGCGTTTGAGGATCCATGTTTATATAAACTTATTTTCATATTTTTAGGTGTAGAATCTGCCCTTAAAATTTCTTAACGTCTTTTTGTAACACCCTGTATATTTTATTTTGAGAATCCTCCAGGCGAAAATAAACACATGCAGCATACCCAATGCTGGATGCGCCTCCAACGTCATGCAATTGTAAGGAAATATAATGACTTATAAAGCAATATCGGGGAATATTTAAAGTAGATAAGACTGACAATTCCGATTTGTAATGTTGCCATTGATCAACTATATTAGTAGAAGGTGTGTCATCCCAGTCTAGTCCCTGAGTCCAAAGCAATTGCAACATATGCTTCAGAAGAAAAGTTACTGGAGAAAGAAACCCAAGTGGATCAAATATACGTGCTACCTCAGACAAGATAGAACGTTTTGTACATTCTGTACTTAAAACTTTGATTGATACGAAAAAATATCTTTCACCGAGCACCAATGCAGTCCTAACACTTTAAAATAATTGTTATGATCGGAATCCAATAACAAAGGAGACTGATGAATATCAGTAGGGATTGTGGCTGGGAATTCTTGACTATTACTTGACCATTTTCTCAATTCGAAATAGCCTTTTTTAAGAAGTGAAACGAGTTCTTCCTTTGTGGCTAGAGGTTTCTCTAGGGATATAGAACCGTAAACAATATCATCCACAAAGATTTGGTTTTGTAGGGCCTTAGAAGCCTTGGGAAAATTAAGTTTTTCCCTTATAGCCAACTCCTGAATGGATCTAAGGGCTAAAAAGGGTGCCGAAGACACCCCATACGTAACTGTTTTTAAGACAGTCTTGAAGCCTCTCATGAGGAAAGAAACGAAATACAATTCTTTGATGGTCAGTGTGACTAGGGTTGACTAATATTTGTCGATACATCATTTTGATGTCTGCACACAATTGGGAAACAGCGAAAATTTAGCAAAATAGAGAATTTGTCATTCTGTAACTTCGGGCCTACGAGAAGACAACCGTTTAAAGAATAACCATCTTGTGTTTTAGCGGATGCATCAAACATTACACGTAACTTGTAGTGGAACTATAAATATTTGTAACGTAGTGATGCGGAATGTAATAGATTTTTTCGGAAGCCGAATCATTAGGAACGCATGACACTGGTTCCATATGACCTAAATCCAAATATTCCTTCATAAATTGATTATAAGCCTGGTGCAAAGCCAGATTTTGTAAAAGACGTTTTTCCAATGAATAAAAACGCCTCTCCGCGACAGAGCGAGAGTTCGAGAACAGCGGTTCACCCTCTTTACAGGGTAATGTGACCATAAAACAGCCGGAAAGAAGGCGCGAATGTGTTTCCACAAAATTTTGTTCAACTACGATGTCTTCTTTAGACAAGGTGGCCAACACTGGGATTTCCTCAAGATCCCAACCTAATGCAGTAGAAAATGAATACATGGGTTGCGAAGCAGGTAAGGTAATTTTCCCCATCAGTACCCAGCCAAAGACAGTGTTAAGGCAATTGGTTCATTTTTCTTACCAAAAACTTTTCCCGGCTGGATAATAAAGGAAAAGAGATCACCTCCAAGTAATAGATCTATACTACCGGGTGTGTTAAACTTTGGGTCCGCCAATTTTAAATTCTTTAAATGATCCCTGGAAGGGTAGGCTCTAGTTTAAACCCTACCTCTACTTACTGTAATATATTTCCGTTAGGTAACTGGTTCACTGTCATCCAAATGCGCGGTCTCCTGCAGCCGCAACTTCTTTCATTAAAAGACGTTAATTTCACTAAACAATTTGCATCTTTATTACTTTTAAATATGGGTATTTTATACACGGTTGGTTTTGACAGGTAACTGATATAAATGAGTCATAATCTGGTGTTACGAGATGTTACTGAATTGTAGTTATTATAATTTCCTCTTGTTTGATACCATAAATGTAGGACTACGCCATACCGAAGAAGGGAAGATTTTTCCACACTAATTAGTTTTTAGCCTGCTAGACCTTTTGTCTACTAGACCTTCGCGATTATATCGCACTAAGAGAAAACTATAGGACTAAGCCTGAGAAATCTTTAAACTTTACAGGACCATGCCTGAAGAGAAACACTGGGATAATTTCCCACACTAAATAACTTTAGTCTGCTAGACCTGTTGTCTACAAGACCTTCGCGTTTTCTGTCTGCGTCAAGGGACGCAACAGCTGGCTTTGTGGTAGCTGGCGGAGTGAAGAAGTTTATCGCCGGGCGCTAATATAAAATGAAATGGACCACCTTCTCGGAGATAGGTGTGGCCGTACTTGGCCAATCAATGCCGCCCTCGCGATAACGTGAATCCCTTTCTAACCATAAAACAGGGGGAGGAGGCCGCACTAGCTACGTAGTACGGCCAAGAAAACGTTAAGGGGTTGATACTTATTGTTATAACCAGTTTAAAAGTAGAAGTACAACCTTCACCCCGAGAAGGTACTCACGCATATTTTCGCCCTTTTCGCTATTTCTCACAAGTTGAGTGATTTCCACCCCCTATGGGTAACGCTTTTACACCCGTCCAGTGCAGTGAACGATTTATGTAACTGTGTCGAAATAACTGTGTTGTAGCGGCCTCCAAAGGTACCTTGCGAAGCACCGCTGGAATGGCCGACCTAGATCAAGACACCAAGAGGTAAGTCGTTTCAGTGTCCTCTTTGATACCGCTTTGTTTAACGCAATTGGGAACCCGCTTTTTTTCGGTGTTAATCACCACCTGTGGATGATACAAAATTCCATTTTTTCTCTCCAGCTCATACTGAGCTACCGCCGCCTAACATTGGTAGGTAGAGTGGTATTAATGTAGTGGATAGGAAAGTTACCGCGGAAATTGTGAAATCATATATTGAATCAAGACTATCCAAAAAAGATACTGAAATAATTATTGAGGAGCTTTCTAGCCTCCAGTCACAAACAAAGAGCTTCATGGTTGGTGCTGACTATGAACTGAAGGATGAGCTCTACAATAAGGAGTTTTGGCCGGCTAATGTCGGATTCCAACGATTCAATTTTATAGTACATAGAAGAAATAATCGAAGATCTCAAAAGCCTGGCAATCAACGGGAATATCGTAATGTGAACCCACGCAGGCAAAATATGCAACCAAATAATTTCTTATAAATTACGAAAATGCACCAGTAGATAATTCAAAACCTTTTAAACAGGTCCGTGTGCCGTGTTTAAGTTTAAAGAATGGTAGAAGTGCATCAATAATATATCAAAACGTACGTGGTTTAAGAACAAAAACAAAAGAGTTCTACGAGAGTATTGTGCAGGACAATTATGACATTATATGCGTATCAGAAACCTGGCTTAACTGCTCTTTCTATGATGGTGAACTCTGCGATGAAAGGTACTTGGTTTTCAGGAATGACAAAAACTATGAAGCATCCGACGAGTCCCATGGAGGTGGTGTTATGTGCTGTATCAGAAAATGTCTAAGACCAAATTTCATAGCGAAAAGTAACTCTGTAGAGTACCAATGGATCTGCGTAGAATGTTGCATAAAACATACTAAATTAATTATTTGCTGTGTATATATTTCATGTAACTCTGGGTTGAGTGTTTACGAAGAATTTATAGGTTCCTTTAAACAAGAAATTGACTTTGTCAATTTTGATCACGTTTTAATTGTGGGCGACTTTAACCTGCCCGAGGTTAAAGGAATCGATTTTGATTTTCTCAGAGGTTCTTCAAAAACTCAAATAATTAATCAATTTCTAAGTGAGAACAACTTATATTCCATTAATCAGACACTAAACTATACTAACACAACTCTAGATTTAATACTAACAGATTTAACTTCAGCGGAGGTTAATGATATCACGGAGACACCTCTGGTGGGCATTGATAATTATCACCCTTCTCTTGGAGTAACACTCAAATTAAAAGGGAAAATTCTGAATACCACAAATTTAGACACATACCCAGATATCAAGTATGATTTTAGTAAAGGCAACTATGTTGAGTTGTTTAAACTATTAAATCAATTTCAATGGGACCATCTTAAAATAATACAAAATCCTAATGCCTGTCTAGAAATATTTTATAAAAATATCTTTGATGTGTTTGACAAAACGATAGAAAAGAAACATAAAACTATAAACAAAAAATTTCCATTCTGGTTTACTAAAGAATTAATTCATAAAATAAAGCAAAAAAAACATTTTTTTAAAATGTCTAAAAAAAATTCAAACAGGCAAGAAATTTATAAACAAAACTTTCTGCAGTTAAGAAACGAAACTAAATATCTTACAAAAAAATGTAAACAAAATTATCTAGGTAGAGTAGAAAATGACCTGTTAGAAAACCCTAAAATATTTTGGGATTATATTAATAATAAAAGAAAAAACAGTAGTATTTCATGGAGATATGAATATAAAGAGGAGCTTTTCGAAGAGGAACAGGAAATTTCCAATGCATTTGCTAATTTTTTCAAGAGTGTTTATAAAATAAATAATGTTTCAATATCTAGCTCTAATAATTCTGGTTATGACTTGGATGTGTTTTCAATTACTAGTATCTCTAAACAAGAAATTCAGCTCGCAGTCAAAGCCTTAAAACCAAGAGTTTCTCCGGGTATGGATGGTTTACCAGCATATTTCTTTAAAGCTTATATTGACATTTTAGTTGAACCGCTTCACATCATATTTAACTTAGCACTGAAATGTAATCAATTTCCAGAATTATTAAAAACGGGCTACATTGTACCAATTCATAAAGGCGGCGATACAAAGCTTATTAAAAATTATCGACCTGTTACCATACTTCCAACAATCAGTAAAATATTTGAACGTATTATCTATAATAGGATCATAAACCATGTGGGTCCTGTCATTATTCCTCAACAACACGGGTTTATAAGTCAAAAATCTACAATTACAAATCTGGTTGAATTTAGCCATTTTGTTTCAGATAAACTATACAAAAAGTGTCAGGTAGATACTATTTATACGGACTTAGCCAAAGCTTTTGATAGGGTAGACCACTCTATTCTGGTAGAGAAATTAAGAAAATTTGGGTTCGATAAGCTCTCATGCTCCTTTTTACAGTCATATCTGGAAGGGAGAGAATTAACTGTCAAGTTCAATGGGTACTACTCACAAAAATTTCTTGCCACATCAGGGGTGCCTCAAGGTTCCATATTAGGCCCGTTATTATTTATAATGTTTATAAACAATATATCTAACTATATAAAATACAGTCACTTTATGGTATATGCTGACGATCTTAAAATATTTGCGCCAATAAATGATATAAAGGACTGCAGAAACCTGCAGAAGGACTTGGACAACGTTAATGAATTTTGTCGAGAAGATTATTTATATCTCAATGAGTGCAAGTGTAAACATGTAACATTTTTCAGAAATAGAAACCCCATTAGATTTGTATATAAAATTAATAACACAGAATTAGAAACACTAAACGAAATAAAAGATTTAGGTATTATATTTACTAGTGACTTGAGGTTTAGAAACCACATAATGGATCTCACTATGCAATGTTACAGGAGATTAGGACTTGTTTTGAGATTTTCTAGGGAGTTTAAAAACTTAAGAGCATGTATCACTTTATTTTATTCATTAGTGAGATCTAAGTTAGAATATGGTGCTGTACTATGGGGACCAAAAGAGGTTGTGTATTGTGATATGTTGGAAAAAATACAAAAAAAATTCTTAAGGTCAATGTATTTTAAAAAACATGGTGTATATCCAATGTACCATATATTAGTATCATACAGTACACAACTTAGAGAGTTTGGAATAATCACTCTCGTAAAGCGAAGAGCGAATGCCAGAATCATGTTCATTCATGATATATTTAATCAAATATTAAATACTCCGCAACTTCTGAGTGATATTCCCATAAATGTTCCAAACATAAGATTAAGAAGACGTGACTGTACTTTTAGAATTGAGGGAGCTGAGACTCCCTTACAATTGTCACTGAAAGAATGCAACACATTAGTTCAGCAGAAAAATATTGATTTCTTTAATATAAGTAGGAAAGAATTGGTAAAACAATTTGTGTAAACTTAATTAGTTTATATTTAGTTATTAGTTAGTTAAGAAGCTGTACCTATTTTATGGTTAAATCTGTATAGTGTGCAGGATAAATAAATTTCTATTATTATTATTATTATTATAATTATCGGCCATCTTTGTGTTTTCCTAGAAATATATTTTTAGCACGGTACAGCAATAAAACTAATAAATAAGAAAGCTTCAGAGGAAACTAGGTCTTTGAAGTTTCGCCGACAACTGGCCGGTTTTAGAACAATAAATTAAAGGAGAGATTTTCTTCTGTCAATTTGGCGAAATTAGTCTTTGTATTTTGCCGATGACTGCGTACTTTTATGCACGTTAAATTTACAAAGAGACAAGTTTTGTGCTTATTTATTTTAAAAGGGATTTTATAATTGCCTGGTTATTAATATTTACTGAAATTAAAAAATAGAGTTGTAGAGATTAAATAAACAGTTGGGTTTCCCCAACAATCCCAGTCAGAAATCGTAAAGGATTCATTAGGCATACCTGCACACACCCGATGCAAAATAACTGCCTCAGCAGCAAACGATAGATTTGGCTGCTCTATAGGTCGTATAACTAATGAAGTTATACCATTGGAAGACATAGAGGCTATTTGATCTAAACAAACCTTTTATGGCAATAGTATATGCCGCACGTTTCAAATGTAATCTGTTAAAACAGTGTTCTGCTATAAAATTAGCTTGACTAGCACTATCGAGCAAAACTCGTATTCTATGTGGATTAGCTTTTGAATCTACTGCCTCTATGTTTGCGGTGGCCAACAGCACAAATCCATGTGGTTGGGCCGCACTTAGCAAAGCATTAACATTAGAAGAGTTTTAAGAAGTAACCACGGTAGGTACAACGAGAGATGGGTGCTGCACGTTTGCAGCAGGGGGAATTGGCGAGTGATTATACGTATGATTAACATGGCCTGACGTAGAAGGACTATTATGTAAAAGCGGTGTTCCTTCATCAGAAACAGAAACAGGTGCATTGTCAAAATGAAGTAAGGTATGATGGCGGGAATGACAATGGCGACACGTTGAATTTGAATTACATTTGATAAATGTATGCGATACACTTAAACAATTTATACATACTCCGTGCTGTTTGCAAAGCTGACATCTTCCTTTTGGTATTTTTGAAGGAAATTTGCACAGTTACATAGACGGAAAATGATTAGATTTACAAAATTTACCTTTCAGCTTATGGCTGTTACTCCCTTTATTAGAAATATTAGTTTGGAACTAATCGGCCCTTTTCCCTTTCCTCGAGACGAAGAATAATTTTTGGTTGAATTAGCAATAGTTTCTAATACTTATTTGCCAAAAATATTTTTAACTGTTTAAATGTTGGTATTTCCAAATGGCCATGTGCCATTTCAAATTTATGAACAAGTTCTGCATCTCATTTTTGTAAAAGTAAATTAAAAAGCACAAAATCCCAACCACTAACGGGAAATCCTAATAGTTTTAAAGCTTCAGTATTTTCTGAAAACGTGTCTAAAATATGGCGTAAAGCAGAATGAGTTCCTTTAGTAGTTTTTGTCAATGGTGATATATTATTCAGCTCATGCCAATAAGTATTAGCTAAAACTCTTTTATTTTGATACCTATTTACTAAAGTGTCAAAGGCAGTTTGGAAATTATCGTCTACTAGCGGTATATTTCTAATAGTATTTAAAGTTTGTTGATTATGAATAAGACTTAAATAAATCGAAAAAAGTAGGCCAGTGTTTATAATTTCCCTCAAAAACGGGTAAGGTTATTTTAGGCAGCTTGGCATTGCTTGAAGGCTGAGCTGTACCTCCTGAATTACTAACATTTAAATCGTTAGGTTTGACATCAGCTTTTGCAAACAATTCCCTATGAATACATTTTATAGCAAAATATTGATCGTCAAAAGTTTTTCCATATAATTTCCTCGCCATC
Organism: Philopedon plagiatum; assembly: GCA_963971165.1. NCBI lineage: Eukaryota > Metazoa > Arthropoda > Insecta > Coleoptera > Curculionidae > Philopedon > Philopedon plagiatum. The sequence continues at coordinate 57,418,021 of OZ020190.1, forward strand.
TAAATGCGAGCGACTCTTCCATATCTTTATGCGTTATAATCGCTAAATGATATTGTTCAAAACAATCATAATAATATTTCAAATGTTCGCAACGGACTTGAAAGTTTTCTTCTTGTTTTCGATCACCCATGCAAGTTGTGGCAATGTCATACAACTCCTGTACACGTGTGAGTGTCGTAGATCGCTTTAATTTAAGCGCTTCAAATTTATTGCTACACATCTTTAATTTAAGGAAACAGCAATCAAATTTTATCTTTATAGCAATAATCAAAATAGCAATTATGTTCAGCTACCGCAGCTTGTTCCTAATTTCTTCCTAGTGGACTGTATTTTTTGCTTGATTTTCAACAAATTAAAAACCCTCGGTCTTCAACCTAATTTGTATTTATTCTCTTCAATGGAATAAATTATGGAATATAATATAAACATTTACTTGCTTGAATCCATAAATAATACTTTTTAAGACCGATACCAAATTAAAACCCGCTGCAAGCTGCTTAGTTTTTTTACACTCTCATTGACACTTGCCCCTTGTCATTTCAAAAGTAAACAAACTTTTATTTTTCAACGCAATTCGGATAAAGAAAGTAGACGAAGTGACAGATGACGCCGCGGATACAGTGGCGCGCATTTAAGTGTTGCAGTCTGCAACATCCTCCCCCCCCCCCCCCCTTGAAGCATTGACTTCAAATTGCTCTCAAATGGTAACGGACACAACCTTGTGATAGAACGCGTAAATACTCCATCCTTCGATCTTATGCGTACCATGCGCACCTTACCATCGGATCCTGGCGCATCTATGATACGAGCTAATGGCCATTTTAAAGGCGGCACATTTTCTTCCTTGACAAGTACAACCATATCTTTATCTAAATTTTTTGATAAATAAACCCACTTCGGTCGATTTTGTAATCTAGTTAAATATTCAACGGACCAGCGTTTCCAAAAATTTTGTTTTATTTTTGTACACAATTGCCAAAAATTTAATCTATTTTCGGGAATTAACGTAACATCCTGTTCTGGATATGATGTTAAAGGTTCTCCTATTAAAAATGCCCAGGTGTTAAACAGTTAAAATCAGATGGATCTGACGAAATTGGACATAATGGTCGCGAATTTAAAATCGCTTCAATTTGCGCTAAAACTGTTATCATTTCCTCGAACGTTAGAACTAAATTACCAACGATTCGTTTTAGGTGGAATTTAGTGGAGTTTATTCCCGCTTCCCACAAACCTCCCCAATGAGGACTTACTGGCGGAATAAATCGCCATTCTATTTTCCTATCAACTAAAAAAGTATGGATGGTATCTATTTTTTCTTTAGATTTAAAAAACAAATAAATATCCTTTACTACATTATTTGCTCCTTGAAAATTTGTCCCATTATCGCTGTATACGGTAACAGGACAGCCACGTTGAGCAATAAACCGGTTTAATGTATGAATAAAAACTTTAGTACTCAAACTACTGACTGATTCAATGTGACACGCTTTTGATACCATACATACAAATAACGCAATGTATGCTTTCCTAGTGGTTGAACCACGAAGTCTTGATTGCTTTGTAGTAAAAGGCCCACCGAAATCTATGCCCACCTTAAGAAAAGGACGAGCCACAGACACTCTATCTAGAGGTAGCGAATCCATTATTTGCCTTGATGTTTTTGCTCTAAACTTATGACAAATAACACATCTTTTTATAACTGACTTTACTTGAACCATACCATGAACTGGCCAATACCTCAGACGCAAATTTGCGGGATTTTGAACAAAGAAGATTGCATGTGACAGTGTTATTAGAACAAATAGCTCGAACATACAGACATGCCCCATATGCTGTCAAAGAAGCATCCGAAAATCCGTGAATTTGTATCTCAATTAATTTTCCAGAACTAAACAACCAACGTGGAATTTTTAACTCATTTAATTCATAAAGATTTTCTGAAAAACCTTTCCATTTTTGTACAATTAAATCTGGTAGTTCGTCGTCTCAACCTTTTTTACTAGCCCATATTTCTTGCATAAGAATTTTAGCGATAACAACTACCGGACCTACATATCCCATTGGATCAAACATCTGTGCTATTTTAGACAGAACTTGACGCTTTGTAACCCTTTCCATATTCACATGCTCCATAGATCGCACAGAAATTTTAAACGTATCCTGAAAAGGATGCCAACCTATACCTAACACCTTGTTTGAAAAGTTCTCATCGTTTATGTCAATTTCATTTTTACCCTTACATACATCGACCGATTCCAAAAGTGACCTATCATTTGAACACCATTTATGCAATGTAAAGCCGCCAGAATTTAATAAACTTATTAGTTGTTCTTTTAATTCAAGAGCCTCATTTTTTGAATTTGTCCCAGACAGTATGTCATCAACATAACATTGCTGCAGAACAGCCTTAGAAGCGAGAGGGTAATTTAGCATTTCTTCAGTAGCCAACTGCTGTAAACACCTAGTAGCCAAGAAAGGTGCTGAATTTGTTCCATAGGTTACTGTTTGCAACTCTATTATTTTCAACTTCTCGCCAGGTTTATCCCTCCACAAAATATTTTGTAAAAAAGTTTGATTTGGATTTATTTTAATCATGCGGTACATCTTTTTGATATCCGTAACCAGAACATATTCAAAAGTGCGAAATCTGCAAAGAATTTCAAAGAGCTCCGGCTGCACCGGATATCCCTTTAGCATGATATTATTTATCGAAAGTCCGGTTGACGTTTTGCTTGATGCGTCAAAAACTACCCGAAGCTTTGTTGATGTAGCATCTTCCCTTATTACACAATGGTGTGCCAAAAAGACCCTGTGCTGATTCTCCTCAATCCCTGATTCGACATAATTTCCATGACCTAGTTCCACATACTCATCAAAACACTCCTTGTATCGCAAAAAGAGCTCTGGATTTGTAATAAACCTATTTTCCAACATTTTAAATCTTTTTATTCCAGTATTAAGAGAATTTCCTAATTTTAAATAATCCTTGTTATCGCGCATCGGCAAATCAACCTGAAATTGCCCATTTTCTAAACGTGTACAAGACTCGATAAATCTTTGTTCACATAATTTGTCATCTGAGGATAAGAATCGCTTATTACAGACCTCCTCCAGTTGCCAAAACTTTGGAATCACCTCGTCAACATTTAGTTTTTCAGACTGACAAAACAAATTAACACTGGTATCACAAACATAACCCTTTGTTAGTGAGTTCACAGGTGCACTACCACAAATCAACCAACCAAGCTCTGTACTTTGTAGTACCGGCAACCCTGGACCCAACCTAACTATTTCAGAATTCAATACCTGAAAATACAAATCTGCTGACATTAACATATCAATATTTGATGGTTTAAAATATAACGGATCTGCCAATTCAATGTGACCTGGAAGTTTTATTTTTTCCGTATCAACCCGTACTTGTGGGAGCTTGCATGTAATTTTGCCCAGAACTGCGAATCGACCCTTCATTTCATATTTTTTGACCTGTGATTCTACTAATAAATTTACCATTTTATTTATTTGTATAACTTTGTTTGCTATACCCCCTATTTTAAATGTTTCTGTTTGACAATCTGCATTTTTTAGCCTTTTAAACAAATCTGTAGTTATAAAGTTTGTTTGTGAATCTAATAAAGCCCGTGCTTTTATTTTACTTCCATCACCCATAACTACATTAATTTGAGCAGTAGTCAGCAAAATTTGTGAGCTTGAACAAGCCACTGCAGTTTGTTGTATGTGATTTTCCCCTGATATTCCCATGTCCACCCCGTGTGACACCCCTAGATATTGATCATCCGATATCCCCAAAAATGTCCCTTGATTTTGTAAATCCGATTCTGGATTCATAATAGTTTGTGTCTCTTGGCTATTTTTGTTTTGATTTAACCCTTGTTGGCCTCGACTTTGACCTACATAACCCTGATTTTGACCACCCTCTTGATGAAGCATTGTGTGATGCTTCCTTCCACAATTTTTACATCCCTTTTCAGTACATTTTGTTACCCCATGAGTATTTTTCAAACAATTATAACATAAACGATTGTTCTGTACAAATGTCCGTTTTTCCAGTAAGCTTAAACCTGTAAATTTAAAACATTTAAATATACTATGCCCTTCACGTCCGCAATAATTATATTTTTGTTTAATTTTATCTCCAGCTTGTTCTTGGGCCAATAAGGATCTAAATCCCTTATCCTTAAAACCCGAATTGATCCTCGATCCGTCAACTTCAATATTTTCTAAAGCAGCACACCTTTTTTCAAGAAATTCAAGAAATTCTTCAACATTTGGCAACGCTTGAACATTATTTTTTTCTAATTCGTATGCCTTGTGAGTTTGGAAATCTAACTTTTGTGTAAAAAGATAGACTAATAAAATATTCCATTCCTTTACTGGTAATTTAAGAGCTTTTAATGAATTGAGGTGTTGCCTTATGTGCGTTAAAAATACTCTAAGTTGTTTACCCGATCCCTTTGCAATAGATGGTGTGTCAAGCATACCCTTCAAATGTGCATTTATGACAACTAATTTATTGTCATATCTCTTTTTAAGTAGATTGAGAGCATCAACATAATTATCATTTGTCAACGGTAAATCACAAATTAACTTCAATGCCTCCCCGATAACGCACCCTTTAGATAAAGAAATTTTTGCACATCATCAAGACTTGCATTGTCAATGATTGCCGTAAAAAGATCTATAAATGTTTGCCAATCCTCAACTTTTCCCCAGAAAGAGGGAGTATTTAAATTTGGCAACCTTGCATTGCTATGATTTACTGAAAAACTTTGAGCAGGAGATTGTTGCAAGTTTGCACTACCATTTATACTCAGCTGATTTAAATCTGATAGCATTTTAACCTGCGTTTTAATTTTCGACCAAACTGTTAAAAATTTAGATTCTACACCCTCCATATCTTTCTGCTCACTTTCATCTAATTCCTCAATCTTTAATTGCACCTGACAGTAACCATCAAAATTTTTTTGTAAATAAAGTTCCCTAGTAATATATTCATTTACATCAACATCTGATTTATTTTCGCTGGCTAAAACAAATTTTTCTACCCTCGTGATACAACCCTTATGTATAGCCCTTTATTTTTTGAGTACCTCTAAATTTTCCATAATTAATGTTTACAATAAACAAACCCAAAGTTCAATATTTGTCACTATAACAAAGTACTATATCAACCTATATCCACCTATCAACTATAAACTCTCAACCTTAGCTTTATTTTTATACTACACTTATATGTAGGTATCACCAATCCCGTAAAAATCTACCAATTTTATACAAAACCCTATCTCTCACTGCTAAAAACCCTAAATTTTTTTAGCTGTCCATTTAAGTCTCTAATTTTCTGGAGATATCCTTGCAACAATCGCCTTTATTTATACAAACAAATAAGGAATAATCTGACCTTAATCCTGTTGAAAGTTCTTTTTCACCAGTCTTGTTCAACTTTACCAACCTTGGTGGTAATTATCCAAAATTTATTTTTGACAACTGTCAATGTCCAGTACTCAACAAATTTCAATTTTCTTCCAATTTGCCGTTCCTAAACATCCGGCTCGAAGGACCATGTTCAGCTACCGCAGCTTGTTCCTAATTTCTTGCTAGTGGACTGTATTTTTTGCTTGATTTTCAACAAATTAAAAACCCTCGGTCTTCAACCCAATTTGTATTTATTCTCTTCAATGGAATAAATTATGGAATATAATATAAACATTTACTTGCTTAAATCCATAAATAATACTTTTTAAGACCGATAACAAATTAAAACCCGCTGCAAGTTGCTGAGTTTTTTTACACTCTCATTGACACTTGCCCCTTGTCATTTCAAAAGTAAACAAACTTTTATTTTTCAACGCAATCCGGATAAAGAAAGTAGACGAAGTGACAGATGACGCCGCGGATACAGTGGCGCGCATTTAAGTGTTGCATACTGCAACAAATTAATTTTAGATATTTTATTAAAGAAAAGTAAAGTTTATCTTCAAAAATAAATTGGGACTCTTAAAAGAAGATTAAACACATTTTAAATTAATTTCGTCTAATTAATGTCGATATTTATTATTACCAACTACCGAATAAGATGCCTTCGGGGAGCCGTTCTTCGGCGAACTGGAGGAGGTAAGCACTGCACCACTTGGACGTCTGGTGAGGTTCATCAACAGTAGCAGCTGGTTCTGGTGAGGCTTACACAATCCCCCCTGCAACATCTTTAGTTGCATGAATCATCACGGGTTGGTTCCAAGGAAATGTGGTAACACAACGGACCATCAGGTTTATGTGAGACTAGCCGGCGGGCGCTGGTAGTCTGCCACTCTAACCTAACCTAACTACCGAATAAACAACTATATATAAAAAATATAAGTCCTTGCGAAGATTTGTACACTATTTAATTTTATAATACGCAACAGTGATGTAAGGATACGTATCCAGAGATCCGTTGGATACGAATATTAAAAGAATCCGGATTATCCGTAAGCGGCCGAGAACTTCAATACGGATTCGGAATCAAAATAAATTCGCATCGGGTGGTTACTAATGCAAAGAGAAAACGGAATCGGAATCGAGTGTAAGCGAACAACACGGTCTGCGATTAGGCATATTTGATCTTATGCTTTCTCTTTCTAATGACATTTTCTAAAAAAAGATAGCATAGTTATCGGGGTAACGGGTATCATATGGGATGAGACCCATTGGTTAAACTTGGCCCGCCTCACCCGAACCGAATTCAAACGAGAACGAACGACGGTGCCTTCCTATCCCTAACCTTCGAGTTCGAATGATATGATACCGCTTCCACCTACCTAGCCGTATCCGGATAGAAAATGTTTTAGTGTTGCATACGTATACATGATTTGTAACCGCTTTCGCGCGGGTCAAGAACTGGATACGTATTCGGATAATGGATATTAGCTGATTCCGGTTCCCTATTATTCGGATATCTAAAGAATACGGATATTTACAACACTAATACGCAATAAAGACCCGTAGATTAAAATATTTGGGAAAATATGTTTTTAATAATGCAGAATATTTATATTCAATTCAATAAATAAATTGGTACAATAAACCTGCATTTATCTCACCGGCAATCAATACTAACGATAAGCGACGCAAAAAAAAAACTACAAAAAACAAGCTAGAATGTCTCGAAATTTATTTTTGCAAAATTACTTTTTATTAACGAAAATTCGGCGGAAAATGCTGGGTAAAGCACAATAAGCAATTATGCCATAAATTATTTGACATTAATTAGCAAACTAATTAATGCAATTAAAATGTATTAATCAAATTAGCAAATAAAATTAATTACCAATTTAATTAGTTTTTTAATCAATTTTGCCATTGAATTAAAGACAAAATCGGCATCGAGGGACCAAGAAAAAAATGTATTTTATTGTAATAGTGAAATAGCTGGTTCAGTCATTTCAGCAAAATAGATTAATTTCAAAGAAAATCAAAAAGGTATAGCGGCGAAAAGAATCCCTTACATAATGGTCTTACCAGTGTCCTCAAATAGGGGGCTTCTGCCAAGCCTTGCTAAGGGATCAACATCAGCGGTTTCACAAATTCACACGAAAACTGCGGGACACACCAACTCACTTAAAGTCTTGTTCATCTGTGTTTTTAATTTTTGTAGTTCCTTCCTGCGGTACTGTCATCGTTCATCACGCACACCTGCGCGTCACAATCGACCAGTTACTTGAGGGATTTTATTTGACGCGAGCAATAGCGCGAAAGTTTAATAAAAGACAAAACTGAACACAATTCAAGAAAATCGTTGGAAATCGGAACACTAGTGTTCAGAATACTTAGCCACCATTAGATTAAATTTATTTTAGTTGCAAAATAAAGCAGTAAAATCATGTTTGCTTTTGTTGCATTTACAGTTAAGATTTCAAATAATAACCTTCAGAGGCCCAAGGGTTAAAATATTACACCTTCGTCCAACGCGGTATGCTTTGTCGCTAGGGAGAAAAGTTTTTTAAACTTAATTCATGTGATTTTGACAATGACAGAAAAGTAAAGCTGCATTTCAAAACTAAAGTACACCGTATTAAATATTACAGTAATGAAAATGCGAGAAAATGTACTTAAAACACCGTCAACAAGATGCACCCCCTTTGGGCCTTTATAGGTTGATAAGATTGTATTGTTTCATTCTACAGTTAAAATAACTTTCATCCCATTATATATGCTGCCCAAATACCTTTGAACGTTAGTGTAGGTTTGTACAGGGTATTTTCTAAGGGTCTAATAGGTGATTCTAGATCTTATTTTACATGGGGTAAGTAACCCTTTGTTTTCAAGTGTTATTGGTTGTTCAGGTACCACCTTTTTGAAACGCCCTGTAAATCAGGCATAAAAGTTACTTATCTTAAAACTCGCGCAAAATCAGTTTGTTCTGTTTTTTGTGACACTAAGGCGGTACCATATCGCAAACCAGTCTAAAAAGTACGCTACGAGTACACAGACTCAATTTATTTTATCTTCAGTTTTACGCATATATTGTGGTGCTTGTCTCAACCCCTACAGGCTACGAAGGTATACCTGAGAAGAGGCCTTTTACCAGTTGTGAAGACGACGAGAGAGGTAAGCTGTCTTAGTGTCGCCCCGTTTCTGTCTAATTTGCTATTTTTATGCCTTTTTAAGGTCGCATTCTATTTGTACCAGGGTGATACTCGCACCCTTTTAAAACATAAAAAATACAGTCCACACAGCCAACCAGAATCTGAACTATCGAAGTTGCGTTAACATTGGTCTTCGAGCCGGATATTTGTGCAATTTTTAAATTCAGTTTATACTTTCGCTAAAAAATACGTAAAACTAAATTATCAATTTTCTTGTTAACAAATACCATTATTGAGTGTTTCATTTTCAATAATTTACAATCCTACAAAATAGGTATCGCAAATATATGTTGGTTTTATCTGCCCAGGTAAAGGAGGCAGGTAAAAAATATAAAGAATTTTTTCGCGTTTTTTCGCATTCTTTTTATAGTTTGCTCGCTACGCATTGTTGGATTTTAATACTTTAAAATCATTTATTTTTACCAAAGCGCAATAAAATTGTTTGTTGAAATATTTTATTATTTTAAAACGTCGAAAATATGTATACCGCGGCTCAACTTAAAAAAATAAAATCTGCACGGAATGGTTGTCTAACAGATATACAAACACTGTTAATTCTCGCAAATAGAATAAAAACCAATGATTCAATAAAAAGCTATTTCAAAGTACGATATTCGGATATTGATGAAATTAAAGAACAGTTTCTGGATTACCACGGAAAATACATTGATTTGTTCCTAGCGGCTAATCCTGACGAAAATATTGATATAGAAGACAGCATTCGAGAAGGTTTTTTAAGTGATTTTTATTCAATTAAGTCGATTTATATGGATTTTGTTGAAATTTACATAAATATAACGCCTAATAATAATGCCTCTCTAGTGCTGTCACACACGCAATCTCAAGTTTCGCAAGCAAGATTACCAAAATTAGAAATTCCGAAATTTAAGGGAGATTATAAAAATTTCGTTTCTTTTCTAGATTTATACAATGCTCTAGTTCAGGGGTGGCCAACCGGTCGATCGCGATCGACTGGTCGATCGCGGCTATTAGTCCAGTCGATCGTGGCAAGGCAAAAAATATAAATACGTAGAACAGACTGTTGTGTACTGAACTATACTGTTTCATTTAAGATTTCAAGAAGTATGTAATTGGTAGATCGCACAGGGTGTCGTCAGTGAACAGTAGATCTTGGGTCTAACCAAGTTGGCCACCCCTGCTCTAGTTCATAATCATCCGACGCTAACAGAAATTGAAAAGTTTAATTATTTAATCAGTTTCCTTGAAGGTCAGCCATTGTCTTTGGTTAGAACTTTACCTTTAACTGCTGATAAATTATTATTCAACCGCGTATGAGTCTCTAGTAAAACGCTATTTAAATAAACGCCTCCGTGCTCAAAGTCATTGGCAGGCTCTAGAAAATGCTCAGAAAATTACTTCGAAGTTTATTAGACATTTTCTCTGAGAATATATCCGCATTACAAGTCTTAGGTTTTCCAGTGGATTCTTGGGACTTTGTCCCTAACTGAATATTTAGGAAAAATATGTGTTGCCTTTGACACGCTGAATTATTCCCCTAGTTACGAGTATAAGAGAAAACCACAAAATGTAACACGACAAGCTGGTATATTTTTTGTTGACTCTAAACAAAAATGTCCTTTATGTAAGTAAAACCATACTTTGTATAAATGTTCAAAATTTTTACAAAAAACGCCTTAAGAAAGATTTAATTTTTGCAAAAGCTTACATTTATGTTTCAATTGTTTGAGTGACATTCATGATATAAAAGGTTGTCAATCTTTAATTACTTGTAAAACGTGTCACCAACGTCATCATACGCTGTTACATTTTGCTAACAATAATCTGCACCAGTTAAAAAATAAAAACGCATCTAGTTTTCAAAATGGTGCACGACAAGTAACGCCGCCGCTAAACGCTGGTAGTTCTTCCGCGCCTTCTATAGATACTACACCGTTACCGCCTACAAGTACTGACCAGACATTTATTTCGAAAAATCAATTTTCGGCTTTAACGAGCTCAAATTAAGTTTTTTCGGCTACTGAAGTACATAACCAAGGTGTTCTACTGGGTACCGCGATCATTCATGTTAAAGACAAGTTTGGAGTATTTCAATCTATGAGGTGTTTAATAGATTCTGGGAGTATGACGTCATTCATTACTCTTAAAGCAGCTAATCGCTTTGGTGTACCAAAAAATAAGTGTATGCTGAAAATAAACGGTGTAGGCTTTATGCAATGTAAAGCAACCCATTTAAGTGTTACGCTCATAATTAAGGATGTCGATCAAGACAATAATATTCTGATTACTGATGCTGTCATTTTGAATAAAATTTGCGACAGTTTACCTTCCATGAGTTTTTCTCCACATAATTGGTGTCATATAAGCAATATAAAACTTGCTGACGAAAATTTTTATAGTCCGGGCAAAATAGATTTACTTTTGGGATGTGATATTTTTTCGAAAATACTTTTGAACGGACATATTTCAGGTAATGTAAATGAACCTGACGCCATTAATACTATTTTTGACTATATTCTCTTAGGCAAATTTATTGCGCCTAAAAGTCCCGAAGTGTTTTAATTTTTTTTGTGACACACTGGATAGTAGTTTAGATAACACTTTAAAGAAATTTTGGGAAGTAGAAACAGTTCCTTATGTTAATGCCATGAGTAGATGGTTTTCAGGCATACGAGATCAGGATATATCCAAAAATTCCCCCCACTCTTCACCCCACCAAAATCCCCCCACTCTTCACACTACCAAAATCCCCCCACTCTTCACACTACCAAAATCCCCCCACTCTTCACACTACCAAAATCCCCCCACTCTTCACCCCACCAAAATCCCCCCACTCTTCACCCCACTCCTCTCCCCTCTCCGCTCCCCTCTCCGCTCCCCTCTCCGCTCCCCTCTCCGCTCCCCTCTCCCCTCTCCTCTCCCCTCTCCCCTCTCCTCTCCCCTCTCCTCTCAGGAGCTTAAAACCATTCCACAACACACTCTTCACACTACCAAATCCTACCACTCTTATATCAAATCCATTCCTCCTACCCGCCACACCACTTTTATTGCTATAAATTCTCAATATTTGCAGTATTTAACACAATTCACAACGATGTCTGTAGCAGTCCCTATTGATTATTCATGGGACACAGAACATTGCGAAAGCTATAATCCACAAGAGTACATAGAAAACAATTTAGTAATAATCAAGCCACCTCCCAATCTATCTAAGAGTGCTAAAAAAAAGTTTCGAACTCAACAGAGAAAGAAAGTTCAAGAATTGGAAGCAAAAAGAAAAACTATGTCTTGCCCAACAGCAAATGTAATGTTTAGTCATGTAAGCGGAAAGAAATCCTTGCAGGATTTTACTACAGATGGACTAGAAATGTTACCTTTGGAATATCTAATTAATTATGCAGATCATTTGGAACTCTTGGATGTATGGGGAAAATTACCAATGTCTTATAAATCAAGTTTTGATCTTCAAATTAAATTGCCATGTTTTATACATTACAATCGTCCTGACTGGAGCACACAATTCGATGGTCCTCCTGTATCCCAGAAATCATGTTTCATGTGCAATAGAAACATAAAGTAGACTAATGTAGATAAACTCACTGTTATTTTTGTTCAAAAGTAAACCTGTATTTTAATAAATGTTTTATAAATGTCAAACAAATAATTAGAAGTATTATTCATTAATCCATGGATTTACAGCATCCCACCACCACCAAATCCCCCCACTCTAAATCGTTAAACATCATTACACAAAGCTTCACTCATTTCATCGTATTACAGCGCGTTACTTAAAAGGGTAAGTGCGGTTAAAACGCAAGTGTTGTACTAATTCGAACAATACACAGGTCAATACAGACCCCATATGTAGAGCGGTAGACCCGCCCAAAACAACAAATTCTTAAAAGTGGGTGGGTTGGAATGTACACACCAAAGTACATCTCCTAACACTCCGTGCGCATGTCTAGCACGCTCGGTGTGCGCGTGGTATGCATTTTGGTCTACTGCGCATATAAAAAAAAATGGCGCCTCAAAAAAAAAAAAAAATGGCGCCTCAAAAAAAAAAAAAAAAAAATGGCGGCTCCAAAAAAAAAATGGCGGCTCAAAAAAAAATGGCGGCTCAAAAAAAAAATGGCGGCTCAAAAAAAAAAATGGCGGCTCAAAAAAAAAAAAAAAACACCTTTTTTATATTTTTCGTTTTTTTACATCTGCGCAATAGAGATGCGCATGGGCATGCCCCGCCCACACGGATTCTCTTTATATTCTCTCTTCGCTTCTCGTTCTGCAGTCGCATCTTCAGCTCGACAGTTGTGTCTTCTCCTTGTTACCTATATATCCTCAGCGGTTAGTTAGCGTTGATATTATATTAATTGTTTAGTTTGCAAAAACAGTATTGTACAAAGTGTTGTGAGACCGGTGAAAATATCCCAAGAACTGTTGAATAAGTATCAGTCTTTTCTGCTTTTTTGTTCAGTTCTCAAGATGTATCAGTGCAGTGAATGCAACAAGAGTTTTATTCATCAATCGAACGTGTATAGACATAAAAAAGAATCGTGTGCCATGAGGCCATCTTGTTCTCGCAAAAAAAGGAAGGCTAATACCCAGGTATGTGATGTATCCATGAAAAAAGCTAAAATAGAAGATATTAAAGAAGACAAACCTCCAATACCTAAACTTACTTTATCGCGATGTAAAGATTGTGACACTTGGTACGTGAAAAATAAACTTTCTGCCCATTTACGGTCAAACCTACATAAAAGTGCACTTAAAAGTGATGATAATGTAAAAATTTTAACTTCTGCGTTTAAAAATAGGATTGTGTCTTACATGTTGCAGCCATCGAAAAAGTATGTGGACATTGAAGAATTTTTTGATGAAGTACAACAAAAATTTGTAAGTTTACTTTCCGAACAGTTAAGCATAAAAGTGTTAAGATTAATGTAGAACTATTTGGACAATACATTTTACAAACCAAAGAGGCAATTGAAACTAAATCGTTTAACACAAAAAATAAGGTCATAACTTCAACAACAACAGATTTATCTGATATTTATAAACAATTTTTGTCTGAAATAAAAGAAAAGGTGTCAATATTCACAGAAAATGGATCAGGTTGGGCATTGGAAAAAATATTACATTTGGAGCTTAATATAAATAAATTTAATCCAATTAGAGCTTCATCGTATATACCATTACCAAAACAAATTTCAAATAAACAAGGTGTAATTAATATCAAAAATAATGATTCATATTGTTTTGCATGGAGTGTGATAAGTGCACTGTTTCCTGCTGAAACAAATGTAGACAGAACAAGTTCATATCCAAATCCTTTTGAGTATTTAAATTTTGAAGGAATAGAGTTTCCTGTGAAATTAAAGGATATACATAAATTTGAAACGCTTAATCAAATATCTATAAATGTTTACGGTTTAGAGAGTGTTTATGAAGATAATAAATTCAAGCATGAAGTGGTTGGTCCTCTTCATTACACCAGTAAAAAACTTCCAGCGCACATAAATTTGTTGTTGATAAGTGAAGGTGAAAACAACCATTATTGTTGGATTAAGAATATGTCACGGTTACTAGCATCTCAAATTAATAAAAGTCACTTTAAAAAATATTTCTGTGATGGTTGTTTAATTTATTTTACTTCGATGGAAAAATTAAAACAACATCAATCACATGATTGTAATCATTTGTTTACAAAAGTTCCTACCAACGATATTAAAATTAATAAGTACGGTCAGCATATACCAGAAAATATTTTACAGTTTGAAAATTTTCAAAAACAACTAAAAGTTCCATTTGTTATCTATGCGGACTTTGAATGCTTTTTAAAACCTTTGCAGCATCAAGAACCAGGAAACGAACAGAATTCTTATACTTTAAATACATTTAAACACGAACCATACGCTTTTTGTTATTTCATTAAGTGCTCATATGATGATTCTTTGTCGGTATTAGATTCATATTTTGGTTTAGATGCAGCCGATGAATTTTGTAAACGAATTGAAGGTCATGTACATAGAATTTATAATGAACATCTTAAACCTGTAGTGAAAATGCTTCCTTTATCAGATGAGGAAGAGCTGGCTTATAAAAATTGCACAATTTGTCATATTTGTAATAAAAAACTTGAAGAAAATGAAAAAGTAAGGGATCACGATCATTTAACTGGTAAATTTCGAAATACAGCTCACAGTATCTGCAATCTAAATTTTAAAATTCCAAATTTTATACCTATCTTTTTCCATAATTTAACTGGTTATGATAGTCATTTATTTGTTAAACAATTGTGCTGTGAAGAAGATAATATTGATGTACTTGCACAAACCAAAGAAAAATATATTTCATTTTCAAAATCCATATTGGTTGACAAAGTAAAAGACAAGGATAATAAAGAACAAAAACTGTTTGTTAAAATGAGATTTTTAGATTCATTCCGTTTCGTTGGTTCCTCCTTGGAAAAGCTTGGTGAAAGCTTGGAACCAAATCAATGTATAGAAATAAAAAAATATTTTCAAGATCCTAACCAGTTCAATGAAATTCGAAAAAAAGGTGTTTATCCTTATTCTTACGTTGATTCTTTCGAAAAATTACATGAAAATCAACTCCCAGCTATTGAACATTTTTATGATAAACTTAAAGATGAACCTATGTGTCCATCGGATTACAATAGAGCTTTTAATATTTGGAATTTATTTAATTGTCAAAATCTTATGGATTATACCAAAATTTATTTATTGTCAGATGTTCTCATATTAACAGATTTTTTTGAAGCTTTTCGAAATATATCTTTAAATAACTTTAAGCTAGATCCTGCACAGTATTACACATTACCAGGTTTAAGATGGGATTCAATGTTAAAAATGACTGATGTTAAATTAGAATTATTAACGGATATAGATATGATACATTTTTTTAAAAATAGTATAAGAGGTGGTGTCTGTCATTGCAGCGTTCGAAAAGCTGAAGCTAATAATCAATTCTTGGAAAATTATGATTCAAGCAAACCAAATTCATTTATAATGTATTTGGATGCCACTAACTTGTATGGACATAGTATGAGTCAATGTCTCCCCGTAAGTGATTTTTCTTGGTTGAACGATGAAGAAATTGAAGCCCTTGATGTGATGTCTATATCTGATGATGCTGAATTCGGGTATGTTTTGGAAGTAGATTTAAAGTATCCTCAAAATTTACATGTAAAACACAACGAATTACCTTTTTTGGCTGAAAATATTTGTGCACCAGGTTCAAAACAAAAGAAATTAATATGTAATTTAAACCATAAAGAAAAATATGTTATTCATTACCGAAATCTGAAACAGGTGCTTCAAAATGGATTAAAATTAACTAAAATTCATAGAGTTATTAAATTTAAGCAAGCTGCATTTCTTAAACAGTACATCGATTTAAATACCGAAATGAGGAACAAATCTAAAAATAAGTTGGAAAAGGATACTTATAAATTATTTAATAATGCCATTTACGGTAAATCTTTAGAAAACATTGACAAGCGAGTTGACATTAGATTAATCACACACTGGGAGAATATTGGTAAAAAACAAGGAGCGCAGACATTGATTGCTAAACCAAATTTTAAAAATCGTTTGGTCTTTAATGAAAACTTGGTTGCGATACAAATGGAAAGAGTAAAAGTGACTTACAATAAACCTGTTTATGTTGGCTTCACAGTCTTGGAATTATCAAAAACCGTTTTATATGATTTTTATTATGACTATATTAAAAGCAAGTATGGAGACGAAGCAATTTTGTTATACACGGATACAGACAGTTTGATCTTGCAAGTAGAGACTGAAAACTTTTATAAAGATATGCAAGACAATTTAGACAAATTTGACACTTCTAATTACAATGAAAACAATATACATAATTTAACTATAAACAAATCAGTATTAGGGCGAATGAAAGATGAATTTGCAGGTAAACCAATTTCAAGTTTTTATGGGACGGGGGCTAAAGCTTACTGTGTAAATTTAGAAGAGAAATCTGAAAAAAAGGCAAAGGGAGTTAAAAAATATGTTATAGAAAATTCCATTACTAAACAAGATTATAAAGACGTAGTTGAAAATTCTGAGATCAAATTTAGAAAAATGAATATTTTTCATTCAATTTTACATGACATGTTTACACAATTAAAAAATAAAGTTGCTTTGTCTCCAAAAGATGACAAACGCTATATAATTCCAGATTCTTTTAGAACTTTAGCTTGGGGGCACAAACATATAAGTATTTTGGAAGAGAAATCCAAGACTGATGATGATCAAGTTAATAATGTAATTGATATTCTAAAAGATTTAGTTCGTGACGAATATAAAACATAAGAACCCTGGAAAAATATTTTATTTTGAAAATGGCTCTGCTACCAGTAGGAGTTCTATTTCTATCAGCATTCGTTAACAATACTTTGTTCATACAAGTTGATAATAATGTTCGAGAAGCATTTATTTGTCTATCTGTTAATAATGTAAATAATGATAGTTGGCCTTCAACATGGAAAAGAATGAATATAAATAATGGTTTATTTACCCACAAAATAGATGATAATATTATAAATGATTCTACCATTGTACAGTATAAGTTAAGATTATATTATTATTATGTCAATAAAACTTCAATAGTGACACAGGAATGGAATCAATTGTATAGAAAATCTTGTATAGAAGAAGAATGTACTTCAAATGTGTGTGTAGTATTATTAAGTATATTGTTAGTAGTGTTTATATGTTCAATAGGATATATATTATTCAAAGTATATTTGTACTATAAATAAAATTCAATAATATATAATAATAAAGGTTTTTATTCATAACAATGTCTATAATTATATAACAATTTTACGTTTGCTAATGCACAATGCCATGGATTCACATTTTTGTGAAAATAACACTCTGGAATTTTCTTAAATTTACTTAATTTTGGTTCTTGTCCAATGGGAATAGCGTATATGAAATCTTCATTCAAAAACTTTTTTAAGTAGTTTATTTTCTCATTCCCTTTCACGTAAATTTTGGGCGATTGGTAAACTTCTAACACATGCTTTAAAATATCATCAATTTCATTAAGTTCTATATTTCCAAATTCCCATTTTAGTCCATGATACTCTTCGGCCCATTTAACCATTTTGAGATCGAGAGCAGATAACATATTTTTATGAAATGGTGATTTAAACAGATAATTTGAGCAACGAATCCCATCATAAATCGCTAATTCTTTTGGAATGTATCCAAAGGAACTGTTATATCCTTGAATGTCGATAAAAAGTTCTGTCTTACACTCATTCATGGTTAGTCGCTAAATGATGTTTAAATCTATAAGATTAGTGTTTAAATCCCCCCACCACTCTTACTACGCCCCACTACCACGCTTATTATCCCCACTACCACGCTTGCTTATTTAAGCACTCACCCACAGTTCTACAACCATTATTTCAAGCAAGCAACTGAAAATGTATAAACCAACAAGCCAACAAGAGTTTAGTAACAAGCGCAATGCAGCTCTCGTTAATGAAACAATTTACTACATTAACAAATCCAAATCCAAATGGGTCAGCATTGGATTTTCCTTAGAGAGAAAATATATTCCTGTTGTTAAACTCTGTGGATACAAATATAATCAAAATGTCACTTTTAATGAAGATCAATGGATCTCCTTCCTAAATAATCAAGGAATTATGATGAGCTTTATTTATTCCAACAACACCGGGTGGCAACCCATGAAGGGAAATGGTTATGAGATTCACTTTGTGTTTATTGGGGATGCAAGAATTATCAAGATTACACAAGATGGTGGTAATGAAGTATTCCTAGCTGGTGATACCATAAATGAATTAGTGAACTTGGCAAATTTAATCAAATATCGTTTTGATATCTTAAAAAACCAGGAATTTTCCAAATATTACAATATTTTGGTTAGTGGAATCTCTATGAAAAATGGCGATTTGTTAAAAAATATATATGATGTTATTACACCTATGGAAAATAGTTTAAATGTTTGTTGTGTTTTAGAATTATTAAACTTTTACTCAGATTGTGTTGTGGAGGATGTAGAATCATTCGCATGTAATGAATTTGTAAAAAGTTGTATTGAAAATAAAAATTTATAAATATATTCTTCTTTTTATTCCTCCCACCTCCCAAATTAATATTTAAAGCTCTGAACTTACTTTAAGTCTGAACACTCTCCAACAAGATGTGGTTAGCATATACATCTCAACGAGTAGCATATAACCTAACAAGTGCTATAGAGAATCTATCACAACACTTTAGTAACTTAGAATTTGATGCTGCCCATGAAGCCGAGTATGGATTCGAAAGATTTTATACGTATGAGGAATGTATGGATATGGCTAGAAAATATGAAAAAGCAGCAGAAGCCTGTAACATATATTTACATACATCTGATTTAAAGTCTTTTCTGTACACGATGAAAGAAATGGGATTTGAGGAGCATTTGGATGAAATAAAGAAGTTTTTGTCACCTGAAATTATTCAAGAATTCAACCTAATTTATAAGAAATAAAAAACTTTAATATATTTATTTGTTTTATTCAATCATTAAATAATTATTATATAAATTATATACATTAGTAAGTGCACATATACATGGTGATTTAGAATGATAAAAACAATGAGCTTCTCCTTGTAATTGTGGATTTTCGTCAAGTTCCATGACTGGTTTTAATGAATATTTTCGGATGTATTCGGATTTCTCTCTCCCTTTCACATAAACTTGATCCACCTTTTCTGTTAGATTCTTGATTATTTCAGAGAATTTGTGAATTGGTGTATATCCTTCATTCCAAGGAATACAGTGATGATTTTTCATTAACCATATAGCTTGTTTATGTAAGTCAGGTGGTAGGTATTTTATATCAAATGGTGATTTAAAGATATAGTGGCATATTTTGTGTCCATCATAGGCAGCCAACTCTTTGGGAATAAACTTCTTATTTTCTATGTTAAATCCTTGCACATCGACAATTAATAACCTCATAATTTCAAAAGTGAGAATTGTTTAATCATAGATTTCTTGTCAGAATATTCTTGTAGTTGTTGTTTTAATTTTTTCAGCTCTTCTAAAAAGTAGGATACTCGAAGTTCTAGATCTTCACCCATAATGGTAGGAAAGAATAGTAGAGCATTGATTTTATATAGTTTAGCGCTTTAAAGTTGTCTAACATTTTTGGTTAATGGATTGTAGCTAAATACTTTGTCATGCATAATAAGACAATATGCAGATATTTTGTCTTTAAGATCATCATGTAATTCAAACTCAACTCTCATAACAATAGGCCCGGATTCAATTGTTTCTTTCTGATGTGAACAATCGATATATACGATAGGAGCATAAGTATTAAATTCCTTTGGAGAAAAAATGGGTTCAGGTGTTATTCCATAGTAAGATTTTTGAAATTGTGAAAACATTTCATATAATGATGCAAATTTATTTTTAGCAAAGTCTAAAAATAGATCGTTGTAGGGATATCTCTCAGAGTTTAAAAACACTTTAATGTTTCGTAACTTAACGTTGGAAAATAAAGACATATCAGTTGTTGATTTATCCCTTAAGTCTTTTTGAAAAGCAATTGCTACATGACGTGGGGTATTAACTTTCGTAGATGTTTTGACAGGCCAGTTATGACGATTATTTTTTAATAATTCTGGGTATTCGATGAGTTCCCAACTCCGGAAAGCAATTATTATATCAGTATTCTTATTAATTATTTTAGATAATGCTAATTCTTGAGGAATAGCTACTGAAATGTGAGGTATATTCCAAGTTAGCTTAGTAAGCTCAATTTTTGGATTTTCATCTGCAGTATTAATTGTTGCATTTTTGTCTGAATTATCTCGTACTAAAATAAGTTCTTGTTTGGCATTTAAAATAATTTTTTTGTAGTCTTCAAAAAACCCCATTAAGAATTTAAGCGGAATGCAAACATTAAATAATCCTGTCGTTGCATCAACAACTTGTGAAGATTCCATAGGAAACCAACCTGCGTTTTTAAGTTTATTGCATTCATTTTTATTATACGACATGTATCCCTTTATTGTTGAAGTTAACCCAACATCTCTAACTGAATCTATTGTAACACCGTTTAGTTGATAACGCATTTCTTTAAAAAGGAATGCAATTCCATTGTTTATCAATTTTAATGTATTTGAGATAGTATTATTATCTTTTGTTAGTTTACCCTCTATGTAAAGAAAGCTTTCGGAAGGAAGAGTATACTTGTCTACTTCATGAACAGGTATTATAATTTCATCATTATTTCCCAATTTTGTAGGTAGGTATGGTTCATAACCATGAACTTCGGAATGCACAATTGAATTATCTATGAAAAGACCTTCTGCTACGTTAAGGATATCCATTATACTAAAACCTTTAAACCTAGAGATTTCAAAAAGCTTATATTTTCAGGTGTTATCCCTTGTGTGTTTCTCTTTCTACTAATCTTTGGTTTACGATGTTTAGTCTTCTTATAGTTTTTATTAATTTTTGTGGGTAAATTGAAGGTTTTTCTATTATAAAGGATAACCATTATACTTCTTTTATATGCAACCTTATAGTTACAGTTTCGTTTCGAAAATCAACAATATTTAAATCTTGGTCTATTACCTTTATTGTTATTTTATCTATTACTTTTACTGTAACAGGAAAATAAATAATATTTTGGGGACTTTCTATTATTTTAAATCCAGGGCTAACATTAGGGAAAAACTGATGAATAATGTGTACTGGCTTTCCGTTCAGATAGGAACCTTCTGCGATACTGCAGTCTATGCATAAAGAATTAACTTTTATAATCTCTGCTGGATTTTGCGATGTTCTTGGAACTCCATCACCAGATACAATGCCCTTATTAAAACCCAAAAGTTTTCCTATTGTTCCATCTTTAAAAATAATATCTGTAGTAGACTTTATTGTTGATTTTAATGTGTTGTTATTTGCATAGAGGTGAAACGAAATATTTCTTTTTTGGAATTCAGTCTGTAAATATTTATTAACATCATCCATTTCATAACTTCCCGTAGGAATTGTTAAAAATTCATTATTTTTTCCAAAATATACTTTATTATTGCTTTTATGAATATTTGGTATTGCATTAAAAGTTTCAAAGTTGGTAAGTCCTACAACGTAGGAAGTGTTAGGATCTAAGTAAATAGGTGGATGGAAATCTGCTTGAAGTATAGCTGAATTTGCGGAAAGAGCTATAGTAAACGACATGATGGTCGTAATAAGAATAAAATGGAAACACAATTACGCATTATTATAAATAAACTGTAATGATAACTGTCCACAAGTTGAGGTATTAAAAGATTGATATTTATCATAGTTATATTTAATATTGTTGTTGTTGCTACCATCGCTATAGAAATAAGTTATAACTTCATTTGGTGGTCGTAAATTTCCAAAACTATCAAAGTAAATTATGTTATTATTATTTTTAACATACGCTGTCCAGTGAGTGCCTTCCCCCATATCATCATCTAAATTTATAATACCTGTTTCATATTTTTTTATTTTTTTGGGTAACTTATTTCTCATAAAGACACCTCTAAAATGTGGCAACTTTAATATTTTCGCATACTTTAATAAATCTATATTTGTCAAAGGTCGGCGAGATAGCAAATTTAACAGTTTTTTGAATATGGTTTTAAATATAGACCACACCCTTGCTTATATGGTTTTAAATAAAGACCTTTTCCAATTGATATTTTTTCCATTTCTTTGTTGTGTCTTGTTTGTTCTTCTAATTTTTTTTGCGCGTTTTTAGCTGAATTTACTGCTTTCGCAATGCCAGCAGCGCCCCCGCTTAGGGCTCCTAGAGCAGATAAACCAGCAAAAATAGGTATTAAAGGTAAAATTCCACCAGTTTTTGGAATTGGAATAATTCTTTGTTTAGGTTCTTTTATTTTTAATTTTTTAATCGATGATAAAGCTGTGCTGGCAGCATTCCTTATATTAGCAAACTTTTTTCCAACCAGCTCTTCACGTGCTTTTCTTACACCTTGGTTAAAGGATATTTGACCTCCTTTCTTGCGTTTTTGTTTTCTTTTTCTTATTCCCATACCGAGTTTTGTTTTTTGCTTTCATGATTCCGGCCACAGCCAAGGATGACAGTTTTTCGCCTAGATTTGAATCTGAAGCTTTAAATCTATTAAATGCCTTTTTAGCTAATATTTTATCTGCCTCGTTTCTGTTTTTTAAATCGAAATATTCCGAATATGCTATATCGTGCTCTTTGCAAGCTTCGTCTAATAAATTAATTCCCTTATCACCTCGAGCAAGCCTTTTATTTAACTTTGTACCAGGCCCACAAAAGTTATAAGAAGGAATATGGAGCTCTACTGGTAATTTATTAATAAGAGTATTTAATAAACCACTACCTGTTCTCTGTCCTTCCACGCAGTGAATGACATTATTATGTCTAATCATTATATATAAATGATTTAAAAACGCAAATAACCTTACTTAAATAGCGATGTTCAAACAATGAAGATCAAAAAACAAGATTTTTCTTTACCGATAAAAAATTTTGATTTATGTCATGATAATTATCGAAAAGATGGACAATTATTTGGTGGAAACTGTAAAAGATGTTTAATAGTAGGACCATCGGGTTGTGGGAAGACAAATGTTATGATTTCTCTTATAACACACCCTAATGGATTAAGATTTGAAAACATATATGTGTACTCAAAATCCTTATATCAATCAAAATATGAATATCTAAAAAGGCTTTTTGCTCCACTAAAGTTTATTGGTTATTTTGAATCATCGAACGCTGAGGATATTGTTTCACCCACTGAAATAAAACCAAACTCACTGATTGTATTTGATGATATAGTATGCACTGATCAAAGTCTAATGAGGGATTATTTTTGTTTCGGACGTCATAAAAATACAGATTGTTTTTATTTGTGTCAAACATATTCATCAATCCCTAAACAACTTATACGTGATAATGCCAACCTCTTGGTAATTTTTCAACAGGATGCTACAAACTTGAAACATATATATGATGATCATGTAAATGGTGACATGAGCTTTCAAGAGTTTAAAAACTTGTGTTCAATGTGTTGGAAACATAAATATGACTTTGTCGTTATTGATAAAGACTGTGAATTTAATGGTGGCCGCTATAGAAAAGGATTTGATAATTTTATTTCCACTATATAACTCTCTGACACAACGATAATTTTCTAGTATACAACCTACCTTTTGTAAAGATGGACGAAAAAACAGCGAAAGAGTTGGTAAAAACTAGACAAGCCGTTAGACAAAAGTATAAAGCTTTAAAATCAGATTTATCTGATAAAGAAATTCGTATGGAAAAAGAATTTAAACCAATAACTCAACCTTTGCATGAATTAATTCAGACAATTAAAACAGAACCGTTCATTAAAAAAGAAGTATATTCACCACAATTAGTTTCGACCCCAAAATTTCAATTTCCTACGCCAGAGGTCAATCAAAGGAAATCAAATGCATATAGTAAATATCTTTCAACACACATGCCCTCACTTTTAGGAGATGAAGAAGTATTTTTTGACGATTCGCAACAGGTAGGAGAATCAAGCCCTGAAACAACAATTGAACCAACTATAGGTGAGTTGCGACAAGATGTTTTAGAATTAACAAGGACACCTGCTTATGAAGAATATTTGGAAGCATATCATTCACTCCTAAGACCTTTCGTGGATGGGCTAATAAAAGACACGGAAGGCAAATTTGATAACAAATATGGGTTTAGTCATGATGTTGATGCAGATAAATATAAGATTGCTAATTCTGTGGTGGATTTCATAGGAAAAGATTTTAAAGTTGAAGGAGTTAGGTATGAGGGAACACCTGGATTGTATGAGCTTCTTTTTAAAAAAGAACCTGTTGGTTATACATCAAATGATATGGATGTTTTGAATAGGACAAATGCATATAGACGAAATTTTGATCCTAATAGTCAAATTCAAGGTTCGACCGACATTAAATACTTGACAATAGTTAAACCTTACTTATTACAAAAAGGTATATTAAAACGTGGAAGCACAACAGAGACAGGTTATCGTGCAATACTACCAAGTACTTCGCGTTTGTTACCTCCACAAAGACCGCGTTCTACAAGAAATCTGTCTACAAAGAGTGGAAAGGGGGGAGCTATGTTAAATTTATCAAAAAAGAAATTAGATTACGTTTATTATGACGATCCAAACGAAATCATAGATAGATTGAAATTGTTGATGTCATCGCAAATGGCTGGACATACTGGTCATCAAAATGAAATAATATCGATTTTAGAAGAACTAAGAGAAGCAAAAATAATTAAATAAATACTAATTCTCACATGTTTATTCCTTATTCTACCGCTGGCAACAACCATGTCTATTGACAAGTTTGGTTCCCACATCTTTGGCAAAGATAATAAAGAACATAACATTATAAAACTTGTTGACCTTAGTGCTGTTAAACTATATTATAATTTGGTATTACCTTTTATGGGAAATTACTCTCTGCCCGATAGAGTTTACCATTTATTACAAGACAAACGAATTACATATGTTTTTCCTATGGAATCTGCTACTATAATTTCTGGAGAATACCCGAAAAAATATGTTTTTTTAAAAATTAATGGAAAAAAGATCACTGACCCTGTAGGTATTCGGTTCAAAAAAGGGGATGTTCTTTCTTTTCATCGTCCTGAAAATAGCCATTTAGAAGATTTTTATGGTGAATTGTTAATAAAATGTCCTGTAGAAGTAACAAACTAAACATTTAGGAGTCATGAGTAAACAAACCAACATCAAGGAAGATCTAGTCAACGAGTTACATAAACCTGCTAGAAAAAATTTTAGACGACGACGGGTTATTATTAAAAATTTAAACGATTTATGGCAAGCAGATTTGGTGGAAATGATACCTTATGCAAAACTAAATAAAGGATATAGATACATTTTAGTTGTTATAAACACATTTTCCAAATATGTTTGGGTTCAACCTGTTAAAAGAAAAACTGCTGAGGAAGTAACTTTAGCTATGGAAAAAATTTTAAAGCTTGCGAAAACTCCTCCAACTAACATACATACAGATCAAGGAAGAGAATTTTTCAACAAAAACTTTAATAAATTAATGGAAAAATATAACATTAATCACTACAGTACATTTTCCACAGTGAAAGCAAGTATTGTTGAAAGGGTCAACAGAACTTTAAAAACTCTCATGTGGAAACAGTTTAGCTTGCAAGGAAATTTTAAATGGTTGGATATCCTAAATAATATTGTTTTTAAGTATAATACAACTAAACATAGAACAACAGGATTAAAACCTATAGATATAAATGAAGAAAATGAAAAAGATATTCTAAAATCAACTTATAATAATATAAAAACAATTGACCCCAAAAAATCAAAATTTAAACAAGGGGATTTTGTTCGAATAAGTAAATACAGGGAGGCTTTCCAAAAGGGATATACACCAAACTGGTCAAATGAAATCTTTCAAATTAAAGAAATTAAATTAACCAATCCAAGAACATGTCTGCTGACAGATGACAAAAATGAACTAATTATAGGTAGTTTTTATGAACCGGAGTTGCAGAAAGTCAAACATTCAAACGTGTATCTCGTGGAAAAGGTGCTAAGAAGAAAGGGAAATAAAGTTTATGTGAAATGGCTGGGAATGGACAAATCACACAATTCTTGGATATTAAAAAAAGATGTAATATAATAAAATAAAAAACTTTATATTTAACAACATGGTTTTATTTACTTCTGATATATCTATATTAAATTCATGTCACTTATATACAACAATATCCCTAGAGCTTGATCAGCACTGTCATTTTTCTTCACAAGAATCTTTTCCTTAGTCTCTTTTAAAACAATTGAGAAATAGAATCTTCTGCAAAGAGGACAGTGTGCGTTTGTTTTCGTCCACTCTGTTAAACACTTTATACAAAATTTGTGTGTGCACGAATTGGGTGTGCAAATTTCTTCTCTTCTCATGGAATATAAACAAACAGGGCATCTGCTTCTGTCTTCTTGTTTAAGTTTTTTCACCGATTTTCTGCAACCAACCAGCTTTCGTTTTTGAATCATATTTCTAGCAAATAATGTTTCAGAAACCGTGTGCGTATAAATTTATAGATATTCCCCCACTCAAGTCAAGCCCACATGGTCGAGGTGGGAGGATATGAGCTTGAATTGGTTGTAATAAAACAAAAATTATTTAAAACGTTCATTGTATATTTTCTTCCTATAATTTTCATCCAAAACATCCTTTAGTAGGGTCTCAGCATATTGAAGTCTATTTTGAAAGCGGTATCTATCCAACACATACTGCTCATAATCATTCTGGCGTGCTGCTTTGTAAGCAAACTTCCATGCAAACAATACATGGATTTTATTCATATTTTCGTTAAATGTAACCTTCTTCATAGTGTTTCTCTAAAATCACAAGCTTTATTCCCTCCTTTTATATCGCAGCATCGAAGTGTGTGTTCCAGCAATGTAAAACTATTATACAATTATAAGAATTGTTCTAAAGTTGTTTTTTCAATTTTATGGTTTGTGATTTTCTGCACATCCGGTTTGTTACACATTACACAGACGTCTGATAAAATAATCATATGTAGAACTTGCTCACACACTTTACATTTAATTTCATCTTTACAACAATCTATGGCACGCTTATAATGGGTGTTCACATGTATGTGTTTACCACGTGGTTGTTCTATGGCTAATAAAAAGTAACACTCGTGACACAGACTGTACATGCCACCTGCCATGGATGTGATTAATATGTATGATTGCATTACGCACACTTCACGTTTTAAATAGTTCTCTTTCACAGCTTCTGAAGCGTTAATTTTTTTAATTTTCACTAACGCTTCTTCTCCACAACCACTTCCCAGAACTTCTTCCTCGGTGCCGGAGTCATCTTCATCTTCATCCTCATCACCGTAATTGTAGCGGTCAGCATCCACAAGAGTATTAAGTCTATCCTCGGCTATACAACCAGTAGTTTTTTGAAAATAAATTTTTTCTTCCTTATGAATGGATTGCATTTCTTCCCGTTGCGCATTTAATGGAGTACCATTATAAATATACAATTTGGATTGTAAATCCATTGTTTACTTTATTCTGACTTTAGTATGACCCTGTATTACTTCAGAACTAATATCGTTTAACTGAAATTTTCAACCTTTTATGCTACAACCCCTTCTCTCCTATCCCTGCTAGTTTGGAGTGGGAAATTAGAACACACCTTGCTGGAAGGGGGTCAACCAATCCGGTTCTTGGAGGCGGGGCTTAGGTGGGGTGTCGACTAATGTAGTGTGAAGAGTGCGTGTTGTGGAATGGTTTTGAAAGCTCATTTTGGAGGCTCCTGAGAGGAGAGGGGAGAGGAGAGGGGAGAGTTTTTTTTGAGCGGCGAAGAGTGGGGGGATTTGGTGGGGTGAAGAGTGGGGGGATTTTGGTGGGGTGAGAGTGGGGGGATTTTGGTAGTGTGAAGAGTGGGGGGATTTGGTGGGGTGAAGAGTGGGGGGAATTTTTGGATATATCCTGATCTCGTATGCCTGAAAACCATCTACTGCCATGTCCTCTGACGACAAATTTGCTGAAGTGCATTTTATTACCACGCATACTCGCGATTCAACCGGTAGATACGGTGTTTCGCTGCCCTTTCGTGATAATTTTTTGCCACAATTTTCGGGTATTCGTGACCTAGCTATAAAACGGTTTTGGTCACTTGAAAAAAGACTTTCAAACCAACCCGATATTTATTTACAATATAAAGAATTTATGCGCGAATATTTAACTTTAGATCACATGGAACTGGTTGAAAATGTTAAACCTTTTGAAGATGCTTACTATTTACCGCATCATTGTGTTATTAAACCGGATAGGCAGACTACTAAATTACGGGTAGTATTCAACGCAAGCGCCAAGCTACCTAGTCAAACCTCATTAAATGACCATTTATTAGTTGGCCGTAAACTGCAACAAGACCTTATATCTATTCTATTAAGCTTTCGAATTTTTAATTATGTTTTGTCCGCAGATATAAAACAAATGTACCTTATGATACTTCTCAATCCGTCACATCGCGATTATCAGCGAATAATATTTAGATTTTCGCCTGATGAACTCTTACAAGATTATCGATTAAAAACAGTGACGTACGGTTTATCGCCAGCTCCTTTTTTGGCACTTCTTACTTTAAAACAATTGGTTGCAGATGAAGGCAACAATTTTTCTTTGGCAACCTACGTCATAAATAATTTAACGTACGTTGATGACGTTACGGCTGGTTGTTTTACTTTGAGTGATGCTGCAAGGTTTCCGAATGAACACATTAATTTGTCTCTTAGAAAAGGGAGGCTTTCAATGAACCTTCTTTATTGTCAAATTTAAACCCTGAACATTTATCATTTAATTCGCGATCCTTTGAGTCAAAGTCAGATAATGCAATTTTAAAGGTTTTGGGATTTAAATGGAATCCCACTTCTGATAGTGTTTTATTTTCTATTAATCCGCTAGATCGGCCGTGTACTAAACGCAAACGCAGTATGTTGTCAGAATTAGCACGATGATCCCCAGCGGCGTAGCTAGGGTAAGTGACACCCGGGGCGGGTATCAACGGTATCACCCCATGGTAGGGAATAAAGGTTAAAAAAATGCGCCGCAGGTGAAAATTTTTTGGGTGCCACGCCCAAACTAACCCATTTGGATTATCTACTTTTGGCGACAAAATTTCTATTTTATCAAAAAAATATTTTTTTCACATTTTTATTGATACTTCTGGATTTTTAAATAGGAAAAATTTCAAATGGGCAATTTTTTAAAAATAATTAATAGAGCCCTACAATTAAAAAAAATCTTCGATTCTATTCGATTATAAACTCCAAAAAATTTAAAGCAATCCAGTTTTTGCTAAGGTTCTTCACAAGTAAGGAACAATTTCTTTTATTTTAATTGTAAGTATCGCATTTTTACAATCACTAGGCACACTAAAC
The DNA here is from genome assembly GCA_963971165.1 of Philopedon plagiatum. Taxonomy (NCBI): domain Eukaryota; kingdom Metazoa; phylum Arthropoda; class Insecta; order Coleoptera; family Curculionidae; genus Philopedon; species Philopedon plagiatum. The sequence goes on from OZ020190.1 coordinate 57,447,685, forward strand.
ACTGACGCCACAAATATAAAACTGAACAATACTATTTTATTAATTAAAATATTTGGCCGGGATAGGGTTGCCAGACGTCCCAATTTTATCGGGACAGTCCCGATTTCAAAGGGTATGTCCTGCGCCCCTACACTCTTCAAATCAGCGATGTGTCTCGATTTTTAAAATTTAGTTTTAGTTTAAGTGGTACTGACTGTTCTTAGTTTAAGCTGTATGGTTTTTAAAGCTATACTATATTTTTTACGTTTGATTTTCATTAAAAGTTTATATGTTTGCTTTTCAGTTCATTTATTAAATAAATATTATTTCATATATTAAAAAATAGCATCCCGATTTTTTGACCCAGGTCCAGATTTCTAAGCAGCTTTTAAACGCTGATAACCCGATTTTGAAGATGTTGGATCTGGCAACCCTAAGTCAGGGATGACCATTGAAAGCCAATACTTTTAAAATAACAGTATATTCAAAGAATAATTTAATTATTTATTTATTAAATTTACGGGGAATCCCCATTTTTACAATATATCAAATCTTCAAATAGTTAACAATAGGTAGCCGACATAAAAATTTATATTAAACAGGCAGCAAGAGTAAATGTACAAAAACATCTCAACAATTAACAAGGAAACACTAAAAGTTACATGATTTAATCAATCTCCTGTAACCCAACAACGTGCATCTATCTGAATATACATATCTACATTCTATTCAATAAATTTAGAGTCCTGTCAATAGGAGCATTTTGACCATTGTTACATAAAAAAGCGTTCAGGTCACCACTTTGCCTTTAATTTATGACCTTTGGCGTCCGATGTAGATTTAGCGATTCTTCCCTAACACGTGTTTTTCTAAGAACAAATTGAATGCCCTTGGCCTTTCTTTACCCGTAACCATAAATGATGGTAGGTACAATATAACAATACCAACATAAAGAATGCAAGGAAGTGTTTGAAAGTTGAAAAGACAGCTGTGGTTTGTTCACAGAAATTTAAAAATGCTTGCGATTTGGAGTATAATATATAATATATAATTTATAAAGATTAGCTTTGTTTTAGATTATAATAATGAGAAATAATAAATTTTTGTTTTTTTTACTGATTTTTATGACCATATTTTCCATGGCATGAGCTGAAGCCCACTGATGTCACCCCCCTAGGTATGCTACCCGGGGCGGACCGCCCCCGCCCCACCCTTGCTACGCCGCTGATGATCCCCTAGGCTTTTTGTCGCCAATTTCTCAATTTAATAAAATATTAATACAAAAATTATGGACACTGTCCATCGATTGGGACACCGAACCTCCTTATGATATTGTAAGATTGTGGACAAAAATTAATTACCACTAGTACGTAAAATACAGATTCCGCGCAAGATATTTAATAATATTGACTGTCGTTGTGAGCTTCATGGGTTTTGTGACGCGTCGGAAAAGGGTTATGCCGCCATTGTTTATTTACGCATTTTTACTGACCATGACATTTATTGTAAGTTTATTTGCGCCAAGAATAAAGTAGCTCCATTGACAAAATTGACGATACCTCGTCTTGAACTTTGTGCGGCCGTATTACTGTCTAATCTTATTACTTTTGTTAATAGAACTTTTCAAAAATATATTAGTTTCCAAAAAATATATGCTTGGACGGATTCTCAAATCGTCCTTTGTTGGCTTAAAGCTTCTCCACACTGTTGGAAAACGTTTGTGTCAAACCGACTAGCATATATTCAGGAACGCATACCTACCTCTTCGTGGCATCATATTCGCTCATTTAACAATCCTGCTGATTTGGCTTCTAGGGGCTGTTTGCCCTCGGAGCTTCTATCAAATACGTTATGGTTTAACGGCCCTAGGTTTTTACAAAATTCAGAGATTATTGAAGATGACAATTTGTCTAATTTTTCGCATCCGGCTATTTCTGAAGAAACAAAAAAGACCGTTCTTTTCGCTACGCATAATCAAGAAAATGTTATTGGTGTTTTATGTAATACGTTTTCTTCTTTTGGTACCATACTTCGCGTTCTCGCATATATTTTACGCTTTATTCAAAATTTAAAAAATAAAAAACATAAACGTGATGTAACTAAAGGATCGCTTAAATCTCAGGAATTACATCAATCGCTTTTAATTTTAATTAAGTATACGCAACAAATTTCATTTTACAATGAGATAAACAGAAAAGAATTCTCTAAACCGCTAAAGAAATTAAATGTTTTTACCGATGAGAACGATTTACTTCGTGTAGGTGGACGTTTAAAATTTTCTAATTTACCGTTTGATGCAAAATATCCTTTTTTACTGCCACGTAAAAGTCGTTTAACGACTCTTCTTATTGAATATTACCATAAAAGGTATCTTCACGCAGGTCCTCGCACACTGCAGTTTTTACTTTTACAAAAATTCTGGATCTTATCTCTAAGACGAGCTATTAATTCCATTTTTTCTAAATGTCTAACATGCTGGAAAACTAATCCTACAAATTATGAACCTCCTATGAGTGATTTACCCGCATCTCGCATCGTTCAAACCAAGTTTTTTTTAAATTCCGGCGTTGATTTTGCAGGTCCGTACTTTATAACTTTTAGCCGCCACCGGGGGGTAAACCTTGTAAGGCATATATTTGTCTTTTTCTTTGTCTAGCTACCAAAGCTATTCACTTGGAATTAGCTAGTGATTTGTCGTCTGAAACTTTTTATCGGCCTTACAAAGATTTATTTCACGTCGCGGTCGTTGTGATCACTTATACAGTGACCAAGGTACTAATTTTGTAGGTGCCTTTACAGAAATTCAACAATTTATGCAGTGCGCTGCAAATAAAGAGAAAATTGAGTGGCATTTTAACCCTCCTTCTGCGCCTCATTTTGGCGGACTTTGGGAGGCTGGAGTGAAAGCTGTCAAAACGCATTTAACACGTGTCATCGGGCAACAAGTACTAACATACGAGGAATTTTATACTATATTAACTTTAACTGAATCTGTCTTAAATTCCCGCCCTCTAACCGCAATGAGCGCCGATCCCGAGGATATAAATGCGCTTACTCCGGGACATTTTTAACGTTGGAACCTTTGTCACCTTTGCCTACTCCAGATATGAGCAACCAACCGTTAAACCGTTTGTCGCGTTAGCAACTCTTGCAACGTTTGCACCGGGATTTCTGGAATCGCTGGTGTAATGAAAACCTATATCGAATTATCAGGCTATATTTCGCAGAACTTGACAAAGTAGAATGACTTTGCCCAAAGTGACAAATATTAACAGGTAACAATACTCATGTAAATAAATATAGCAAAATTCAGAAATATTAATACTACATTCACCCCCAGTTTATTTTTCTATGTAATCTGAAAGATATTTGGGTTGACTTCTGGGTCTAGTGGATCTACGTAGTTGGGGCATCTCGGTACTAGAATGTTCCATAAGTTCGGGAGTAGTAAGGTCTGGTATACTAGAATGTTCGATAAGTTCGGGAGTAGTAAGGTCTGGTATATTTTCAGAATTGTTTTGTAAGTCATTGTTTTTATCATTTTTACCAGATTCATGTAGTTGGTCCGCGCTTGGGTTTAACAATTCAAGATCTCCTTTGGGCGCCAAATGTTTGACAGAAACTGTACTTTCTCTTCCATTTTCATGCCGAATTAGAGCGTAGTCGGGAAGCTTCTAAAAGTTCAACTTACTTTCACGAACAAATTTTTTTTAACAAAACAGTGTCAGATTGTTTTAACCATGACGGGACAGATGTGCCACTGGTTGATCGTCGCTGATAAGTGAATAGTCGCTCATGAGGAGTGCAGTTAGTTGCTGTACAGAGTAAGCTTCTAATGGAGTGTAAAGCATCTGGTAAAACCATCTCCCATTGAGTAGAGTTTAGATTTCTAGATTTAAGTGCAAGATTAACGGCTTTCCATATTATACCATTATAACGTTCGACCTGTCCATTTCCTTCAGGATTATAAGGGGTAGTCCGACCAGACGCTATTCCCCGAAATTGTAGATAGGTTTCAAACTCTTTTGAAGTAAATGATGTTCCACGGTCCGAATGAATGTAAGCTGGCATGCCAAAAAAAGAGAATAAATTATCAAGACATTCAATAACAGTTGTTGTTGATGTGTCTTTACATGGAAAAGCAAATGGAAATCTGGAATATTCATCTACAATAGTAAGTATATATGAGTTTGTGGTTGAAGTAGGTAGTGGACCTTTAAAATCGATATTAAGGCGTTCAAATGGCGCAGTTGCTTTTATTAAATGAGCTCCTGACTTTTTATAAAATCTAGGTTTTATCTCGGCACAGATAGGGCAAGCAGATGTCATTTGTTTTACTTCTTCCACAGAATAGGGTAAATTTCTAATTTTGACAAAATGATGCATTCTGGTTACTCCAGGATGACATAGAGACTGGTGTAATTCAGAAAGTTTATTGCTTGAAGTTGAACCACAAATTCTCGAAAATGCATCAGCTGCTGCATTCAGTTTTCCTGGTCGATAAATAATATCATACCTGTAACATGAAAGTTCTAAGCGCCAACGCATAATTTTATCATTCTTAATTTTGTTATGATTTGCATGGAACATAAATGTAACAGACTTCTGATCAGTAATAAGTTTAAAATGTCTTCCAATTAAAAAATGTCTCCATTTGCGAAGTGCTTCAACAATAGCATATGCTGCTTTCTCTACCGATGAATGTCTTTTTTCCGTGTCTGATAATGTTCTGGAGAAAATCGCAACTGGTCTTCCCGATTGGCTTAAAGTTGCTGCAATTGCAAAATCTGACGCGTCCGTTTCAACAGTCAAATTTTCGTTTTTATTTATTGTCCATAAAAGTGAATTTTCTATGTCTCTTTTTAGGTTTTCAAAATCTGAAACTACGTTAAGTGACAAAGGAAATGTTTTGCATTTAATTAAACTGCTTATTTTGTCTGAGAAATTTCGAATCCACCTTGAATAATGAGAAAACATTCCTACACATCTTCGGAGGCTGGCTGAGTCTTGAGGAACAGGTAAATTTTGAAGCGGCTTTAATCTGTCAGAATCAGGCTTTAATGTTTTGTTTTAAATTGTGTATCCTAGGAGATTAATGGATCTCTTATTATAATGACATTTGTTTTTTTTTCAATTTAACTTATTTATTCCCAACAAACTTACAAGTTTATAACAGGGAATCTCTAATATAACATAATATATTACACAATATTAAAAAAAAAAAAAAAAAAAAAAAGAAAGAAAGAAAGAAAAAAGCATTAAAATCAGTCAAAATTGACTACTATAAAAACTATTGTAGAGATTTCTTATATAAAATCATAGAAAAAAAGCTTCTAGCTCAAAAATCAACTAAAATTCTAAAAACTTTTTTGCATAAAAAATTTTTTTTGTGATTCTTTTAAACTTTTTCATATTATTAGAATTTTTTATTTGTTCTTGCAAAGAATTATATATTGAAATACCATTATATAACAAACATTTTTTGCCAATATTACTTTTTATGGGTACTGTTTCTAATAAATCACGCTGTCTAGTATTGTACTCATTTTTAACTTTTTTTAATTTTAAAACTGAATATTTATTTTTTATTTTTATTGAATGAATAAATGTGCATACTTTCAATTTGAAAATGTTTTCTATATTTAAATATCCCAAAGATTTATATAAGTTATTCGTAGGTTCTAATAAAGGAAGTTTATGAATACATTAAATTATCTTATTTTGTAGTATTTTAAGAGGTTTTACAACTGAAAAATTAGCACATCCCCAAACAGATATTAAGTATTGCAATTTAGAATATATAAAAGAGTAATACATATTTTTTAAAATATTTACAGAAATTGAATTTCGTATTTTATAAAAAATTCCTATTAACGGAGATATTGTTTTTCTTAAATATTCTATATGTTTATTCCAGCTTAATTTTTCATCTATATATAAGTCCATATTTCTGCGCTACACTCAAAAATTGCCTCAGATTTGAATCATGACTGACTAGATCTTCTCCACAAACTGTAACATCATCAAGGTACGCAAAAACACCTTGCAGATTTTCTTTGAGTATAATGGAGTCTATTACTCTTTGAAAACAAGATACTCCATTCGTAACTCCAAACGGAATTCTTCGGAACTGGTAAAGGTGACCGGCTGCTTCAAATGCGGTAAAAGGCTTGTCGTTATCTTTAATCGGAATCTGATGGTATGTTGATTTCAAATCGATAGTGCTGAATATGTCATATTTAGAAATTTTTGAAACTAGAGCTTCTATATTTGGAAGAGGATAGGCATCTAGTAATGTAAATTTATTTATAGTTTGGGAGTAATCGATGACCATACGACGTTTGTGATTTTCAGCGTGAGTAATAAGCACTTGCGCTCTCCACGGTGATATACTCTCCTCAATTATTTCTTCATCAATCAATTTCTTTACTTCCTCCTGTATAAAAATTATATCATTTTCGGAATACCGGCGTGATTTAGTTGCTATGGGTCTGCAGTCTTTAGTTAGATTGGCAAATAAAGACGGTGGATATACTTTGGCCTCGGCTAAACAACAAATTGATAAAGGTGGCTTGGGTCCCCCAAATGTAACATCTACTCTATCATGTTGCTTCATAATATCATGGCCAACTATTAAATCGGTACAAAGATTTGAAATAACTAAAATTTTTAGTTCATGGTAGGTTTCATTGCACATTTTAAGATTTATGAAGCAATATCCTTGAAGCTGTGTCGAACATGAGGTAGATGCCATTGAAACTTGTCTGTGGCATGCAAAAATTTTAAAATTGTTTTTGGTTGCAAAATTTATATCCAGAAAACTTTCGGAACTGCCTGTGTCTATTAATGCATTTGCAGAAGTGTCATTTGTCATAACTTTAATTAAGGCTTTCGAAAGAGAGCATTGAAATTTTGGCGATGCAGAAGCAATGACAAAAGTTGAAGCTGAAGTCGACTTATTTTTTGCTATCTTTGATTTCATGCATACCTTTGAAAAGTGTCCAACTTTTTGACACTAGGTACAGGTTTTATCCCGTGCAGGACATACAGTACGTGAGTGTCTTGGATTTCCACAAAAGTAGCATGTTTGGGAACGTATTGCAATCGCAGATGTCGATTGTTCTTGAATGTGATTGGTATCTTGCTTTGAAAACGTAGCATTTAGTACGTTTTGAGGTGAAAAATAAATATTTGATTGTTTTTGAGAACCTTCTAAAGCTCTTGATTGAGATACAGCGTCATTCAAAGTTAGATGATTAGACTCTAATAATCTCTGACGAATTTCAGGCAAGTCCATTAATAAAAGCGTCTCGTATAAAATCGTTCTTGTTTTGTTCAGCAGTCACAGATTTAAATTTACAGTCTTTACTTAAAATTCTTAATGCTTGTACATACTGATCGATTGTTTCATTTGATTGATGTTTTCTGGTGGCCAATATATAGTCTTGCAAATATTTCGTTGGTGCGTTTTATGTATAATTTTTCTAAAATTTATATGACTTCATCATATGACTTTGCTTCACTAATATATTCATATACGGAAGGAGATATAAAATTAACTAAAAGTTTAAATTTATCTTTGTCTTCGATTGGATTTTGTGTTGATGAATTGTTATCCAAAAAATTTCTGAAAGTTTCATACCAGTGTCTGTATTCTTTTGCTGCAGTTGCGGAATTTGGATCTGTCTCAAATCGATCTGGTCGGAAATATTTCTCCATGCGTTTTGTTTAATAAATTCTTTAATATACTGCGAAATAAGGTAATTATTGATATTACTGTAAACAGCGAATTTTTTCATGAAATTTTGCACAGACCCTAATTTTGGGTCGTAGAACACGAATCCGAAGTCAGTTTTTGGCGGTCTCGAATGGTTTTTCCGCAAAAATTTTTTTTAACTTTTAGGTTACCTTTTTTTATAGATTCCTTTAAGTTTCGACACTTTCACTTAAACATATCTGTAAACTTATAATTTTTATTTTATTTCGTCACACAAAACACCACATTTAGCCAAAAATAGCTAAGAAAATTGCTTTTTCCTATATAAAATTCCATTGTATTTGGTAGTAGACGCCATTACGTTCCCAGCTGTCAAATGTCCGGCGTTGCCAGGTTTACTTATTTTTCAAGACAAAGTTGTAAATTAGGAATAATAAAAAGTTGGCGGGAAAATGCGAAAATGAACCAAATTTAACCAAAAGGGCAAAAAGATGACCCCAACCAACACCCTGGGGCACCGATCCCTCTTCGCCTGCGAGGAAAGAGACTGGTCAGGGCCCCTAACCAGGTGCTAACCCTGTTCCGACCTTAGGGTGCCCTCCGATCCACCGTTCGTATCAAAAACTTTTCTAAGTCGGTGAATTAGGTGACAGATCTAATATTTTCGATATAACGGTGGTATAACGGTGAATCGGAGGGCACCCTAAGGTCGGAGCAGGGTTAGCACCTGGTTAGGGGCCCTGACCAGTCTCTTTCCTCGCAGGCGAAGAGGGATCCGTGCCCCAGGGTGTTGGTTGGGGTCATCTTTTTGCCCTTTTGGTTAAATTTGGTTCAAAATGCTTTGTAAACGTGGCAACGCCGGAAAATTGACAGCTGGCAAAATAATGACGTCTAGAGCGATAAAATGGAATTTTCTATAGGAAAAAGCAATTTTCTTAGCTATTTTAGCCTAAATGTGGTGTTTTGTGTGACGAAATAAAATAAAAATTATAAGTTTACAGATATGTTTAAGTGAAAGTGTCGAAACTTAAAGGAATCTATAAAAAAAGGTAACCTAAAATTTAACCTAAAAGTTTTGCAAAAAAAAATTTTTTTTGGAAAAACCATACGAGACCGCCAAAAGCTGACTTCGGATTCGTGTTCTACGACCCAAAATTAGGGTCTGTGCAAAATTTCATGAAAAAATTCGCTGTTTACAGTAATATCAATAATTACCCGAAATAAATTGTAATGAAAACCTATATCGAATTATTAGGCTATATTTCGCAGAACTTGACAAAGTAAAATGACTTTGACTAAAGTGACAAATATTAACAGGTAACAATACTCAGGTAAATAAATATAGCAAAATTCAGAAATATTAATGCTACAGCTGGCATAAGGAATATTTGCACTGTTTACAGCAAAGATCTAAATGGCTTACTGATACTTTAATCCCCCCTGTGGGTACTCTTGTTTTAATTAAAACTGACAATGCTCCTCCAAACCAATGGACTTTGGGTCGCATTGTTACGTTAAATCGTGGCGCAGATGGTGTAGCACGGGAGGCTACTGTTCAAACTAAGAGCGGCACCCTCGTGCCTCCTTTGGTCAAACTTTGCCCTTTGCCCATTGACCAAAATACTCAATAATGATATATATTTAATTTTTTTCTTTTTGTTTAGTTTTATTTTAATTAGTTTATTTCTTTTACTATTTTTCTCTTTAATATTTAGTTTAAATGTTAAAATGCCTGTTTTCAGAACATGCATTTTGGCGTGGCGGAATGTTCAGGTATCACCTTTTTGAAACGCCCTGTAAATCAGGCATAAAAGTTACTTATCTTAAAACTCGCGCAAAATCAGTTTGTCCTGTTTTTTGTGACACTAAGGCGGTACCATATCGCAAACCAGTCTAAAAAGTACGCTACGAGTACAGAGACTCAATTTATTTTATCTTCAGTTTTACGCATATATTGTGATGCTTGTGTCAACCCCTACAGGCTACGAAGGTATACCTGAGAAGAGGCCTTTTCCCAGTTGTGAAGACGACGAGAGAGGTAAACTGTCTTAGTGTCGCCCCGTTTCTGTATTTATTGTAATTTGCTATTTTTATGCATTTTTTAAGGTCGCATTCTGTTTGTACCAGGGCGATTCTCGCACCCTTTTAAAACATAAAAAAATACAGTCCACGCAGCCAACCAGAATCTGAACTATCGAAGTTGCGTTAACATTGGTCCCTTTTAAACATCCTGAATTTTTTTGTAATACCACTGACAACTTTGAATAAATTGAATAATTAGTACTCCTATTGAAGCTTTTTGGCCTTTTTGCAATATTTGCACTGGTTTTTAAAGAATTAAGCAAAATATCCATTCTTTTGTACTCTAATTTTTAAGATAAACCTGTAAAGTTTGCTAAATAACTTTTAGACAGCACAAGATATGGAAACACTGCAAATACAAAGAAGTTGTTAAATAAAGTTAAGAATATATCCGAGTTATCTCGTGTCAAAAAATAGTTTAGGTTGGTTAAAAAATAAAAGAATACCTTAAACTTCATCACTCTATTCCTTATATCTTAACAGTAAAGCATTTTAGGACTTATGCTTATATTTGCCTAGTTAGCCTTAGATTTTCTTCCTGATAAGAAACCTGAACTATGTGTTTAGGTTTCTGTCCTAAAAAATTTTGCAATCAATAAATTTACAACTTTCCATGAATTTTCAGCAAACTTTTACTTTAATACCAAAAGTTTAATATAAGTATTGGCTTAAAACCATAATGGCTTGTGAGTTCCATTTATTGAGACACACTTGGTGGTTGTTGATATCATATCTCGTTCCGGGTAACCTAAAAAAACTTGCGGCTAGATTCTCCATGGCTAGACTGGTCTTACTTGACAACCAAAAGTTTTAAGCTGACAAGTGTAAGAATAAGACGACTAAGATTATACTATGAACTTGCTTCTGAATTTTTTCGCAAATTCATAAAGAAAACGGCGATTTTGGTATATACGTTCCACAATAATAAAACTAAATTTATTTAAGCAACATGTTCCAAGACGAAAATAACACTAGGCAACAAATTTAAGGTTTTTTTAAAGGTCCTAGGCAAAAATAGGATTTTCTGATTGTATTTGACTGACATAGACCCAAAATGTTTTTCGAAAAATTTTTCGAGGTCGTACATAAAAAATAGGAGCACAATTTTTAGTACCATTTATTGTATAAATATGAGAGGTGGACAGTTAAAGTCCTATCTTCCTTCTTATCAAATTTATTTGTTAAAGCCTACGCCTTTCGGCCTGAATAGGCCATCATCAGGGCGATAGGTCTTAGAGGTCTCAGCACACAATCGCTATAAGTAGGGCGCACTCTGGTCAACAGACAACTTAATTACATAAAACTTGACACTTAAAACTAATTACAAAGGTAAATAACATCCAAAACACAACTTAGTTGTGTTTTGGAGGCAATCGAAAAGAAGAAAAAAAAGTTAAAGCAATAATAATTACAATATTATTGACCAGAACCTAATAGTTCAAGAGATATTTCGATGTTTATATTAACAAAATTTAATACGTGTGTTATGGAGTTCAAATATTTACCCTGAAAGAAGTTTCGAATATTACTCCAAGAGACTGGAAAGTTCTCCATTAAACAAATTCAAATAACATAGTTAGTTTAAAATTCTTTTTTAAAAAAATTTTAATTCAACAAATACAAATTTAAAAATTGTTTCATCTTTTACAAACAGTAATAAACCATAAGAAAAAGGAATATTCTTCATAAAAGAAATATACATTGATCAGCCATAACATTTTGAGCGACTCTGTATATTGAAAATCTATTTTTGTACGAAGAATTTGAATTTCCTTTTACTTCTTCGCGGAACTTTTTTCTATAACAGATACTTTTTGGGCTTATTTAATTTACATTATTAATATTATTATTGTAATTAATATTATTATAGATAAAACGTTTTTATACTTAAATGTTCCATTTATATAATGATACTTAATAATATATGTTAAGTTTGGTGAATAACTATAATTTTTATTAATAATTTCCTCCATGCAGTTCCTCCCAAACTTTACTGTGGTCGTTGTATATTTAACTTCACCGGAGGTTCGGTTTATTGCTACAGCTCAGGTCGCACTCTCTCGCCTTTCGCGCGCTTGGAAATCAATTAGTCCTCTTAAGCGCTTTAGCTAAGTTAAGCATTGAAAACCTTTTATTAGAAGTATTTATAATTTTAATGAGCTAGTGATTGAACATTTCTCCCAACAGAAGGATAGAAGGATCGTTTTGATATACAAACACATTAAAGAGAACCTAAAGTCGGCAGTAGAAGGCCTACCGCTATCCAAAAAGACCATAAAGGACCTTGATGTAACCTCAATTCATCTAGAAAGATCGTTACAATCTTTTCATGTGCCAGTGGCCCTGGCAAAAAATTGGCCACTCTAAGAGATGTGCCATGGTGGAATAGGGAACTTGAACAATTAAAGACTAACTCGAAAAAAGCCTTTAACGAAGCAGAAAGGTTAGCCAACTGGGACAATTATCACAGGGCCTTAACCGAATATAATAAAGCACTAAGAAAGTCTAAAAGGAAAACATGGAGATCATTCTGCGAGGGGATAGATGAAATCACCCCAGCAATGCGTCTTCAGAAGGTCCTGTCAAAAGACCACTCAAACGGAGTCGGTCTTTTTAGGAGACCGACCGACAACGGCTATGCTGAGACCACACAGGAAAGTCTAAGGATCCTCCTGGAAACGCCCTTTCCTGGGACTACTATTATCGAAGATGAGCAAATACAGGAACGTAACGCACGAGACGCACATCGTCACACTAGAAATGGACAAAGCCTGGCAGGCAAAATCTTCGCGGACAATAAAATAAGATGGGCGATACATAGTTTTAAACACTATAAATCCCCGGATACAGTTGGAATTTTCCCAGCTTTACTGCAGCAGGGAATTGAAGTACTGTTACCTCACCTTAAATCTATATTTAAAGCCAGTTTTACACTAAGCTACATTCCACAAAATTGGAAAAAAGTGAAGGTGGTGTTTATTCCAAAGACTGGACGGCGTCCTCCAGACGAGGAAGTCTTCTCGCCCTATTAGTCTAACTTCCTTTATCTTAAAAGCAATGGAGAAATTAATAGACTAGCATATTAGGAGCGAAATTATCCCTAAAGCTCCCCTGCATCTAAAACAATTCGCTTATCAACCTGCGAAATCCACTATCAATTCTCTACAATGTCTCGTAAGAGATATTGAAAAGACGTTTACTGCCAAAGAAATAGCTCTATGTGCTTTCATAGACATAGAGGGTGAGTTTGCCAACACCTCATATGAATCCATACAAAGAGATGCAGTACATAGAGGCTTTGAAGCCTCTACAATAGAATGGATTAAGTCCATGTTAAAAAGTCGTAAATTCAGCGCATCTATAAGAGATGCGACTACCATGGTTAGGGCGGTTAAGGGATGTCCACAAGGTGGAGTTTTATCACCTCTGCTCTGGTCTTTGGTGATCGATGGTCGACTGATGGAGCTGACAAATAACGGGTTTGATGCTCAAGGATATGCAGACGACCTAGTATTAACAATCAGGGGCAAACATGACGCAATCTGCCAGAATGCAAACTGCCCTAAACCTAGTAAAAACATGGTGTTCACAGGAGGGGCTAAATATCAATCCGAATACGACACTCATAGTTCCTTTCACGAGAAGGAGGAAGTTAAATTTGATAGCTCCAGTCCTGAATGGAACAATATTTGGATTCTCTAAAGAAATCAACTACTTGGGGATAGTCCTTGACCAAAGGCTGAATTGGAATTCACAACTAGAAAGGATTGTCTCTAAAGCCTCCATGGCAATCTGGTCCTGCCATAGGCTTTTCGGTAAAACATGGGGCTTAAAACCCAAAATCATCTATTGGTCATACCTAACTGTTGTAATGCCTATTATCACATACACCTCACTGGTGTGGTGGACAAAAAAGAGGAAATTACAACGCCAAGGAATCTGACAAAATTACAAAGACTTGCCTGTCTGGGTATTCCGGGCGCAATAAAAACCTGCCCATCTATAGCTCTGGAGGCAATGCTAGACTTTCTTCCACTACATTTATGTATAAGGAGGGAAGCACTTACAAGTGCCTTACGAGTTACCCTAATAACAAAACTTAAGTCAGGAGATCTGACTGATCACCTCAAAATATTCAAACATCCAGTTAGAGGATATTGTCACCAAATTATTTTTCCTCACCCCTATCTGGCCGACCCCTTCTCTGAATGCGCTTCGGTCGACGTGCGTCGATGTATGAGACCGGTGCCGGTTGCAGGCGAAGGGAGTCGACCTGGTAGGTTGAGATGGGCAGAGAATCCAGAGAAGTCAGTTGACCTTTTGCGAGCCAAGCGGGTTACAGCTACGCCAGAACCACTTTCTCCCGTCGACGATGTTTTAGGAATTAATAGGTAAGGCCTCGTTTGAATTCTTGTAAATATAAATATTCATTTTATTTTAATAAAAGTATTGCTGCAGAATTAATTATGAAGCCAGAGTTTTAGTATTTTAGTTAAGATCCCGTGACAATTATGGTGGAGGCTCCGTGTTCGGTCAGAACGGCCGTAATTTTTCTGAATAATTACCTTTGGTTTCATTTTTAATTGTGCAAAATTCGCAAACTGCTTATTGTACCAATTTTTTTTATTTTGTTTTATAGGGGAAAAATGTATTTTTAAAATAGATATGAGATTATTAAAATATCATTTGCTGGTAAAATTAAAATTATGGCAGTTATGCAGTATGAAAATTGCTACGTATTTTTTTTACTAGTTTGGAAAAAGTTTTAAAAATAAATTTTTGATCGCGGTTTTAATATTTAAGGATGCGTTATTTTTTAAAATGTGCACTTTTCTTACTACATGGAAAAATTAATGGTGTTAAGAAGCCATTCTAAGAAGGCAGGAAATAAAAATAAAAATAAAAGTGAAAATAAGGCGGAAAACAAGGAAATAAGTGGTACTAAAGAAAACGACAAAGTTGTTGAAACGTCATCAACCCCTAAAAGTAAAGAAAGTGTTAGAAGGTCATTAGTATTTAATAACTCGCCGGAAAGCATACAGTCGTCAATTTCAGCGGAAAATAGCAGTAGCAATAGCTCCATTTCTCAAAATTTTTCAAACGAGTCACTAACTTTATTGCCAAGTAACGACCAGGTAACCCCAAAATCAGATAAAAATATTTTTTCAAAAATGCTGAACACCTTAAATTGCACGTTGGGAAATCTCATAAATCAGAGCAGAACGCCGGCTGTTCCTCAATTTGTAGCGCCGCGTTCGTATAATCCGGATTGCGATAATTTAAGTGTATTTTTGGAAGACTATGAAAGAAAAGCTTTGATTAATAACTGGGATGACAATCTTAAGCTATGTTATTTTTCATCGTATTTATTGGGACAAGCGCAAACTTGGTTACAAATTTATGCAATACGAAACCCAGGTTCCGATTGGAAAGCAACGGTAGAAGACCTGAAAAAAGAATTTTCGTTTAGCACGTATACAACGAAACGAAGCTCAAATTACGTTATAGAAGACAGCAGCCAGGTGAAAACGTAATGAATTATCTACGGGAAATGGTGTACCTATGCGACAAAGTAGATCCAAAAAGGACGAAGTTAGACGTGAACATTTTGAACAAGGTCTACTGCCCACATACGCCTACCAAATCAAGCTTAGGCAGCCAAAAAGTTTTGCAGAGGTACAAGAGCTCGTTAAAACCATAAACGACGCGGAAAAAGAAATAAGTCATGCTTCGGAAATTTTCGCACAGCTGTCAATGTCAGAAAAAGTAACAAGTCGGCAAGTTCAGCCAGAAAAAACAGGATCGAACTTGATGGAAAAAATTACACAAGTTGTGAGAGAAGAAATTGGAAAAGCGATGCAAAATAAAAATCAAGACAGAAGAGAAAACCGAAATTTTAAAAATTGGCAACCACGTACTACCGACAGTCGGCCAGTATGTTTTCAGTGTGGAAAACCAGGTCACAAGGCAAGAGTTTGTTTCAGCAACCCGCAAAATAGAAACAACCAAAATTACAGGGGACAGCGAAATTTAGAAAACCAAAGAACAAGATGGACGCCAAATCAACCTAGTCTAGAACAAAATGGCCGCCGTCCAGAGCAGCAAACCAATAGGTACCAAAGTTGGCAACAGCAACAGCAGTCGGAAAACTCCAACGGACAGTGTTAACACACATAAGCACTGTCCAGAAACAGAAAGAAAATCAGAAACAGAAGCAGCAACAGATGTTCTCTCCGTAAAAGGAAGTTTATATTGTAGATAGTAAATATGTAAATAAAAATCAAATAAACCCGGCACAGGCATAACTTTTATTAAAGTAGCGAATAGTTCGCTGGTAAAAATTATTGGTTATGCAGAAATAAATGTTTGTTTTATTGGTTGTACCTTTTCCTTAGAAGCATTAGTTATAGAAAATCTACCCCAGCCCGTTTTATTAGGATTAGAATTTCTTAAGGCCCACGAAGCTATGATAAATTTAAAAGCGAATGAAATTAGTTTGAAAACGGATGAAAATGAAGTAGTTACCTTGGCAATGAATTTAGGAGATAGTAGTAGTCATAAAGAAATTGTAAATAATCAAATCAGTAATGTAAATTGTTGTTTTTGGGAAGAGTTGCCTATTGAAATTGAAAACTGCAGAACGGACAATGCGAAAATTACGTTGCGTAGTGACACGGTAATTGCGAAAGACATTATTAAATGCGAAGTGAACTTTAAAAAAACTGGTGAAAATAAAATAAACTTTAACCCGAACTATGATTTTTTAATAAAAAATGGACTTCAAATTAATAAAATTTTTAGTGATAATTTGACGTGGTACGCCGAAATAAAAAACTACGGTAGAAAGACAAAAAAAACTTTTTGCAGGCACATGCATCGCGTTTAAAGCAGATAATGACTCTATAAAAAATATAAGCGAAACTTTAGTGACTTTAACGAACGATAATTTAATAAAAAGTTATAATGTAAATAGGGACTTGTGTAAAAATGACTTTCAAAGTGTAAGTAAGTTAGTTCGAGACTTTGAAGATACTTTTGCTTGGAGCATCAGCGACCTAGGAAAAACGGATTTAGTGAAGCACCGAATTGAGACGACCGATGACGTTCCAGTGGTTTCCAGACCATACAGGGTGTCTCACACAGAGCGAAGAATTATTAATAAACAAGTGTAAGAAATGTTGGAAAATGAGGTGATAAGAAAGTCTGTAAGTCCGTATTCCAGTCCAGTAGTCCTAGTTCCCAAAAAAGATGGCGATATGAGGTTCTGCGTAAACTATAAAAATTGAACGCAAAAACAATAAAGAATGTGTATCCTCTGCCAGTTATAGACGACATTTTGACCTACCTGGGAGAAGCTAGATATTTTACTACGTTGGACATGTTTGCAGGGTACTGGCAAGTGGAAATTGATGAGAAAGACAGGCATAAAATGGCATTCGTCACTACCGATGGCTTGTTCGAATTTAACCGACTAAGTTTTGGTCTTACAACAGCACCCAGCACTTTTCAGCAGTTGGCAGACGCAATTTTGGGAGACATGAAGTGAAATGGAGCAATGACGTACTTAGATGACATCTTAGTCTATGGAAAAAATTGGAAGAACATAACGAGAACCTCAGAAAAGTACTATCAAAACTAAAAGCAACTGGTCTAAAGCTAAAACCATCTAAGTGCCAGTTTGCATATAAAAAATTAACAGTACTAGGCCACACCATTAGTGAGCGAGGTATTCTTCCAGATTCTTCAAAACTTGAAGCAGTACACCATTTTGCAACTCCAAGAAATAAAAAAACACTTCAAAGTTTTCTAGGACTCGCCAACTACTATAGAAAATTTACTGAAAAATTTAGTGTTATTGCCAGGCCGTTATACGATTTGCTGAAGAAAGATACACCATTTTGGTGGACATCAGCTCAAGAAGAAGCTTTCCAGATATTAAAAGGAAAATTAGAATCACCTCCAGTATTAACACACTACCTTCCCAACGCAGAAAAAGAGCTACATGTAGACGCATCAGACCAAGGGATAGCAGCAGTACTCTTACAAAAAATGAACGAGGAAATGCATCCCATTTGCTATGTGTCCAGAACGCTCACCAAAGCCGAAAAAAATTATGGAGTTGGAGAAAAAGAAGGTCTAGTCATAGTGTGGAGTTTAACGTATCTGAGAAGCTATATTTGGGGAGAACACATAAAAATCTTTTCTGATCACCAGCCACTGTGTTACCTAAAAAATCTCAAAAATGTTACAGGGAGATTGGCTAGATGGAGCTGCAAACTACAAGAATTTGATTACGAAATAATCCACAAATCAGGGAAATGCAATCAAGACGCAGACTGTCTTTCCAGACAACCCTGTGTCCAGGCAACACTAAAGGACGAGAATGATGCCAATGAAATTCCCACATTTTTGCTACCCTTAGTGGACATCACGGAGTTCCAAGAAGAAGATACAGTCGTGTCAGACTTACTACAGGCAGTCCAGGATCCGAATTATGGCAATTCACATTTGCAACGTCGTGCAAAAAATTTTACTGTCAAAGATGGTGTGCTATATAAAAGGTCAGCTGTCCCACACCAGGAGGACAAGTTGGTAATCCCTCAAGGACTAAAAGCACAACTTATGCAACAGCTGCATTGTGAGCCATTGTCGGGACACCTAGGTTATGCAAGAACGTACGACAGAATAAACACTCGCTATTATTGGGATAAAATGGATCTTGACGTTAAGAAATTTGATGTCCTGATTGTCAGACGAGAAAAGGGCCAAACAATGAAAAACCAGCAGGTGATCTGCAACCAATAAAGATTGATGATTTGCAGCCTTTCGAAATGATAGGTATAGATATTTTAGGACCCCTAACAAAAACAAAAAGTCAAAATAATAATATCGTTGTTTGTACAGATTATGTGACCCGTTATGCAATAACCAAGGCAATACCTAGTGCAAAAGCAGAAGAAATAGCAGCGTTTCTGGTGGACCAAGTAATAAGCATACATGGGGTACCAAAGAAAATATTGAGTGACAGAGGTCAAGTTTTTAGGTCAGAAATGGTAACAAAAATGGTGCAAAATATGGGCTCAGAAAATGTATACACTACGTCATACCACCCGCAGGCTAATGGGCTAACTGAACGTTTCAACAAAACAGTAGCAGATATGCTCAGCCTGTATGTGTCTACGTCACAGGATGACTGGGATAAATACCTACCAATGGTAACATTTGCATATAATTCCAGCAAACAGGACACAACGCAGTTTTCGCCATTTTATTTAGTTTTGGGAGAAACCCACAGCTCATACCGGACGCCATGTTTTTAAAATCAGCCACTATGCTTATTCCGAACCCGAATATAGAGAAACACAGACAGGAAGCAAAAAGAAATATTACTCAGAAACAGAAAAAGGACAAAACCCGATATGACAGTAACCACAAAAAAGTGACATATGAAACAGGAGACAAAGTCAAACTTAGAGTTTACATTAAAAAGAAAGGAAAAAGTGACAAACTGTAGTGCAAGTATCACGGACCATTTGTAGTTGTAAGAAAAGCATCGCCAGTAAATTATATTATCCAGAGAGGTGAAGGAGCAAGAGCTAAACAGGAAACAGTCCATGTATATAGATTGGCCCCGTACCACGAACCATATAATTTTGAAGAGTAGTAGGAACAATGCATATATTTTTTTTTGTTGTTATATAAAAGCCACTAGTGAAAATAGGTAGTAAAATAAATAAAATGTAATTATTTTAAATTTTTTCCCCCAAGTAATAAAGAGGTATAAGGTAGTAAACGGTGTTAAAGGAATATAGAGAGTGAAAAATTAAACGTTTGTGTTAAGAGAGAGAAAAGTAAGAGAGATCGTGAACAGTTGCACGAGGCTCTGTGCAGTTGAGCGTTGCTTGAAAGCGTGCCTGATCAACACGTATAATCTGGCAATGTTCAATGATGCTGTGTCGTTATTTTTGTTTTTGTGTATAAGGGATAAAAAGTAATGGGTAAAGCCTCTAATTAATCGTATTTTTTTTTCCGGTAGGGGAGGGGGAGAAATAAAAAATTTGCGGAAAGTTTTTGGAAAATTTTTGGAAAATTTTGGAAAATTGAAAATTTTGAAAAATTAAAAAGTTTTTAAGCGATGAAAAATTTCGGAAAGAAAGGTAAGTGTTCCGAGCACGGTCGTGCTGGGTGGCCACGGGGGCCAAACACAGAAAATGGACGGGAAAGAAATCACTGCTTCACTGTATATAAAATTGTAAATAAATTGTGTAAATAGTTTTTGTAGCGTCTAACTCCCTGTTTGTTTCTTTTTCATGTACAACTTGGGACCACAACACCTTGGGACCGCAACCTGGAGAGCGGCGACGACCTGCCAGGCCAGCGGACCACTGACGGTGCCAGAGGGGGACAAACCCACCTTGGGACCCCAACACATGGGGACCACAACACCTTGGGACCACAACACCTTGGGACCGCGACCTGGGGAGCGGCGACGACCTGCCAGGCCAGCGGACCACTGACGGTACCAGCGGGGGACAAGCCCACCTAGGGACCGCAACATCTGGGGACCACACAAAGGAACAAACCGAACAGGAGGGAGGAAGACCCGCCTCAGGAAGACAAGAGCTAGAACTGCCAAGGAACCATCCGACTAGGAGGGAGGAAGATCCGCCAGGAGGAAGAAAACATGAGAAAAAAAAATGCAGCTTTTTAAATTGTATATTGAAATTTTTTTTATTAAACTCAAACGAGATTGTTTGTATTAGAGATAGATTAGGGAACTCAGTCTAGCGATGGGTCATTCGTTCATTTTCAAGAGAGCCCGCTCACTCGTTCAGCTCACTTGGAAGAGTCGTTCGCAAGGAGTCGTTCGCAAGGAGTCGTTCGATTGAACGAGGGCTGCAGAGTTGCGAATTACAGAATCGCGGAGCTCTTTACTTTAACGTGACACCTGCACTTGTTCATGTGTATAAAAGAGAGCATAAAACGCGGATGTGAATTACATATTTACGACTGCCGACGGCCCGCTACCTGATTGTGGCGTGACGGCTTCAAAGAAAAATAATATACATAACATAAATAAATTAAATAAAATTAATTAAAATATTGAAATGGTAATATGGATTTCAAAGTTATAAACTACCCGCAGTATACGCCGTTAAGAAACGTTGTTGCAGTATTCCGGCAAAGTAATTAATCGTTAATCGTAAAATAATAGTAATACGAAAGACGTACAAACTGGGTAATGTATTATTATAGGCCGCTAGATGCTCCACCACTCTCGTTCTATTATACGACTCCGACTCACTGAGCCGCTCCCGGCGCTCCCGGCTCGCGCTCTCGCGGCTGGCGCTCTTCGAGTTGTCTGAAACTCGCGAAAGCGCGGAGTGGAATTTCTACGAACGGACGAGAGCGAGCCAGATATTTTAACGAGCGGTGAACGTATCGTTCAGTTGATGGGAGCGGCTCATTCGCGACTCTTTGAAAAGAGTCGTTTAAATTGAACGACTCGTTCGCGAACGACCCATCGCTAACTCAGTCACAAAAATCCTTCGGATTTTTGTTTTCCGTGGGGGGGGGGAAGTATCACCAAATTATTTTTCCTCACCCCTATCTGGCCGACCCCTTCTCTGAATGCGCTTCGGTCGACATGCGTCGATGTATCAGACCGGTGCCGGTGGCAGGCGAAGGGAGTCGACCTGGTAGGTTGAGATGGGCAGAGAAGTCAGTTGACCTTTTGCGAGCCAAGCGGGTTACAGCTACGCCAGAACCACTTTCTCCCGTCGACGATGTTTTAGGAATTAATAGGTAAGGCCTCGTTTGAATTCTTGTAAATATAAATATTCATTTTATTTTAATAAAAGTATTGCTGCAGAATTAATTATGAAGCCAGGGTTTTAGTATTTTAGTTAAGATCCCGTGACAATATGACCAAACCAACTGATTCAATGCCAAAAGTGTGTGACTTTCAGCGCTCTTTTCAAGTGGTTATAAAGGACCGTCGAAGTATGCGCCAAACAGGGCTGCAAATTGAGAAAGGGTCACTAGTGTGGTACACAGATGGATCAAAGATGGCAGAGGGGGTGGGAGCGGGGGTCTTTGGGCTAAAATGCCGAATTTCAAAGCCTCTGGGCAAAGCACCTTCCATCTTTCAAGCAGACATACACGCGATAGATTTATGCGCCACCGAATGTGACAACAAAGGCCTTAAAGGAGCAAAAATCTACATTCTATCGGACAGCTATAAAGGCACTAGCTTCATGTACCTTCTACTCCAAACTGGCGTGGGACTGCCGACAATCCCTCAACCAATTGGCAAAAAACAATAGTATAACTCTAATGTGGGTACCGGGCCACAAAGGTCTGGAAGGCAATTAAAGTGTGCTGACCAACTTGCTAAAGAAGGAGCACAGGCGCCTTTTTATGTACCTGAACCCTTCTGCGGCATCACTAGAGGTCATGGTATGGAAAGCCTCAGGGAATGGGAAAAAGAATAGAAAACAGCCCACTGGAGGAACGCTCCAGGACAAAGACAGGCAAAGAGAATGATTAGTTATCGGCCTGACTACACAAAAAAGCTCCTCGAGCTTCAAAAGAAAGAGCTTAGACTGGTTACTTGCCCTTTAAGGTATCACCTCAAAAAGATGGGAAATACTGATGAAGAACACTGTAGATTCTGTAACGAAGCGGATGAAACTGCCGAACACTTGCTCTGTGAATGCAGAGAAATAACTCGTCAAAGGCATATCTTGAGGGAGCGTTTCTCACGCCCAAAGATATATTAAAGTGCGCCCCCAGAAACATCCTAAACTTCGCGAAAAGTTTGGAAATCGATGGGTTAATAATGTAGGGTATTCACAAAAGATCAAATTCGGTCGAAGTGATGTAGGGCTACCAGAGCCGAACGATGTCCTTAAAAATACGTTTTCTACACTCCCACTTAGAGCACTTCCCGGAAAACTATGGAGACGTTAGTGACGAACATGGAGAACGATTCCATCAAAAAATTGCAAATATGGAAAAAAGATACCAAGGGAAGTGGATTACTGTTGGACGCGTCTTCGAGAGGAACCAGAGGCTGTGTATACGAGAGAGATTAAAAAACAGAAGAAAAGTGATTAGTTGATTAATTAGAATAATCGTTAAGTAGTAATTATTATAATAGTTCATGGAAAGCAGGAATATTAATTAAAAATGACGTTTATAATATACTTCTTTAGAGACGCATACGTTATCGTGTGAAAAGAAGTGGCAACGCCTAAAAGGGAAAAAAACTACCCATAAATAATTGTTCCCAGACTTCGGCGGCGGTTCATCTTCGCAACGGCGAGTGAGTTCCGCGAAGTCAATAAAACCCCGGTGCTAGCAGGTGCGCCGGAAAAAGCGAATCAGTGGCAAGACAATCGTCTAAGGGTGTGTTGCCGTCTTGTTGACTGTTGTTCTACGTCATTCAATAATTGTTAAAAAATGTCAAAATTACTTACTTTGGTTATCCAGAGTCTTATAAAACGTGTTTTGTAAAACGAATAGTAATTTCTAAATAATGTACCTAGTATGTATTTAGTTGAAACAGTTTTAAAATAAAAAATTTTAATTTTGGTTTTGAATACCGAAGAAAAATCATTGTTTAATTTATGGCGTATGGAGTTACGCCCATAAATTAATGGTCCTTCGAAACGGATGTCAAAATGTGCAAAAATTAAATCATTGTGAAATAAATCATCTGGATTGGAAAACTAAATCATTGTGAAATAAATCATTTGGATTTGAAAATCAAATCATTGTGAGCTAAATCATTGAGACTGAAAGACAGTTATAAGTCAGAACAATAAATCAGTGTTATTACGTCAATTTGGATTTAATGTCAAATAAGTGCTTACTTGTAGCAAAAGTCAGTGCAAAATAATGGACTAAAAGTTTGTTCCATTTACCGATAATCCATTGCAACAATTTGATTTGTCTGTATCCACAGTAGTGTTTGTTGATTTATTTAAATTCATTAAGGGGATATACCAATAGTACATCTCTGCAAAATGTAAAATAACGAAGAGATTAAACTGTTAAATAGAAAACGGGGTAGCTTAAAACAAAGGGTTACGTGTTTTAAAAAATATGTTGAGGGCTTAGATAGTGACAGTTTGACAGGTGTTGATATTATTGGATTGCAACAACGATTAGTGCAAACTAAAGCAATCATTAATGAATTCAACAGTATACAATTGGAAATAGAAATAAGTGTAGATGAAAAGGAGCTTGACAAGGAGGCTCTGGAGAGAGAAACATTTGAACATTCCTTTTATTTAGTCACTTCGTTGGCTGAAAAAATAATTTTTGATTTTAGAAACAGTGAATTGCAAAATTTAAATGTTTCTTTGCCCATACCTCCGCAAGCGTCGACAACATCGCGCAATACGTCAATAGGTATAAGATTACCTGAAATAAAAAATCCAGTTTTTGATGGCAGATACGAGGGCTGGCTTGAATTTAGGGATACATTCAATTCAGTTATTCACAATAATCCAAATATAGGGGATATTCAAAAATATCATTATTTGAGAGCAGCTTTACAAGGTAGTGCAGCCCAGGCTTTACAGGCCATAGAATTTTCAGAAAACAATTATGCGGATGCTTGGGATGCGGCATGTGAGCGATACGATAACCCACGTATTTTAGTAAATAATCATATAAAAGAAATTTTTGAAATGGAGCCAGTAGTCACAGAGTCATCTGTTAAAATAAGAAATATCATTGAAAATGTTTCTAAACATTTAATTGCATTGGAAAAAATGAATGAACCGGTAGAGTGGGATACGTTGATTATTTATATCGTTTCGCAAAAATTAGATAGGGCCACTTCGAGAGAGTGGGAAGAGCATAAAATTCAAAAAAAAGGTTCTTACGTTCAAAGATTTCAAAGCATTTTTAACGGATAAAGCCAATTTGCTTGAAACGATTGACAAGAGTAAGGGGTTAAAAAATGAAAAGAGGCGTTTTTCCAAAAATTTATTAACGGGATCGGATCAGTATCTTCATGTCCGATTTGCAAGGAAAATCATTCCTATTATAATTGTCAAACATTGTTAAAATTGTCGGTGCCAAAACGCATTGAAAAGGTTTTGGGTCTTAAGTTATGTGTTAATTGTTTCAAACCAGGTCACATAGGAAAAATATGTAAATAAGGGTGTTGTAAGAAATGTAATGACAAACAACACAATTTTGCATTTGGAAAAATCCGATCGTGAAAATAGTCACACAGAAAGTTTAAATCAGGAAAACAAACATCATATGGGTGGTAAGAATTCAGGTGCGGAACAAAATTCAGGTTCTGATCAAAATAGTGCTAATTTATTTCAGCGTCAACAAACCAATGTAAAATCATGCGAGTCAAAAGTCATTTGTGCACAAGAGTGTGAAAGTCAAATATTGTTATCAACGGCATTGGTTAATGTTTTTGACAAAAATGGCATACCACATCCAGTCAGGGCCGTACTTGATTCAGGAGCTCAGAGTAGTTCTATTGCAAGTGATTTATGTCATAGGTTGAAGCTGCCTATTCAGTCAGTAGAAACTTGTGTGTCAGGACTGTCGGGTATAGCAACAAACATACAGGGCCGTATTCAAACAAAAATTGGGGCTCAAGATCATACTTATGTGTCAAATATTTGATGTTTTGTGATTCCAAAAATTACAGGGAATTTACCCAATTGTCGGGTAAATATTTCAGAATTGAATAGTCCAAAAACTGTAAAGTTACCTGACCCATCATTTTACATACCAGGGCCGGTCGAATTGTTGATAGGCGGAGATTTGTTTTGGTCTATCATTTCTTTAGGTAAAAGAATTGATAAGGAAAAGGGTCCAATTTTGCAAAATACAGTTTTTGGTTGGATAGTTGCGGGTCCTTTGGGTTTTCGCCCATCAAAGGAAATAGTTTGCAATTTTGTTAAAACCATGGATGTTCAAGATCAGTTGCAGAAGTTTTGGCAAGTTGAAGAAGTTCCTTGTGAAAAGCCTTTTTCTTTGGAAGAAATTAGTGCTGAAAATCATTTTGTTAAAAACACCAAAAGGGACTTGGATGGTCGCTTTGTGGTAAGAATTCCACTGAAAAACGATGTCAGTTGTTTAGGTGATTCTAGACGAAGGGCTATTCAGCAGTTCGAAAGATTAGAGCGGAGACTTAAAAATGATGCCAAGTTGCGAATCTAACAAGTTGCGTGGCTGATGTAGATGGTTCTGGAGATAAGAAAAAATAATTAGTATCAAAGTTATCTAAAAACAATTCTAGTCGCAAAAGAAAATTCCAATTTTTAACTACTCGCCATCTAGCGAAGCGAGTCTTGGTCTTTTCGCCATGTATGTCTGCGTGGAATCCGCTTGTCTTTTGGGAGCTGGATGTTTCTCCTTCTGGTGGCGAAGAAGAGTCCCCTCCGACTTGAAAATCCCACTGCAGACGTCGCAGATCTTGACCGATGTGCGACAATCTCCATGGCGTTTGAGGTGATCCTTCCTGGCGAATGCACGGCTGCAGAATTCGCACACAAACACTTTCTAGAAAATAAAATATTTTGACCGAGGAAAATGTTCCCGAACCCCTCACTAGTATACTACTACTACTATTATGTGACTCCGAGATGTGAGTGGAAACCGAACATACATCATCTTTCCCTACTAGCTGTTTGATTCATTTTTTTTCTGGCACTAAATTTCCAGTTTTTTAGCATAACTTCAAGCAAAACTACAATTTCGATATACCCGATAGAGAAATTATTTTTTAAAACACTATCACATGCATAAAGAATACTTCGTCAGGTTCTAGTTTAAAAGATTTCTTGTTTGGGTGCTACCTTACTCTACTGCTAAGGTAAATTAATATTTTTAAAATAATATTTTAAAAATAATAAAAGTCACTGCTTTCCCCCAAAAAAAAAAACAAATCCTGAAAAAATAAATGTTTTGAACACTGTCAGCGACTTTTAATTCTAAAAAGTATGCTTGACCTTAATCTATATAGTTTGTAACTAAAAAAGGGTTTAAGACAAAAAATACTTTTCTATCCCTCGATCCCGATTCTAATATTAGTGCGAATAACTCCAGATGTCCATGCTGTTACTTAAACGTGAATTTAACATCATAATTTTGTGCAATACGGTTGTAAGACAGGCACATCGACAGACTATTTTATTTTTCCTGACAAGGCGGCACTCGATTGTAAGACAGACACATCGACAGACTATTTTTGATTTTCCCTGACACAGCGGCACATGTAAATATTCAACATTTCATTTTTGCTAATACATGCATCCTACAAAACTTTAAGCTAATATCAATCGGTACTTACCCAAAAATTTCACAGTACACTTCCTTCACACACAAAAAACAACGACCACTCTGAATGTTTGACACCCAACGAACTTAACGCACACACAAGGAGATTCAGACGCCAACTGTGCTTTGCAAATTGTCGCTTTCCCCCTTTATGCCCTCCGCGCGATAACCTTATCGGCCGGAAACTGACGAGTCCTAACAAGTTAACAACGCAGTTTGCTGCTTATAATAAAGTTAATAATTTCTAATTGTGTGTTTTATTTATCAGTATAAGGTTCCTATTTTGCAATTCTTTCCGCTATTACCACGTTCGAGCCAGCCTTATCACCGGAAACTGCTAACCGCAACTTCCTCCGGTTCACGCGGCACTAATACATATTTTTGCTGTTATTATTCCATAAAATTAAATCAAATAATATTCATAGTTTCTATAATTAAATTAAAAATTTCTTATGTACAGTGATGTAAAAATTTTGAAATCTAATTTTTACTAGTTCAGAAGAACTAATACCTATTTTTTCTATTATTAAATCCACTAATATTCATAATTTATATAATTAATCCAAAAATTTGCTGATGTGATGTAAAAATTTTGAAATCTAATTTTTTCCTCAAAGTCGAGATTTTTGAAAAATAATTTGACAACTCGAAAGATCTACTCCGTCACTATCCCTCCTTTTCGTCTCTCCCCCTTCAGCCGTTCGGTCGCTAATCGCAAAAACCTGTATCTCCGTAACCAAAGGACCGATCGACGCCATTCTTTTTTTAAACGCTTTCGGACACCGCCCTGAACACGTGACATATGTTAAATTTTTCTTTTGACGTTTAACACGTGACTGGTGACAGTTGACATATCTTAAATGACAGGTGACAGCCGCCATACTTTTACACATGTCTTCTAACGCCATTTTGAACACGTGACGTATGTTAAATTTTAATTTTGACGTTTCATAAGTGCCAGGTGACAGATCGAAGATGACAAGTGACAGCTGACATGCTTTTACACATGTCTTATGACGTCATCCTTCACACGTGACGTATGTTCAATTTTACTTTTGACATTTGACAAGTGACAGGTGACAGTTGACAGGTGACATTTGACAGCTGACATTTATATCGCTGACGTAAGCTCTGCTGACGTAGACTTCGATGACGTACTTGAAATTTACACCTGCGCAAAGGTGGCCGAGATATGACGTCATAGATCACAAGATAAGATCTCCCCCGGGGACGGGGGGGGGGGGGGCACAACCCCTCTTCTATCACTATTCAGGGGGTATTAACAAATAATTTAGAGAGCTCCGTGAAAACCAAAATCTTAAATTTAAATGAAATCGCAGTATATTGTATTAAATTTTTATCAAGGTAATGATATTGTAAATAAACAACCTAATTTTACCAATGGGTTTTCTTGTTATTTTAAAGGAACTCATAAGAGCAACTTAACTTAGACAACGGTATTCTCTTGTATTTTAAACTTTACTCACCGAAAAGTATTGGAAAAAAACACGAAAACATCAAATTAAAACTTTGTTGACCTGACCACTGATAGGTTTTAAGCATTTATTTGGCACCATCCTTTGATTTTTCGAGCCACAAACACTATGTACACTTGAATTAATGTTGGAAGTTTATAATTCTCTAAGTTTTATTATATTAAGTTGTATGGACACTGCAAGATTTTATAACTTTCACAGAAATTACTGATACCGGTGTTTTGAAGTAGCCATTGTCGAGTTTGGCTGTCACTTCGTCTGCGAGACCTTGCGCTCTACAGGTGTGCGCGGTCAGACAACACGTTGCCAAGTTGACGTGTCGATGTCGCGGAAGTAGCCTCTGCGTGGCGATTGAACAGTTTAACTTTGGAATACCGGGGTTTTGAAGGGAAAGATGCGAGAGGGATGATTATTTTGTAATCTACCCGTGCTGTTTTGCAAATTTTGGGTTATGGGTGTTTTGGTGAGGTGGTAATTGTTTAGGTCCGAACAGGAGATGGACCGATGACGTCAGTATCGTTGGTGAAAGTTGCACTAATCGGCAATGGTGTCTCGAAGATGTGATTTTGTCGAGATTACCTGCTACATCTAGATAGGGTTCTCAAACAACCACACTGAATAACGGGTTGACGTGGGAGAATTCTAGATGATTAATTTTAGGGATGTTAAATATAGGATTAATGGTTGAATTGACTGCAACAGGTGGTTGTAGGCAATCAGTCATTGATAGTAGCAGTAAGGTTTTCGGTTGTAAAAGAGTAGGGTTGAATAATTTGGGTAATTGATCATATAACGTTACCGTTACGACTTATACTTTGTTGGAGCTCTCTTGGAATTTCTCGAGAAAAATCTCGTCTAAAGGTTTGGTGCCTCGTGGAGATCTGAGAAGGTTCTTTCCAAATAAGACGATTGTGAAGCTAGGACAAAACGATTTTCTAGTAATCCACTTTGTTTGTGGGAGTTAAAGTTCTAGTTTTACCAGTGTTTTCTTATAGTTTGTGGTTGTGTTGAAATTGGTTCAAGCCAACCTGAAGTTAGTATCGTGTAAGAAAACAGCCGTTGTGTTCGGGAGAAATATTCGTCTTAACTGAAAGCCGCCATTTTACACCAAATCGGCGTGATTTTGCAGACCGAAAGATAGTCCACAGGTAGGATTTCTAAGTGTATTTGTTCATTAGTTTCGCACTGTAAATATTTCCTTCCTATGGAATTTCATGGAATTTATTGGGTATTTTGTTCTTGTAAGAGATTTTCTGGTACCGGTCATTTTCTTTGTTGGTTGGAGGTCATCATGGCGAGATCAACGATTGATTCTAGAGGCCCTCAAATAATCTAAGGAGGTTTGACTTAGAGTGATTGAGTAAGTTCGTTCCATTTATTTTTTTTTTCGTTATTTCAGGGTGTCAGTACTGGGCTAAAACTGCTAGTCCTGGGTTAAAAGTGGTAATCCTGGGCTAAAATTCCGATCTTTACACTGTCCTGCGCGTTTGAGGGGATTAACTACCAACGACGGCCATTGTTCTCTTTTATATCTTTTTATATTTATAAGGCAAAAATTGGTTCACTAGTATACCTTTTTTATATTCATAAAACCAAAATTGGTTCTCTTTCATACCATGTTATATTCATAAAACAAAGATAATAATGATAATAATTAACAAAACCTGAGTCCTGTAAATAGCCTAGCGTGAAGGTGATCTATTCTCAAACATTAACTCGGTTCACCAAATTTTAAAGGCCATGCGTTAATAAAGAAAATTCTCTCCCCCTCCACTACGCTTACGTAAGCTGCGGACGGTGATTTATTGCGCCTGATAACTCTATGTCGCTTTAGTATCGTGTAAATATTTCCGCTTGGGTACCGAAGTATACTTTCACGAGTGTGCTATATTTTACATTTTATGATGTGTAGTTTAAGGGTTATTGTATTGCTTTCTTCATTTAATTTTGATTCGGTAAAATAAACCAAAAGCGAAATATACGTCTACGGACCATTACTATAAGTAGACAGTATTAGTAATCACTAATTAAATTAATCTCTAGGTTGTCTCCTAGAATCTGGATAATTATTTTTTTTTAATATACTTCATATTTTCAAAGAAAAACGCTTCTTATTACCCGGACTCCTTTTTGGGCGTCAAAAAGAAAAAAAAAAGAATGGAATGTAAATTATTGTAGGACGATCAATCTAGGTGGCTTAGCTGAGGGAGCGTCCCTCGCTACTGCATAGTTTCCGTTGGGAAGTTACGAGGAAGAAATTATCATTTTCATGGTTTTGGTTGATAGGTAGGTAGGTTGGTGCTGGTGGATTAAATAAAATCATGTGGCGCCCTCTATAAATCTTTTTATGAACCTGGCCCTTCTCCACTGTTTAAAGGCTGGCGGCATCCATACAGTACATAAGCGTCCGTAAATCTTGCAACCTAGAACTAGCGAGATACCTCTCTATATAATTATCCTCGTGGCGTGCTAAGAGAAGTAAGGGTGGTCACACAATTATATTCCTGCTATGCGGTGTTTGTCGAAATAAGTAACTTGATACTACTTTTAATATCATCCATTCATAATTTCTAATATTGATCGTTTTATTATTATTATTAGTATTTTTTGGTAAATAGTTTTTTTTTATATACCTATAGCTTTTTACCAGCAGCCGCACATTTTGTACTCTGCATGGAACTTGATTATTGATCATTGCAATATTCTTTGCTTATCAGTTCTTTGTACGCGTTGCCCGCCTGCACCCTTTGGTTATTTTTTTTTGTTTGCATAAATCATTAGGTTAATATAGTTGTATTATTTTTATTATTATTATGTTTTAGTGCTTAGCATTAATATAAATCTTAATTTTTATATACCTTATCTTCATATTCTCTCTTGCGGTTGTCTTGAGCAATTAACGAGTTACCCTTATTACTGGAAATTATTTCATAACTTGATGTTTTCTACATCTTTCTAGTGTTATTATGAAAATAGCCCATTTAAATATAAGATCTCTTATACCTCATCTCGATGAATTAAAGCAAACTATAAATAATAATAATATTGATGTAATGTGTGTGTCCGAAACTTGGCTTAACAGTAACATAGATTCTGCTTCTATTAATATTCCTGAGTATAAATTATATAGAAGGGACCGTGACGGTACAATGCGAGGTTGGGGAGTTGCAGTCTTTGTGAGTAGTAAGCTTAAATTTAAAATTTCATTGGTGGAATTTAATCTTAACTATAGTTTTGAGTACATTTTATTAAAAATATCAGTACACACAAAAACTCTGCTCTTGGGAACGGTGTATAGGCCGCCGAGAAATAATTTAAATTCCTTCGTCGGTCAACTGGATGATATGTTTTCGTTTTTGCTGCCCACTGTTGATCATTGTGTACTTGTGGGTGATGTGAACGTGAATCTATTTAACTTGAACAACCCTCTTTCTCATTCGATGAGTACATATAGCATGTCTCAATTGATTAGTGAGGCAACACGTGTTACTTATACTAGTCAGTCCTTGCTAGATCCCATTTTTATCACCTGCCCTGAGGAGGTAAGTCACAGTGGCACGTTAGATATTCATTACTCTGATCACAGGCTTGTCTTTTGTAATATTTCCATAAGAATCAATAAACACAAACAAAAAATGGTTAAAATTCGTGACTTTAAGTATTTTAATCACAATAACTTTTTATTGGATTTGCTTAATATCCCGTGGCATAGTTTTTATTATTCTAATGATATCAATGAGAAAATTAAATTTTTTACGGACAATATTACAAATGCATTCAATGTTCATGCGCCCGTGCGCACTATAAGAGTCAGCAAGCCAAAGGCTCCATGGTTGACAGATGTTATAAAACTAATGATGAAAGAGCGTGATTTAGCATTGACCAAATTCAAAAATACTAGGAATGAAGAAGATAACAATCGATATAAACAACTAAGAAATTTTGTTTTGGCTTCCATAAGGCAGGAGAAGAGTAATTACTCTACAACTATGTTTAATCGGAGTGACAAGAAGGGGTGGTGTGTTTTGGGAGAAATGGGTGTTGGCACTAAAGATCGGGTTGAGTTACCTTCAGAGCTTAGCAAGCCTGATGATATTAACAACTATTTTTCCTCCTTTGTAAACAATACGAATGGTAATTGTCGGAATACTGTAGAATACTACAATAGCAATATGTTTAAACCTGGAATAAATTTTAGTTTCAAGTTAGTCACTGTTGCAGATATCGAGAGAATAATAAACTCTATTAAATCCAATGCTGGTGGTAATGATTATTTCTCTTTAAAAATGATTAATTGTTGTCTACCAGTTATGCTCCCCAGATGTGTCATATCATAAATTCTTGTTTAGAGCAGGGTTACTTTCCCACAAGCTGGAGAGAGGCCATTATACATCCTATACCTAAGGTAACTAACCCTCTTGCTTTATCTGATTTGCGGCCTATAAGTTTGTTGCCAATACTTTCCAAAATTTAGAAAAGGCCATTTGTGTTCAAATTTATAGCTATCTTACTGCTAATAGTATATTGCCTGAGTGTCAATCTGGCTTTAGAAAGGACCATAGCACCACGGCAGCACTTTTGCATGTTATTGACGATATTGTTAAAGCTGTGGATGATAAAAAGGTAACGGCATTGGTGCTGTTGGACTTTTCTAAAGCGTTTGACACGGTCAATCACTCGGTTTTAATTTCAAAACTTAAATACCTGGGGTTTGTTCAAAATTCTTTCAATTTTTTTAGTAACTATTTATCAAATAGGACCCAAAGAGTAATAATTAACGAAGAGTTATCCAGAAGTACCCCCGTATCTAGCGGGGTGCCTCAGGGTTCTATACTGGGTCCTCTGTTGTACTTAATCTATACATCTGATATGTTTTCCAGACTCAAGACATGTTCTATACAAGGATACGCTGATGATACTCAAATTTATCTTAATTTTGATTCAGACAACGTTGATTATGCGAGAAATGCCATTAATGAATACCTTAACATTATTAATAATTTTGCATTTTCTCACAATTTAATTATCAATCCTAAGAAATCATTTTATATGTTATTTGGCAGTCACAGTTCTGAATTAAGTACAAATTTTTCTTTATCAATTAACAATATACTAATTCCATATACCAGTTGTACAAAAAATCTAGGTCTACTTATTGATAATAAACTAAAATAAAAATTTGTTGAGCATGTGAACCAGTTGCTTAGAAAGTCCTACTGCTCTTTGAAGTTACTTTATGCCCACAGAAAAGAGTTTTCTTTTAATATCAGAAAGAAATGATGTGAAAGTTTGGTTCTTTCGGTTTTTAACTATGGCAATATAGTGTATGGACCGTGCTTGGATATTGCTACTAGAAATAGAATTCAAAGAGTTCAGCGAACATGTTGTAGATTTGTGTTAGGTTTGAGGAAGTATGATGAGTGTATCTGCAAGGCTTAAAATTTTATGTTGGTTACCAATGGCTCAACAGTGGGAGATTAATTTACTATCTTTTACTCATCGGTTGTTACTCACGGGAACTCCTCCTTACCTTCGCCGAAAACTTATTTTTAGATCAAATCAGCATTTCGTCCACATAAGATCGAGTCATTTATTAAGTACTCCTAAACATAGAATGGTATTTTATCAACGTTCATTTTCATATATTGCTGCTCAATTGTACAACAAAATAGATCCTTTAATCAAGAAATCTCTACCGATAACTTTTAAAGCCAAGATTAAACAATTATACTATGCAAAGTTTATGACTTAACTAGTAATCTGTCTTATGACTTTAGGGGTAACAGTTTTTTTTGCTTTGGATTGCTTGTGCGGGGGGAGCGGGCGGGTGCAGGGGTGTTTTACTGCATTTGATATATATATATATATATATATATATATATATATATATATATATATATATATATATATATATATATATATATATATATATACTTTCGTTAAACTTTAGAAATAAATTGAGTCTAGGCCATCTACTTTGCTTTCATTATGTTTAATGTCCTTACATTTAGGTTACTTGTAAGAGTAGCTGTTTAGCTAAAATTGGCCTAATTGTATTGTTTTGTAAATTTTGGTTTCTTTTCTTTAAATAAAGACGATTATTATTATATAAGCGCAAATAATCATTCAGGTTCTTTGTCCTAAGTCCTAGAGAATCGTTTTATGTACGTTCTAACACAACGTACCTACAACATTACAAATTAAACGTCTTTGGAAGTTAGGACCTAAAATGTACTTTCACAGAACGTACTGTATTATTAGGGTAGTACCTACTCAAATTATTTTTGCTGTTTTAGGAAAGAACTTTTTTGTTTTGAATGATGTTTATGCGAATATTTGGCGTTCAGAATTTTAACATTTTTTGTTGTTCTCAAGTCAAGTGTTCTATTAGGTGGTACATCAAGATTTTCAATTTTTTTTTAAGAGTTGCAATATGGGCAATGGCAATCGGCAGGGAAGATTTGATGGAAAAGTTGGACAGTCTTTATGGAAGTTATAGGGTGTGT
This sequence comes from Philopedon plagiatum, assembly GCA_963971165.1. Lineage (NCBI taxonomy): Eukaryota > Metazoa > Arthropoda > Insecta > Coleoptera > Curculionidae > Philopedon > Philopedon plagiatum. The sequence continues at coordinate 57,482,787 of OZ020190.1, forward strand.
AGCGACCATTTTGAATCTAAAATGTTTGCAAACAAAGCCCGCAATCGACTTATTTCAGACGCTATCCCAACTCTTTTTCCAACATTGGAGGGCCCATCCGGATACTCATCGGCCATGTATGTAGAACACAGTTACAGTCGCCAACGGCAGATACATTTTGATGCCCCTGTACCTATCAAAATATTCCATTAATAATTATATTTAAATTATATTTATGGTTTCAATAAAATGTATACTTTAAATTCAATAATAGTTTTATTTTTTCCTTTTAGACCACAAAGTACAAAAAATTGCCCCATTTTTACACTTTCTATAACACACCCTCCTTTTATATCCCCAATCGGCATTATTTTCCTGAATTAAGTAAGTACCTAAAAACTTTTAAACTTCCCTGTATAAAAAATTATATATTGTAAAATTATTCCAAATCCTGCACTGACTTCTACACCCAACTGACGTTAGTGAGGTCAAATTATTATTTTCAAGGTCAGCATCGAGTAATACTGCTGGTTATTTTATATGCTGTGACAAAACTATCTGTAAGCAATTTAGCCTGATTGACGTCAAATCGAAACGTACTAATTTGGAAAGAAAAATGAATAGAATTGAAATACAAATACTGTGATAGATTACACACTTTATTTCTCTTTGTATTGGTCAACACAGTATTTTGGTTTTGTATTATTTAATTAAAATGCTATTGAAGAATAAATAAATGATATATTAACGATTAAATTGGATATGATTTCTGAGTAAATTTGATAAATTAAGAAACAGGTGTGACAAGTATATTGACAGTAATTCGTCTTGCTTGGTTTCTTGTTTTAAGCATCGATATGCGTTTAAATTTTTGCCTGAAAGCCACTAGTTTCTTCTATTAGATGCACATTTTGCTTTACTGTCCAGTCCCTAATTACATCGCGTGAATTAGCATGCTAAGAGGGCAAACAGGTGTTAACCTTTTAGAACACAAAAATGACTAGTATTGAACATAAAACCAACCATAAGCCAAAAACAGTTCTGTAAAAAAATTCTATATCAGATGTTTGTCCTGAACTATCCCTACAATAACTTATTGATTGGTGATAGTCGCATAAACATGACAGGTTTGATCCGGTTGGGTGATTCACATCTCATAATTTATTTAAACACAACAAAAACTAATTTTCTCTGCAATATATTTTGTTTTAGAATTTAAAGTAGTGGAATATGTTGATGCTACCTGGATAAAAGGAATGTGGTGGGTGTATTTTATTGGACTTATTTGGACTTGCGAATTTATTATGGCATGTCAACAAATGGTAATTGCTGGTGCTGTAGCCCATTGGTTTTACAGACATAAATACAAAAACAATGATCACGTGTGCTACGCAATTGGAAAATTAATAAAATATCACCTGGGTTCTGTTGCTTTGGGATCGCTTATTATTACGATCTTCAAAATTCCAAGACTGATGCTGATGTACTTACATGAAAGGTATTTTTAAATTATTAATTTTGCAGCAAATCATCTTGTTATTTTTTGCTTTGATCATTTCATGGGCATTGTTTTACTTTTGATTTTTTTAGAACAATTTTATTAATGTATAATTTAATTGCTTCATTTTCATTTATGCATAATTTAATGGTGTCAAGTATTGCCATAGTTAACAACTATAATACTTTTTACAAAATTTTTCTAGTTGAAAGGAAATCCAAATTAAAAATGTAATTACCATTTAAAAAACTTTCTACAAACAGTTTGTTAACAGCTTACTTGTCTTTAGGCCAATTTAATGAAAGATAATAAAAATCATTAAATCATGATTATTTTTCATTAAATGAGAATGCAAACCAGCGGTATTATATCCCAGTCACAGTTTAAGTGACAAAACTTTAGGAAATCAACTTAGATTTTTTAGGTATTTTTTTGCATTTTTATGACAACCACTGAAATAATAATATGATAATTAGAGCTGTGCAACTGACCGACAACATAGTGGCATTACCTCTTTATTTATATACTTTAAGAGGTGCAAAAATAAAACAATTACGTAAGGACTTACCTATCAGTGAGTGTTCATTAAAGGGTTTTGGTGCGAATTTGCATCATTAACAATCCCTCAATGGTGTGTTTGGATAAAGAACGTCGTTTTGCCGCCTGCGTTGCACTGTATTTTTAAAAACATCGCTCTACGTCCAACGATGTTATTTTCGCAAATGCATAGACCTTTTGCAAGTCGTTTGCTCGTCCGTCGCACACATGCCCACTGATTAAACGCATTTTGGCGTAGTTTGGATTTTTTAGTAAGACAGCTTTAAATTTTTATCTCTATCTATCTCGAGAAATTCTGCTAACGACAAACAACTACTTTGCAATTTTTCTGTAGAAGTTAACAAGATTTCATAGTTTTTATATATAGTAAGTAAATCTGCCCTATCTTGATCGCTACCAACTGCTGCCGAGTATCTTTGATGGAAGCTGCATCTTTAGAGTTGAACTGTAAAATAATTGGTTTAATAGCGTCAAAATGTTCAGCATAATAAAAGACCGCCTGTAGTATTCCCTATCTAGTTAATACCGGCTGTGGAAGTTCGGGGATGTGTGGGCATGCTATATGACACTCTTTAAGCCGTTTTCCTGACTTCAAAAACCTTTTTTGTACTTGATACTGATTTGTCGCAGTAGTTATACTAACGCTTCTTTGCGACAGTTCGATGGCATGTACCATCCAGAGCCTGAAAGCAATGACCTTCGGCAAAGAACTGTGAAAATTCCCTGAAAATCCTGAAAATTCCGCAAGAAGTGCTGAAATTCGCCGAAGAGTTGGTTTCTTGTGTCGAAGAAGTGATCGACAATGACCAGAGGCTGTCGACCAAAAGGGCCTTAGCGTGTTTCGGTATGTTTTGATGGCTTAAATAAGAGAAGTGACATAATTATAGTACAGGAAGTAGTAGTTCTTGTATATTATTGTCAGTGACACAGTTTACCAGAGGCTGCTATTGGCCAAAAGGGCCTTACTGAGATGTTTTTTTTACGCCACAAAAGCGTGTTTTTTCGGGCCTGTATACCTGTGTATTTTTATTGGTCTTTTGTGTTCACCTTACTTGGATGACACACACTTTTCGAACCTACCTGCCAGTCAGTTAATTACCTTTACCTATTACCTACTTACTTTACTTTACCTAAGTTTTCTGCACAGCTATTAATTATTATTTATGTATTGATTTCATATGTATGAATTGAAAAAAGTTTTTCTACCCAAGGCGAGGATCGAACCCGCACACACCATGTGTATAAATTTCGTATTATATACTGTACTTCCAAACATATTTATTAATTCATAAAATTTACAATTTTGGCCTTAATTTACTATTTACAATTCATACTATTTACATGGTACAGAAAATGCACGAGTGGCATTTGCTCACCCCGAGCAAGCGACCGAGTGACCGGAGCTGGTGTTGGCCCTTGGTAAATCTTAGCCCTCAACTTGGGTACGGCTGGCCTTTACCGCGATGCTTACAAGGCCGTGTTCAGCGCTGCTATAAAGCTTGGATTTCGTAAGACAGAGAGTTAATAGTTAGTTGCTTAATTTAAAATATAATATAACTGGAAAAAGCAGTTAAAAATCCAGTTCGAATTTATTGACTAGGTGGACGCCATGGTAGTAACCCTAATTAGTTATGTCAAGTAGGCTAATTGGTTTAACCAGTTAGTCTAATTAACTTAAAATACCCATTCACTCTATCTCAATCATGCAATCTTTCACTCATCCATCTTCCATTCTGCTGTACAACTGATTCACGCTATTCCGTATTTTAATATATACAAATATTTACATCCAATCTCTTTCCAAGGTACAAGTCATGTTACTGGGGGAGTGGCTTGTTAGAGGAGTTTATTTTGATACTGTCGATTGAATTTAGATTTTTCCTAATATTTTCAGCTTTTGAAATTTAGGGAAGAAGTCAATCTCACTCCAGCTTACGGTCACGTGGCTGGGGGAGTGGCTTGTTAGAGGACTCAAGTTTATTCCTCATTTTAGAATGTGCTGTCCCCAGCTTTCAATGAATCCAGGGAATCTATACTCGTCAACAGGAATAGTAGTTTGTAGCATTTTTATTTTACGCATATTTCTCCATAAGGAAAAATGCTACTACGGTTATTATTTATGTAAACCTTTTCATTTAAGTCCTTTATAACTTTCTTATTCTGTCTTTATAACAAATTAAATAACTTTCTACTTTCTAAAGAATTGCACCATGGTATAACACGACCTCTGATTTCATTATCAGTAAGTAGTTTCGAGAGTTCGCTATTCCGTTATAACGTCAATTCGCCATTCCGCTAACAATATTTTGATTATGAATGAACCCTACTATTCTGACCGGACATTTCTTCGTTGTCCGATGGAAGTGAGGTTAATCACAACTCTGTTTTTTGTGGGTAACAAACTCAATTTTTTCTACCGAGGCTATAAATATAGGAAAGACAAAGAAAATGGGTCTTTCGTCGTTTCGAATCTGCAAGGAAGCAGATAGACGAGCCCTTTTTTAAAGAGGCTTTCTTTAGTGCTCTTTTTGAAAGTTTCATAGATAATTTACTGTACGATTTTATTCGTTCCCTGGCTGGAAAGCTTTTTATAGAGAAAGAAACGCTGAAGTATGCCTTTGGCAATGGTTTTTTTGATCTGTAAGTAGTAAAACGCCATTTTGTAAAACCTTATTCTAAGAATTTGTTTCATCTTCTTTAGTTCATTGAAATAACGAGTGATGGTTAGAAAAGTATATTTTTGTTGCTTTTAATGGCACTTTAGAACTCCAGTATGGATTTATGTTTTTTATGGTTCCCTCATAAAGAGGTAAGTTTTCTTTATCCAAGCCCTCCGTACCATAACTTTTGTCGTGTGACATTATAGGGTGTAAATTCATTTTAGGGTTCACCGTCGGGGTAGATCACCTTCGGGATAGGTCACCTTCGGGATAGATCACCGTCGGGATAGACCACCCTAGGGATAGATCACCACCTGTGAGATTCACCACCTGTAGTATTAACTCCCCTTAAAACGCCGTTAAGATTCACCCTCGGGATAAACCCCTTTTAGACCATTTTAAGAAGAGGCAGTATGGTGGGGCTTTGATGCCAAGATCAAGAAAAAACAACAATTAAGGCCAGTTTGTTCCAATTTTATTTATAATTAGTTAAACATTTAATCTCACAATTTTATATGGTAATTTAAACAAAATTTCTTTCATTAATTATGTAATGACAAATTGGTTGCGATCATAATTTACTATTTTAGATAAAATAATGTGCGCCCTATTCGAATTCATGAATCTCGACTAGCGGTTAGTATTTATTACAATTTACCTAAAGTTTCTATCAAATAGTACAGACCAATTTACCATGAATCATTTTTGGAAATCTTAAACTGTAAATATGTAAAAAATGTAAGTAATGTACAAAATTTGTAAAAGTGGGTCAAATTATTATTAATATAATAAAAGTTTATTTGTGTGGGACCCAGATCTTTTTGTTTGCGATATTCAGGTGCGTTAGAGGTGATATTTTCTAAAGGGTTTCTGTTTTTACCCCGAATCAACAACAACAAAAAAAACAGTGGCGCTCATAATTGAAACATCACATTTTAACACCGAACAAGAAAGTAGCCATAGCCGTACCAACGGATCTCAAATCTCACCGAATACTAGCTAGGGCTTATAATATTACCCAGGTAATATTGTAATAAAGTTGGCGCTGCCAGCGTGGGGCAAGTGTTTCAACTTGAGGTTGCTAAGCTTGTTCATGTAAAATTGTCTATTTATAATAATTTTTTTAAATACTAGTCATTATTGTAGAACTTATCCATAACGTGCATGAATTTTCATTCAAATTTGTACATGTTTACATTTTTTATAACAAAACTGGACTGTTGTCTTGCATATGGCACAAGGTCTAATATTTTCTACAGGGTCTGGTGAAAGTACTAAACACATAAATTAAGGTGAACTTTTTTTGAGTTTGAATTTTGAACTGATAGTAAGGAATTTTAATTAATATTTAATTTACTTCATCCAGGTGAATATAGGTATTTTACGGTGATTTATTTTGCATATTAAAACTTGAATAAGTTTTTAACATTAATTAAGACAAGTGGCATATTTCTTGATTTCTGCTTTCTATATATAAACTTTTTATAGTATTTGATCTATAATCTTTTTTATTTGTCTAATCAGGATAATTTTTCTTACCAAAAAAAAATATTTTTTGAAATGGAGTCAGAAATATTTCAAGTAAACCATCTACATGATTTTGAAGTAGCTTATGAGTTGGCCATTCGTAAAACAAAATCAACACAAAATATTAATGATCCAAGAAAAATTTTAAGACGGTTGCTAGCTAAAGAAAAAGATAGACCAGGAGCTGCGATAGATTTGTGTTCATATAATTTTGATTCTTTAAAAGAACAACGGGAAATAGAAAAAACTTTGTATGAAGTTACTGAGGCCATAATAGATTTTTCTGACAGTGGTGATGAAAAAGATAGTCTTTTTTCGCGAATAAAATCTAGAATTATTCATGCTACTCTAAGAGTTAAAAATTTAGTCAAAGTATTAACTATTCCGGATATTGTTGAAGCTGATTTAAAGGATCAAGTTATTAATTATTTTCAAGAATCTTATGCTACTTGCTTAAAGCTAGAAGCTGATCTATATGACAGTATAAAAATTCCTAACCCTACTACGTCAGTGATTAATCCTACTCCTGTTATAAATGTAGCAGCACCAATTGTCTCGTGTTCAGGTAATTCGATACCAATCTCGGAAAGGGGTGTAAAATTTAATGGGGATGGTAAACATTTATATTCTTTTTTGGAACGTGTTACTGAATTGGCGCAGGCGCGTAAAGTGTCTAAGTCAGATCTTTTTAATTCGGCAGTAGAACTTTTTGTAGGCGATGCATTCGCGTGGTTTCGTTGTAATAAGGCAAGTGTAACCGATTGGGAAGAGTTGGTTGCCTTATTGAAAAAAGATTTCTTGCATTCAGATGCTGAAGATCAAATCCGGGAACAAATTAAGCAACGTAAACAAAAGAAAACTGAGACAGTTTCAATTTTCGTTGCTCACATGCAAACTTTATTTGGCAGATTACCTCGTGTACCTGCTGAGGTGACGAGAGTAAAAATTATTAGACAAAATTTGTTACCAGATTATATCTCACAACTTGCTTTAACAGATATTTTGTCAGTAAGGAATATGCACATTTTTTTTTTATTGCATAAATCATTTAAGGAAGTCATTACAACCCCAAAAATGCTATTTTGAAGAAAATTGCTGGGATAATTTAGCTAAAAAAAATTTTTACTTTTCGGAATAATTTATTACAGTTTCAAAAGCAGCCATTTGCTCACTCAAAAAAGTTACGTCACGCAGTGTTATGGGCAATCTACACTGAACGTGTTGGCGACTCAAATTAAGGTGACTTAAAAGGGGATACGGCAACACCGCCATAGTCGATACCTTCTACGCCCCTACCGGTCACTTCTGTAACTGTAGTTGACGTTTTGTCTTTATTTATTTAAAAAAATTTTAGACAGTTGAATTAAATAATAATTTTATTATTAGTTTAGACAATAATATTGTAGCTAAATAATTGTCTTTGGGAATAGTTTGGTATGAATCTGGACTATTACAACATTTTTAAAGTGAAGTTTTATAACCTGATTACCAGGATTACCTCAAGGACTGTCTTTTTTATTCATCCAAGGTTATGTTATGGTTATGAGAAAGGTTATGAGTATGAGCATAAAAAGATTGTCATTTGGATATACTTAATAACTATAATAACATTTAAATAAAACCTAAGAAAGTGCAAAATAAAGCGTTTAAATAAATTTTAAGAGTTTTGCCTGATGTATTTTATGTAGCAAGTGTACCTAAAAACATCATCATGTATTTCATCAAAAAATCTATACGGTTGTAAAAAAAGCTTAAGCATCCATTGAAACATTTATGTGAATTTACTGGTTTATGGCTTAGGAATTTGTTTGTTCACCATCATATATCTATATAGTACATATAAACGCATGGATTGTGGACAAACAAATTTCTAAGCCATAAACCACTAAACCCTCAAAATGTCTCAATGGATGCCCGCTTTTTGGTCCATTTTTGTTACACGCCAGTGTTCGTCTATGTATTATTTAGTCTATGATACTATTGTGTTGTGTAAAGTGTGCATATAATTAAAATATATGTTTGTAGAATAATTAGTAATTACTTACCAATTTCTTCTATTTACATAGTGATACATTGCATGTCTGCGTTACATTTTTAAAAACTAAATACCACTTTCCACAAACGAATTCCACAAAAATAAACAAGGTTAGGGGTTAGGTAGGCAACTAGGCAAACGAAGATGACTAAAGCTTTCCAAACGGGGGTAAATCCAAAGACGGCTCTAACCTATTGCGAAATAAAATCAGGATTCGATGTGCAAATAAAATACAAATATTTATATTTGCCCACATTGTGATATTTAAAAGTGCGAGATAAGAAAATACCATACAGGGTGTCTGAAAAGTCTTAGCATGGGCAAATATCTTTACTATTAATAAAGATAGAGACACCAAATTTTAATTGTATCTTATTGGTTAATAAATCTACTTTTTTATGCAATTTGACTTTTTCAACCCCCTTGGGGGGTTACGCTAGGGAGTTGAGATCAAAAATTTTGAATGCAAACCTATGCCGGGTGGCCTCTTCTTTTAAAAGTCATTAAACCGCAAGATTTTACCGCAACTCCCGTATTTTAATGCATTTTTACATGGCAAGCCTATAAAAATTATAAATCGTAAATCGTATAATCAGGCGGGGCACAAGTCGACCATTAGTCGACCTCTTGTGCCATACAGTACCTACCAGTCTGCTCTGCTATTTTTTGTTTTATGGGGCACTTTTTTTCTAACTTTTTTCCAACTTTGCTTCTTCATTTGTCGTTTTTATACTTTGTTTCTTGACATCTGCGCAGTAGACCCAAATGCGTACCACCCAATCAAACTAAGAGGGCTAGACATGCGCACGAAATTTCAGGAGATGTACTTTGGTGTCTACATTGAAACCTACCCACTTTCAAGAATATATCTCCAATAGTAAAACTACAACTACGTATTTAACATATTTGTACGATTTTATGACGTCTTACTTTTTTGAACGTAACTATGTGACATTGTGACCAACCGTGCCAGCCTTACTAATCAGTTATATTACGCACTGACATATTTCCGGCATGGCCGCTTCTTCTTATTTATTCAAGCATTAGCCTTACCATAGTTATTGAGACTTTTGCGTCCTGTGAGAAATTCAAAATATTGTATGTCTCACGGAACCCTCTATGCGCGAGTCGAACTTGCACTCAACCGTTTTTTTTTTATTTCATACAATCACGGCAACGCTCATCAATTAAATTATTTCTGTCAAATACCGTATGTACTTATTTTCGGCATCGACGCCTCTGGTAACAGACCAACAGTGACTGCCTTACTAATTACGTTAAAAGTTGTTTAGACTGGCCACCATGAACTTCTTGGCAGTAATAAAGTCCGTTTTGGAACTCTGCCAAGAAGTAACATCTGAGAAAAGACCTTTAAAATGAGGTACCACACGGCATAGGGTTGCATTTAAAATTTTTGACCTCAACTCCCTAGCGTAATCCCCCAAGGGGATTGTAAAAGTCAAATTACATAAAAAAGTAGATTTATTAACCAATAAGATAAAACTAAAATTTGGTGTCTCTATCTTAATTAATAGTAAAGATATTTGCCCATGCTAAGACTTTTCAGACACCCTGTATGGGATTTTCGTATTTCGCACTTTCAAATAACACAATGTGGGTAAATAAATATTTGTATTTTATTTTCACATCGAATCCTAATTTTATTTCCAACTATGTTAGAGCCGTCTCTGGATTTACCTCCGTTTGCAAAGCATGATGACAGGGTCGGTTCGGTTTTTCACGTGTCATTTTTTTAGCCACTGGCGTGTTCGATTGACAAAATCGGATTGATCCGGATCAGTTGACGAACTTTAAGGGAATGGCAGTGCAAAGAGATAAAATAGCATTGAAGTGACGTACAGTGATCCTGATTGATCCAATTATTGTCAATCGAACACGCAGGTGTTTGCAGCGGTGGCAACGTTGCTTCTTCAGTGTGACGGTCGCTTTATCTGGTGTGGTTGGGTTTGATAAGTTTGATTTTGTTGTTTGTCTTCGATTATATCGTATTTTGTTAATAATCCTTTTTATTAAACAGTAGAAAATGTTAAAAAACTAACCTACAGATATTATATTATGCCAGTGTAAAAGAATTCTCCAGCTAATGACTTGGAAAACTTCATTTTCTCGTGTCCAAAAGAGCCGGTGCTGGAAGAAAGTATACGTACTGCAAAATTAATCAAAAATTTTACATAAAGCGGTATCTATAAAGGTCAGTATCGCCAAATTCAAGTAAGCATATGTGACTGTAAATTTATTTTCATAGTATAATAAATAATAAGTATTGGTAACGAAATTCTGAAGGCAAAAAAGGAACCCTCTCTAAAGGGCATCAACTTCCAGCAAATTATTCGATTTTCTTTGCACGCACTCCGTTTTGGTCATTTCTAAACAATTTTTTTAATGAAATAAAAGGTTTTCTATCAACTAAATGTACTAATCTTCGGGAAACAATCAAGAAAATGAATTAATACTGAAATTTACATTACACTAGGCATTATAAAACGTTTACGTCATAAAAAAGTGACGTCACAAACAAAAGAAGTGCGTTTTACAAGTTCCCAAATTCGCGCGAAAATTTGCAGTTTTAAATCTTTTTTTTTGCTAATAAAACCCAAAATAAATGGAAAACAACAACCGCCATAATCATTTAATTTATATAGAGAATACAATAAAAAATATTTTGGGTTGATTTGAATTTCATGCATATTCCCTGTTACTGATTTAATGACTTACTGTAGAAAGTTAGAAGAAGCTAACTATTTGAAAAATAAAAACAGGTCACACGAAGTATCAGAACTTAAAGAACAACCTCGTCCTTCCAGTTCTTTTAATAACAGTCAAGGTCAAAAATTTAAAAATTATTCTAAATTTAATAATTTCCAAAATAAAAACTGAAATTTTTCTCATAGAAGTCAAACTAATATAGATTCAAAAAAAGTAGAGAAAAAAGAAACAAGTTCATACGTAAAGTCACTTAATTGTTGGAACTGTGGGTTGGCCAACCATACCTATCATGACTGTAGAGCCAAAAGAAAAGTTTTTTGTTTTAAATGTGGAAAACCTGATGTAACATCCAAAGATTGTAGTTCTTGTTCAAAAAACTGAATAGGGATAGTATGCTGACTGGCCGACACTAATCCCACTTATAGGGCCACAAACGATAACGGTTTTAGTAAAAATTTTGGTAGTAAATATTTTGATAAGAAGGATTGGAACGGGTGGTTGAAATATGTTTCAAATGTTTATAAAAATAATGAATCTTTTAATAATCAAATTTCTCCTATATTTGTAAAAAAGCCTTCAGATGTTAGGCAATACATTTCGGTTAAACTTTTTGATCAAGATATTACTGTTCTTTTTGACTCCGGTGCTACGACATCAGTAGTCGGCTCTGATGGAATGTCAGTTTTGAAAAAATTTAAAATAAAAATTAACTCTGCTACTTCAAAAAATATTTGTACTGCGGATGGATCTCAAAAAAAGGTTCTAGGCACTGTCGATTTGCCTATTTGTATTAACAATTTGGGCAAAATTATAAAGTGTTTAGTTGTGCCATATCTACCTCAAGCTTTTATTTTTGGTTGTGATTTTGCAAAAATATTTAAAGTGATAGTGAATTTTAATGATGATACCTGGCGTGTCCAGAGTGATTTAGTGGGGTGTGATATTGATATTGTTTCCGGATGTGACAATGAGTGTAACATAAATAGTTTTTTATACTCGTTAGAAGATTTGTTTCCTGAAGAAAGAAAACAAGCTGATGAAGTTATTCAGTCATTTCATGAAATCACTAGTGAAGATCGGTTAGGCCGAACAAACAAAATAGCTTTGACGATAGATACTGGTGATGAAAAACCTTTCAAGAAAAAACCATTCGCTATGTCACCTTATATGCAAAAAATTTTGAATGATGAAATTGATGAAATGCTTAAGTTGGGTGTGATAGAATCCTGTAATAGTCCATGGTGTTCGCCAGTTCTTTTAGTAAAAAAGAAAAATGGAGAATATCGATTAGTTTTTGATGCACGAGGCATTAACGAGTTGACTCGTTATGATTCTTATCCTATGCCGAATGTTGATAGAATTTTAAATTCTTTAAGAGGGGCCAAGTATATTATCTCCATAGATTTGAGAAAAGCTTTTTGGCAAATCCCTCTAGACCCAGCGTCAAGGGAAGAACAGCTTTTAGCGTCATAGGAAGAGGACAATTTCATTTTGTTACTATGCCATTTGGACTTTTCAATGCTGCTCAAATACAACAACGATTAGTAGATGCTATTTTTGGACCTGAATTTGAACCAAAAATATTTTCTTTTGTCGATGACATTATTATTACTGGTTCTACTTTTGAAGAACATCTTGAGTTATTAAAAATTGTTAAAGAAAAGCTTAAAGCAGCTAACTTAACGATTAATTTAGAGAAATGTGATTTCTTTAAAACATCTTTCAAATTTCTAGGATATGTAGTAGGAAACAATTCTCTTAGAACTGATCCAGACAAGGTTTCCTCAATTATTAATTATAATAGGCCAAAGACAACCACAGAAATTAAAAGATTTATAGGCATGTGTTCTTGGTATAGACGTTTTGTAAAAGATTTTTCAAGTTTAGTATCACCGATTAACGAGTTACTTAAGGGAAAGAAAAAAGGTCAGGCGATTAAATGGAATGATGATGCTGAAGATCCATTCGTTAAAATCAAGGAATTACTGGTGTCTGCTCCGATTTTAGTTCAACCGGATTTTACGAAAAAATTTACTATACAGTGTGATTCGAGCAATACTGGTTTAGGTGGAATTTTGACCCAAGTCATCGATGAAGAAGAACATGTGATAGCTTATGCCAGTCAGTCACTCTCACGTACTGAAAGAAATTATACAACTTTAGAAAAAGAACTGTTAGCTGTTTTATTTTGTATAGATAAATTTAAGCAGTATGTGGAAGGAGTAAGATTTAATGTTATTACTGACAATTATAGTTTGCTGTGGCTGAATAATCTCAAGAATCCATCAGGGAAATTAGTTAGATGGGCAGTGAAACTTCGTCAACACACATTTGACCTTATTCATAGGAAAGGATCATTAAATGTTGTTGCTGATGCACTTTTCCGTATTTCTTATGAAGATGTTGATAACGAAGTTGCTGTTCTATGTGATATAGATATTGATAGAATAGATCCATGGTATGATGACCTAAGGACAAAAATTCTAAAAGACCCGGATAAGTTTCCACAGTGGAAAGTTGAAAATAATTTTGTCTATAAACATATTCCTTCTAAAACGATGATGCGTTTAAATATTCCAGAATGGAAAATTTTGGTACCGAAACCACAAAGACAAGAAGCAATTCAAGCTTGTCACGATCCGCCAACAAGTGGTCACTTTGGATTTTTTAAAACTTTGAAAAGGCTACAAGAGCAGTTTTACTGGCCAAGAATGCGTAGCGATGTCTTGAAATACGTTCGGTCTTGTCGAGTTTGTGGTGAGCAAAAGATGCCTAATACAGCAGGCATGGGTCTTATGGGAATGGAAAAATTGATCACTATGCCATTTCAACTTCTAGGTATTGATCTTGTTGGACCTTTTACACGTTCAAAGAAAGGTAACAAGTGGATTCTTGTCATTTCTGACTGGTTTACGAAATATGTGATGTTGTTTCCGTTACATAGTTCAAAATCTCAATATGTTAATAAGTGTTTAGAAAGTGTATTTTTAGAACATGCCACTCCACAAATTATTATTTGTGATAATGGTCTGCAATTTGCTGGTCACAGTTTCAAGAAGTTGTGCGAGAAATACGAAGTTCAAAAAATTTGGTCCACACCATTTTATTCTCCTCAATGCAATTTTGTAGAGAGAAATAACCGCACAATGTAAACGGTTTTGAGGAGCTATGTAAAAGAATATAGGAGTTGGGATGAAGAAATTTCAAAAATTCAGCGAGCTATAAACACAGCAAAACACGAAGTAACAGGTTATTCACCATCATTTTTAGTATATGGAAGACATACTCCGATATCAGGAAAATTTTATGGGAAATTGGAAGCTGGTCAAGATATAGAAGTCATGCCAGGAGACCGTGAATCTTACGCAGCAAATCTGAAGGAACTATTCCCCATTTTTATGGAGGTGAAGGAGAAGTTGCATGCCGCATACGAGCGAGGTGCTCGGACATATAACCTCAGGAAGAGGGATGCATCCTTTAATGTAGGCGATTTAGTTTGACGTTGCAACAAAGTTCTTTTTGATGCTGCAAATAGATTTTCTGCCAAGCTTGCTCCTAGATATATTTTGTCAAGAGTTATCAAGAAAATTTAGAATCTTGTTTATGACTTAGTTAATGAGTCAGATGGCTCAAAATCCGGAAAATGACATATAAAAGATTTAAAACCTTATAAATAATAAATAAAATTTTGTATAATTTTATATATATATATATATTTATATATATATATATATATATATATATATATATATATATATATATATATATATATATATATATATTTATATATATATATATATATATATATATATATATATATATATATATATATATATATATATATATATATATATATATACAGTGACCGGCAAAAAGTTCGCAACATATGGGAAAAATTTTTATTAGGAGAGTATCGGAAAAACTTTCCCAGGGGATCGGTTCTGCATGTCCGATAACCTAAAAATCGATTTTGACATACGTCACGTGACCACTGGTATAGCGTCAAATTAAAAAAAAAATTGTTAATTTACAAAAAGTGAGGTTAGTTGACGAGATATCAAAAAAAGTTATTTGAAAAAATTGCTTAGAATTAAATTCTAGGTCCTTGTGCACAATTTTAAGATTTTATTTAAAAAAATTGGAAAACTCAATTTTTTTTAAATATTTTTTTAACGATTTACAAATTTCCAGTTTTTGCCGTTTAGATAGCTTGCCTAATGTAAAGCCCATGTATCTGGATGAAAATAAACGAATGTAGTAGTTTTTTCTACAATTGACAGGACAAAATTAAAAAAATAGGGTTTCGCCGGACGCTAGCTGTTGCAATGATTTGTATCTAGCAGCAGTGTCAAAATTTTAGAGACATTTCAATGAGATTACATTGAGAAAACCTTAATCGTCTTAAATATATCTGAAGTTCGACTTTTTGTAAAGTTAAGGGGATTAAAATAGATAATAGACAAAAAATTACCTGTTTATTTAATCGAAATTTTATAAACGAAAACCAATGTAAGAAAAACTTAAAAGTAGTCAAATTCTGTACTAACAACACAAAAAATCATTGTTTTTCCTTGGGTGCACAAAATTTAAAACTCAGTATGACCACCATTTCTCTCCATACATACTGTTGTTCTCGAGCGCAACTCTCGATTAACATTTCGGAGCATTTTACGATTTATTTGCAATACACAATTTATAATGACATCCTCTAAATTTTGTATATTCCTAAAGGGTCGATGTTTGTACACAGGGTTCTTTAGGTATCCCCACATAAAAAAATCTAACGGAGTCGGATCTACAATTCTACAATTGACAGGACAAAATCGAAAAAATAGGTGTTCGCCGGACGCTCGCTGTTGCAATGGTTTGAATCTAATGAAATGACTGTATCAAGATTTTATTAAGATTTTTCGCACATAAATTTAACAACCAGGTCTATTTAGTTGTACTTAAAACTACCAAAGCAGGCTCTGAAATTAAAACAACCAAATAATCTAGTAGGTTAAAAACAACAGAAAATGTCAAACAAATTATAATTTGTTTGATTTCAACCTATGTCATTGGTTTATGTCTCGCATCTTACTAAGTTTGATATTTTACATAAGTTTATTAATATTTTATTCCTTAAAATGGCACCCACACTACTTCTTCAGGAAAAGATAGAAATTATTTTAATTTCTGGAGATAATTACAAAAGCCATAGAGAAACAGCAGCAATTTTTAATGAGAGGCACCCCGATAAATCCCTCCATTATTCCACAGTATCTCGTCTAGTCAATAAATTTAAAGAAACGGGATCGGTAGAAAATCAGTATAAAGTTTCCCATGAAAAACCGGTAACAGGTGACGAAGGTTCTCTGGATGTGTGTTTGTCGATCACAGAAACACCCCAATTAGCAGTTAGTCAAATATCGGAGATCACTAACATTCACGAAAGATCTGTGCGGAGGATATTAAAAAGAAACAAATTTCATCCGTACAAACCTAAATTTGTACAAGTATTAAAAGATAGGGATTATGACGCCCGCTTCGATTTTTGTGCCTGGTTCCAGGGTATGATTGAGGAAGATTTTAATTTCCCAAAGAACGTTCTTTTCTCGGATGAAGCTACATTTACCTCTAACGGAACCGTCAGTTCACAAAACTGTAGATGGTGGGCCACCGAAAACCCAGACTTTGTAATTCAGAGTAAAGACCAATATACTTTTAAGGTTAATGTGTGGTGCGGAATTTTCAACCTCAGAATAGTGGGACCTTTTTTCTTTAGAGACAATTTAAATTCAGAACGATATTTAGAATTTCTACAAACTGAGATATCTGACTTTTTAGACAATTTGTCATTAGCCGAAAGAAGAAATTTATACTTTCAACAAGACGGAGCTAGCATTCATTCCACAAATGAGGTGAAGAGATGGCTGGATCAAGAATTTGGAAACCAGTGGATAGGACGGTTTTCTGAAAATCCGTGGCCTGCGAGATCACCAGATCTGACTCCGTTAGATTTCTTTATGTGGGGATACCTAAAGAACTCTGTGTACAAACATCGACCCTTTAGGAATATACAAAATTTAGAGAATGTCATTAGAAATTGTGTATTGCAAATAAATCGTAAAATGCTCCGAAATGTTAATCGAGAGTTGCGCTCGAGAACAATAGTATGTATGGAGAGAAATGGTGGTCATACTGAGTTTTAAATTTTGTGCACCCAAGGAAAAACAATGATTTTTTATGTTGTTAGTACAGAATTTGACTACTTTTAAGTTTTTCTTACATTGGTTTTCGTTTATGAAATTTCGATTAAATAAACAGGTACTTTTTTGTTTATTATCTATTTTAATCCCCTTAACTTTACAAAAAGTCGAACTTCAGATATATTTAAGACGATTAAGGTTTTCTCAATGTAATCTCATTGAAATGCCTCTAAAATTTTGACACTGCTGCTAGATACAAATCATTGCAACAGCTAGCGTCTGGCGAAACCCTGTTTTTTTTAATTTTGTCCTGTCAATTGTAGACAAAACTACTACATTCGTTTATTTTCATCCAGATACATGGGCTTTACATTAGCCAAGCTATCTAAACGAAAAAAACTGGAAATTTGTAAATCGATAAAAAAATATTTAAAAAAAATTGAGTTTTCCAATTTTTTTAAATAAAATCTTAAAATTTTGCACAAGGACCTAGAATTTAATTCTAAGCAATTTTTTCAAATAACTTTTTTTGATATCTCGTCAACTAACCTCACTTTTTGTAAATTAACAATTTTTTTTTTAATTTGACGCTATACCAGTGGTCACGTGACGTATGTCAAAATTGATTTTTAGGTTATCGGACATGCAGAACCGATCCCCTGGAAAAGTTTTTCCGATACTCTCCTAATAAAAATTTTTCCCATATGTTGCGAACTTTTTGCCGGTCACTGTATATATATATATATATATATATATATATATATATATATATATATATATATATATATATATATATATATACCGGGTGTCCCAAGGGGGTGGCCCGCCCCTATAACTTTTTTGTTTTTTAAGATAAAAAGATATAATTTGGACTGTGTTTGTAAGAGATAAAATTGCATTTTTTAACAGATGACTTGACCTTTTCCAGCTTCCGGTTTAACCGGAAACGACATCAACTTTTAATTTTTAAATGGGACACCCGGTATTTTTTTCTTGTTTTTGACTCAGAATAACATTCTGAATACAAATATTGGCCATTGGTCACTTTTTGTCAAGTAAAAAAAGTATTTTTCCAAAATTTATTTTTTAGTCTAGACTGCTATGAGAATGTTAAAGTCGTTTATTTCAGTTTTAAAAACAAGGGAAAAATTACGTTTTCCTGTTTTTATTCATAATTTTCAAATTATGTGCAATTTAATTTTCAAATTTATTTTACCCGTTTTTTTCAAATGGGAACATGGTGGCTCGTGCAGTTGGAATAAAAGAGCATTTTATTACGAATAATTTGATATCCCACATTATAAGGTTTTAACTCAACTACTCCTAAAAGACTAAAAAAACGTTACCCCTACGTTGAACCAATGCATTGTTCCATAAATGGATTTTTATAGCGTTTAGTCAAGATAGCACTGATAGCAGGTCATGACTGAGAGGATAATAATAGTAATGTCGTGAAACAACCGAACTAAGGTGGCTTTGAAACCAAATGTCTATTGAATGTGGATTTTTGTTGTCAGTATTGTTTAATACTTTTGGAATTTCTAATCTACAAGATGAAAAATTATTCAAGAAGTGAAAAAATTGACATGCTTTTAGTTTTTGGTGAGTGTAGACAAAAGTAATCTGATGCAGTTCGACTTTACACCGAAAGATATCCTGAACGCCGTCACCCAACACGTCATTATTTCTTAAAGCTAGTCCAAAAATGCGCAAATAATAAAAATGAACCAGTTATAATTAATCAGTGAAGAAACAGAAATTGACGTCTTGGCATACGTGCCGGTAAATATTAATGCTCTAGTTAGGGAGATCTCTTTAGTGTGTCAAACTTCCAAATCATCTACATGGATATAATAAATAATATCCGTTGCACCAACATCTTTACGAAAATAACAATTATCGAAGACTTCAATATTGCAACTGGTACTTAGATAACTATTTTGAATATAACACCTTTTCCTCCAAAATTATTTATTCTGACAAAAGCCGTTTTACGAATTTGGGTGTTTTTAACAGAAATACCAAACGATACTGAGGTCAAGAAAACTTACATCGGATGGAGGAAGGCAATTTTCAGGAATGTTTTGGGTTTAATTGTCGGGTCGGGATTCTTGGCGACAGGATTTTAGGTCCTATAATCTTTGATGGGCACTTAACAGGGGAAAGATATTTAAATTTTCTTACCCAAGAAGTTGAGCAGCTTCTTGGCGAAATTCCTATGATTAATCAAGAGAACCTATTCTTTCAACAAGATAACGCCCCTCCTCATAACATAGGAGCAGTGAGGGATTACCTAAATTATACTTAAGGTGAAAAGTGGATTGGAAATAACGGTCCTGTTAGGTGGCCACCAAGGTAAAACCGAACTCGGTTATAAATTTATAATTTTATTTATTTCATTTTCCAAATATTTCAGGTCACCTGACCTCACCCCTCGAGATTTTTTATAGGGTACAATTAAAAATGAAGTTTACGATCAGGGACGGACTGGCCCGGCGGGCTGGCGGGCGCAGCCCGCCGCGCCTTTTCTTTACAAGACGCCCTGGCGCCCTTTCGTGTAAGTGAAAATAATAGTTAAAAAAGCTTATTAATTTAAATCGGCGCCTTTACCTTTAAATAGCCCGCCAAATTTTCCGGACCCAGTCCGTCCCTGTTTACGATATTCCTTCAACAACTCGTCTTGAATTAGAAAATAAAGTGGGGGCGGCAATCAACAGGATTAATCCGAGAATATTAAGGAATGTAGTTAGAGCAACTGTCGAAAAGGTCCGGCTTTGCCAACAACAAGATTGTGGACATTTTAAACATTTGGAACCATAAGTAGGGTATTTTACCATTGTTGTTATAATTTCGGTTTCCATTAAAAACATTTGCCTCTGTTTCTAATACCAATATTAACGACTTAAACATATCCATGGCGCTCTAGAGTAAAAAGTTAATTTTGAAATACATTTGTTTTTGACATAAGAAAAAGTGACAAGCGGCAAGTAGTTATATTCAGAATGTAACCCAGAGTCAAAAATATAAAAAATATACAGGGTGTCCCATTTAAAAATCAAAAGTTGATGTCACTTCCCGGAAAACCGAAAGTTGAAAAAAGTTGAATCACTTGTGAAAAAATGTACTTTAATGCCTTATAAATATCCTTAAAATTGCAAATTTGTATCATCAAAACCAAAAAAGTTATAGAGGCGAACCACTTTCCAGGGACACCCGGTATATATATATATATATATATATATATATATATATATATATATATATATATATATATATATATATATATATATATATATATATATATATATATAAAGGGGGAAAATCTTGGCTAATCGGACAAGACCAGTAAGTTGCGTTCTTGCATTAAAGTACGGGGAGTCCAAGACCTTGTGGATAACCCCGGGCCGGTAGACAGTTAGCTTTCGTCCTTATTAGGACTCATCAGACTGACTTAACCGTTTGGCACCTTTCCACACATAGAACCCTCGCATATTGTGTCGTCCGCTTTGGATAAAGACGGTACACAATACACGCGAGCGCCACCTATGGGAAGTCACTGAAATGCAAGAACAGATCTTACTAGAGTAAAGCTGCTACTGTAGGCAACCAGTAAAACAATAATACGTACGGAAACATGACTCCCGGTACCCGGTACCAATTTTGAGCATCACTCCAGCTATCCACAATTTTGCGGTTTATACTATGAGTCGCACACTCAGTCCCACCGAGAGCCGTGCAACTCCGTCTAAAAAGCCATAGAATAAGAAAAAGGGGGTTTAACGTCCGAAATAATAATATAAAAAGGGGGAAAATCTTGGCTAATCGGACGAGACCAGTAAGCTGCGTTCTTGAATTAAAGTACGGGGAGTCCAAGACCTTATGGATAACCCCGGGCCGGTAGACAGTTAGCTTTCGTCCTTATTAGGACTCATCAGACTGACTTAACCCTTTGGCACCTTTCCACACATAGAACCCTCACATATTGTGTCGTCCGCTTTGGATAAAGACGGTACACAATACACGCGAGCGCCACCTATGGGAAGTCACTGAAATGCAAGAACAGATCTTACTAGAGTAAAGCTGCTACTGTAGGCAACCAGGAAAACAATAATACGTACGGAAACATGACTCCCGGTACCCGGTACCGATTTTGAGCATCACTCCAGCTATCCACAATTTTGCGGTTTATACTATGAGTCGCACACTCAGTCCCACCGAGAGCCGTGCAACTACGTCTAACAAGCCATAGAATAAGAAAAAGGGGGTTTAACGTCCGAAATAATAATATAAAAAGGGGGAAAATCTTGGCTAATCGGACAAGACCAGTAAGTTGCGTTCTTGCATTAAAGTACGGGGAGTCCAAGACCTTATGGATAACCCCGGGCCGGTAGACAGTTAGCTTTCGTCCTTATTAGGACTCATCAGACTAACTTAACCCTTTGGCACCTTTCCACACATAGAACCCTCGCATATTGTGTCGTCCGCTTTGGATAAAGACGGTACACAATACACGCGAGCGCCACCTATGGGAAGTCACTGAAATGCAAGAACAGATCTTACTAGAGTAAAGATGCTACTGTAGGCAACCAGTAAAACAATAATACGTACGGAAACATGACTCCCGGTACCAGGTACCTATTTTGAGCATCACTCCAGCTATCCACAATTTTGCGGTTTATACTATGAGTCGCACACTCAGTCCCACCAAGAGCCGTGCAACTACGTCTAACAAGCCATAGAATAAGAAAAAGGGGGTTTAACGTCCGAAATAATAATATAAAAAGGGGGAAAATCTTGGCTAATCGGACAAGACCAGTAAGTTGCGTTCTTGCATTAAAGTACGGGGAGTCCAAGACCTTATGGATAACCCCGGGCCGGTAGACAGTTAGCTTTCGTCCTTATTAGGACTCATCAGACTGACTTAACCCTTTGGCACCTTTCCACACATAGAACCCTCGCATATTGTGTCGTTCGCTTTGGATAAAGACGGTACACAATACACGCGAGCGCCACCTATGGGAAGTCACTGAATGGGGAGTCATGATTCCGTACGTATTATTGTTTTACTGGTTGCCTACAGTAGCAGCTTTACTCTAGTAAGATCTGTTCTTGCATTTCAGTGACTTCCCATAGGTGGCGCTCGCGTGTATTGTGCACCGTCTTTATCCAAAGCGGACGACACAATATGCGAGGGTTCTATGTGTGGAAAGATGCCAAAGGGTTAAGTCAGTCTGATGAGTCCTAATAAGGACGAAAGCTAACTGTCTACCGGCCCGGGGTTATCCATAAGGTCTTGGACTCCCCGTACTTTAATGCAAGAACGCAACTTACTGGTCTTGTCCGATTAGCCAAGATTTTCCCCCTTTTTATATTATTATTTCGGACGTTAAACCCCCTTTTTCTTATTCTATGGCTTTTTAGACGGAGTTGCACGGCTCTCGGTGGGACTGAGTGTGCGACTCATAGGATAAACCGCAAAATTGTGGATAGCTGGAGTGATGCTCAAAATCGGTACCGGGTACCGGGAGTCATGTTTCCGTACGTATTATTGTTTTACTGGTTGCCTACAGTAGCAGCTTTACTCTAGTAAGATCTGTTCTTGCATTTCAGTGACTTCCCATAGGTGGCGCTCGCGTGTATTGTGTACCGTCTTTATCCAAAGCGGAGGACACAATATGCGAGGGTTCTATGTGTGGAAAGGTGCCAAAGGGTTAAGTCAGTCTGATGAGTCCTAATAAGGACGAAAGCTAACTGTCTACCGGCCCGGGGTTATCCATAAGGTCTTGGACTCCCCGTACTTTACTGCAAGAACGCAACTTACGGGTCTTGTCCGATTAGTCAAGATTTTCCCCCTTTTTATATTATTATTTCGGACGTTAAACCCCCTTTATATATATATATATATATATATATATATATATATATATATATATATATATATATATATATATGTATGTCAATTGCCGGGTTCCGGGACTTTTGTAAGTGCTATGTACATAGCGTTGGATGCAACATATATAAGGTCAACTATGTGAAAAACTTGAGATTTTTAAATTCATGCTCAAATTTTTGAGATATGCTACATTAAGTATGTTATGTCGTGTTCCAAGACATTTTCGTATATAAAAGTATGTATATATTTTAGGTTGTGTACATAGCGTTGGATTTAACATACATAAGGTCAACTATGTGAATAACTTGAGATTTTCAAATTCATGCTCAAATTTTTGAGATATGCTACTTTCAGTATGTTACGTCGTGTTCCAAGACATTTTCGTATATAGATATTATGTGTATATTTTGTTTTGTGTTTATAAGAGTATTATTGTACTTCATATTTGCCTTTTACAAAAACCTATGGTATTCCTTTTATGCTAGAAATATTTTAGTTACATGACATTTTGTAAGAGTCGTTTATTTCCAGGACAATTTTGAAAGTTAGAAATGGAGACTGTATACAGTGTGTACATAATGTATGGAACAAATTCATTATTTATCAATCCAAAACATTTTCGGAAAAATCCTCGGACACGTATATAATAATTTTTAATTGCGCATTTTTTGAAATACAAATTAAATGTACAGGGTGATTGATGTAGTAGATATGACATCATCGACGATTTTTTAAAATGGAAACCCCTATATTTTAGTTCAGATTTCTAATGTCCAAGACGAGCTGATTCCAAAAACATAAAATACTTGTGGCCTAAAGTTGATAGTTTCGAAGCTACAAGGTGTTAAAATAAATCAGTTTTTTAAGGTAGAATAACTAACAGTAATCATGAAATTTCTCTTTATTTCTGCTTTGTAACTATGGTATTTCGATTGGCAGATAATGATATTTTGCTGTCATAATATTGAATAATTTTTTTAAGTAGTAAAGTTGATTTATAATATTTAATTACTATGCGTTTATCTTCTACACAAAGGATAGAAATCCTTATGATGATTGGATATGGTAATAGGGTTCGTACACAACAAGAAGTTTGCATTTTGTTCAATGCTAAGTACCCAGAAAGGCCAATCACGAGATCAACTGTTAGTAAAATTGAAAAAAAATTTCGAGAAACGGGTTCTGTAGAAGATCTCCCCAAGAAAGGCCGTCCAGCTCTTCAGGAGGATAAAAAACTAGATATTTTATTAGCTATGGAAGAAAATCCCCACTACAGCGTCCGCCAGGTTGGTCTAGATCAAGGGGCTTCTGCTATGACCATTCACAACCTATTAACAATAGAAAAATGGCACCCGTTTAAAATCAATCTGGTTCACGAGTTGAATGACGATGATCCAGATCGCAGGATGGAGTTCTGTCAAATTTTAATGGAAAGATGTAACGAGGATCCTTTTTTTGTTGAAAATATACTATTTTCGGATGAATCTACTTTTAAATTAAATGGTGAAGTAAACCGACAAAATTGCAGATATTGGGCTAAAGAAAATCCTAGGTGGATGCGTGAGAATCATACTCAATATCCTCAGAAAATTAACGTTTGGGCGGGCATAGTTATAAACAAAATTATCGGGCCATATTTTTTTGACAACAATGTAAACGGGCAAAATTACCTTACTTTTCTTCAAGACTTTCTTATCCCTACGCTACTTAACTTTTACCCTAGTATAAATAATCCTGCGGTTCTGGATGAAAATTTGTGGTACCAACAAGACGGCGCACCGCCTCACTATGCAGCAGAAGTGCGCCAGTATGTAAACCATGTTTTTCCAAACAGATGGATCGGGAGACGTGGGCCTATTGAATGGCCGCCTAGGTCTCCCGACCTAACACCATTGGACTTCTTCTTATGGGGTCACCTGAAAAATGTTGTTTATAAAAGCAGACCTGCCAATATTGAAGAATTAAAAAATCGAATAACAACGGAATGCAGGAATATTTTAGAAGAAACAATACGAAGAGTACAACAAGAGTTTATTGATCGCTTGAGTTACTGTCAGGCACAAGAAGGACAACAGTTTCAACAATTAATTAAATAATTTATTGTATTTATTGCTATTTTTTTAAATGTTAAAATAAAATATACCTTAAAGTTAAAAAAATATATATTTTAACACCTTGTAGCTTCGAAAATATCAACTTTAGGCCACAAGTATTTTATGTTTTTGGAATCAGCTCGTCTTGGACATTAGAAATCTGAACTAAAATATAGGGGTTTCCATTTAAAAAAATCGTCGATGATGTCATATCTACTACATCAATCACCCTGTACATTTAATTTTTATTTCAAAAAAATGCGCAATTAAAAATTATTATATACGTGTCCCAGGATTTTTCCGAAAATGTTTTGGATTGATAAATAATGAATTTGTTCCATACATTATGTACACACTGTATATAGGTTTCATTTTATGAATTACTGCACCTCTGTAAATAACTTATAATTAGTAAAATCTTGATTTTTTTTTTCAAGTAGGACCTACATATATTATGCATCTAAAACTGCGAGATGCTTCATCTCGCATTAGCTTTTAGATACTCAGGGTGCCCCATTATTGTTCAATAGATCAGTCTCCATTACAATTATTATAGAGTAAACGTCCTAACGAAAAGCTGTGGAATCAAAAAACCTATTGTTCAAAATATTTTTATACAGAACGATCCAAAAAAGTATGACAATAAAATAATACTTTTTTAATGGAATGAACACCCTATACATATACATTTTTTAAAATCTGCTATAAATGTAGGTATATTGTGTCACAAGTTTTGCTTTATTCTAAGTGGCACTTGGAAGATAGTGAAGTTGCTAAAGTTTAAAACGGTTTGTGTAACCTCTTATTTAATATAGAATTGTGCGTAAATTTAAATAAAAACAAACATAAAATACAAGGCATTTCATAAAAAATATTTTCTTTATTTTGATTATAATCAAATAGATTTTACGCACTCTAAAACTTCTGTTAGGTAATTTTTTTTTCTGTAGACATAGTAAAAACCATGGATTTATTATTAAGAAGGATTCGATGTCCGTGTGAGCGTATCGAACGTGAAGCCTTATATTTGTTATTTGTTATGAACACATTTACCGTAGTGGTAGAGTTTACGAACTTTAAGGAAATACGTAATTGAATCAAGAATGGTAATAGAAAGAGATAAAATAGCATTGGAGTGTTGGAGCTCAGAAGTGTTGCAGTCTCTGCTGGTTGTTTAGGAAAACGGCCGAACCTCGGTCTGAACACTCGGTTACACGTACGTCTTTGTCTAATGAACTAGAAAAGAAAAAGTGCGACTTATAGATTTATAAATGACTCGGGGCGACTTTAAATAAACACCTTTAGAAATAACATAACCTACAAATAATAAAACCTTTTTAACTTAAATTTATTATTATTTAGCAGAAAATAAAATATATTAGGGCTTTTATTACTTTTAGTAAATCTTGTGATGCTTCTAACGTATTTTTTGTACAAAAATACAAGGTAAAATTAGTAAAATAAGATCAGGCCAATGTTTACAAATTCTGTTTACAGTGTCGTTTAGAATGGTTTGTTTTTGCTTCAAATAATGTTAAATCATCCCGTATCCAGTCCTAATAAATCCATGGTAAAAACGGAACTGCGGGACATATTATTCTGTAACTTAAAGGCTCGGACGGATTCGAGGGCTGTTCCTTAAAAAAACATGTCAAGGTTGTCGTACCAATTTGTATACCTACCGAATATTTTGGAAACTTTGATAAATGTATGTACGTGTGAAGATTAGAGATTAAAATATAGTAACCCAAATAAATGCAAGTACTCTCTTGGAAATCTATAGTATAAAGGCTGCTGGCAACCATACAGTACAAAGATTTGCAAGTATCAAGAATTTCAATCTGCTTCCTAGCCGAGCTAAATAAATAAAGTAGAATGTACTTTATTTTATTATTAAGAAGATAAAAAAATATAGTATCTTCCGGTTAATTATAAATCTCAACAAAACATTTCTGTAAAAAGAGGCCAAGTTTTGCTTGACCGTAAAAACTAGTAAGCTATACAAGATGCAGTCAAGTACAATTTTATTGTGACTTACTGTTTTTGAAAAATAATATTGTCTAAAAACCGACTTAAGTTACATACATTGTCATTTCATTATATTTTCATGCGATTTTAATTTAATTTGGAAAACAAAAAGTTCGTTTTGTTACTCACAATATTTGTCAGAGCGAGGAACTCTCATTAAAATTGAACTTGGAAGTATTTTACCTCATTACCTTTTGCGATCAAGCAAGCAAGCCCTTTTACAGAAATGTTTTTTTTTCTATTATAGTTAATTATATAGATCGATTTTTTATTTTCTTTGGTTGTGTTTTGATTCCTCGCCTTAAGGTTTAATCGCATAGCCCTTTTGTGGTCCCCTACTTTTCTTGATCGACTTTCACTTCCGTCGCTGGAGGAAGTATTGTATTCTTTAAAAAACCTCCTCTCGAGGTTTTTTCATTTCGTCACGTTTTGGGATCCCTAAATCACGAGCAAATATCGTTTCCCATTTCCGTCGGTGTGCCTGTCTGTCTGTTGGCGCGAAGACTTGAAAACACGAATAGAAAAAAATTAAATTTTGCCTATGAATCGGTTTCATGTTGACTCTAAACCCGTGAAATATATACACGGTAAGCACCTTAAAAAATTAATTACTATTTTTTGTTGCTGTACCTCAAAAACGATTATTTTTGAAAAATTTATATGCTATAGCCAAGGTTTGTCGCTAATGTAAATAAAGATACTTTTAATTTCCCAGATATATTACAAACAATTAAAAAATTAGATACTGTCTTATTAATTAAAGTACTAATTATCTGAGACACATATTACTATTTATATATTACATATTTTACGTTAGTAGGTTTCTATTTTTTTATGAAATTAGTTGCGCTGCCATACAGGGTGCGCAGTTTTAAATAGTATTTTCTTATTGCTGTTTTAATTCAAAAACTTGGATGAGCTTTCAGTTACAACTTAGATTTTTGATACAATAAGTGGAAAAAAATTTAAAAAAAGATATGTTTAATTTTGCAATAACTCTAGAACCCTGAATCAAAATAAACAATATTTTACATAAAGAGATTTTACGTAGAAAATTAACTGACAGTTTTTATACAGGGCGTGAAATTAAAAAAAAATCTTTTTATTTTTCCTATGGATGTGATTGGTCTTAATGGAATTTTTCATATATAGCTTTTTCGTTTTCAAAAGAAGTTGGCCATTTGATCTGATATACGGAATAAACAAATATTGTTTATTTACGCTTCTCGCTAGACTCCGCTAGAGGAAAGTAGGGTACTATATCTATTAGAGGAAGTAAGTATTGTAGTAGCGAAAAAATCACTTTTCGAGTTTTTTTCAGATCTTCAGGTTTTGGGGTATCTAGACCACGTTGTCTGTTGTTTCAGAAACTTTAAAAGTACTTAATCAAAAAGAGAAAGGTATAATTTTATCTTAAAATTATTTTGTTTATATACAAGTAAAAGTCTTTTACCGTTGATATAAATTTTGTTGGTTTTGCTCTAACTAGGTACTATACAAATATTACTCATACAGGGTGTGAAATTTTAATTAGAATTTAGTTATTTTTTCCTTTAACTCGGAAGTCTGAAAAAGTATTTGGATGTACCTAAAGCTTTTAGTTAACGTTTAGATTTCTCATGCAACACAGGCTACTTGACTTGATTTCACGCGGGAAGTTCCGTGCAAAGGATTTTTGCAGATTTTTTACACAACTCTGGTTACTTATATTCCACAATCAAGGATTTTTAAACCTTATTGACTAAGCTTGGTGAAAAAGGTGTAAACTCAGCGACGGCGAATGTGCTTTGCGGGTGAATCAGATAGATGCGACGTATTAGGCGATTTTACTAGTCAATCTTGCAGGATGGAGCGGATCATCGTGAAGGTAGGGATGTTACGGAATATCTTTTTTTGTACCTAATAGGACCTGTACCTGTTCCAAACACAAACCTATTCCAGGTCCAACCTATTCCGCATTAAGTATATTCAAGTGATATTCGAGCCGAGAATTTTTTTATTTTTATTTTGAAGAATATTTGTTTTTTTTTTTAATAATAGTTCTCTATTTTTGGTTATTTTTCTATTTTTTAATTTCTTCTGATGAAAAATAAAACATCCTATCCCTATATATTTTATATATATTTTAGTGGCATAGGTAGATAGATAAATCAGGGACTTTGATTCGTTTCTTTTCTATCACATGCTATTGAAAGATTTTAGAATTACAGTCCATTTATTTTACATATTATGAAAAAAAAAACGCGTTTCAAATTTCATTCAGCTGCTTCGATAATAGGTAACCCATCCGATTTAAGAAAATTCCTATTTCCTATTATACCTGTACTGGACTTGTACCTGTAACCGACAACCGATTTCACTGAAACAAGAGATTCCAAACGCGACAGTGCGCCGTAACCCGTCACGGTGCCAGCGGAATCGCAATAGGTATATCTGATACCTGGTAATAGGTACACGGAATAGGTACCTATAGGATACCTATTCCAAAAGAACAGGTCCAGTTCCACTGTAACATCTCTACGCGAAGGCGTGTAATGCTATACTTTATTTTTAAAAATGTCGCGCAAAGGTTTACCTTTCGTCATTTCAGTAAATAAATTTATCCCTCGCTACCCAGGTTTACATTATACGGGAAGCCGTATTCATTGTAAATTTTGCGACGTCTTTCTTTTCCATACCAGTAAATGGGTGGGTGACAGACATGTGCGTACTCAAAAACATATTGCTAATCGCAAAAGTGTATTACCGTATTGGAAATTTATGTATGATTTTGATTTTGTACTCAGTGTGTGTAACATTTCGCAGAAGATAGTTCAAAATGAACATTTTCAAGTATTTTGGAAATCCTATGTACCTCAGTAGAAACTACCCACACGAAACCAACTAAGGTATACATTGCCAAAAGTCAAAAATTGGTTTTCCTTGTTTTTACTTTTACTCGGTCTCGCTGCCCCAGTTGCTCCACCTAACGACTTTTAAGTTGTAGTAACATATATTACTCAATCATTTCCACACCATAGTACCTATGTAAAACGTACGCATTTTCAATATTTGTTTTTACTTTTACTCTGCGTCGCTTCCCCCTAACGTTTTTCACCGTTTTTCACCAAGCTTACTTTTTACACAAGAAAACGGAGCAACCGCATATCTATGTAGGTAACTACAGTTTGTAATTTTGTCAGAAAGCTAGTCTGGCAACCTTTTATCAGGACAAACTCTTTGTATAGCCTACCAATATGTTAAATTTAATATTTAACTCTAGCGCCACTGGGAATACTCTAGAGTTTTGACGATGAACCAATTAATATAAGTAATAAGTATCCAAACGAATCCATTTTGGATTTGATTATTTATCAAAAGTGATTAAAATTTGAATCTCGGAAGTTTTTTAGAACATTAACCTGCTACCCCTAAGCACAAAGAAACCGTTTTGTTTTCTCCAGTTCGGAAATGCGAGGCGGCGAAACGTATTCTAAGTTTCTTCGATAAAAGGCTTAATAGTGAAGGTTGGGGGCACTACAGTCAGTCCCTCAAACTTAAAAAAATAAACGTATACTAAAGCTAAAGATAGGTCGGTCCTGGAAACATACATTAGCTGTATATGTATTTTTGCGGTCCCGGAACTCGACGTTAAATATCAGTATAATTTGTTCCTCGCTAGAAATAAAAAAAAACAATTATTAAAAATACACATCATTTTTTCGACAGTAATACCGAAGTTTTGACAGGCACATGATCAATCCAAGGGCGAATTTACGAATTTACCACCCCCCCCCCCCCATTAATTCCAAAAGTATTTAAAAAGTTGTGTCGAAATAAATATTTTACTTTCTCTTACTTAGCAATGCACTAAAATTTATTTTTCCAAAATCCCAGAACTTAGAAATACCTGGATACCTACAAAACAAACAAGTAAATAATATACGGGTTGTTAAAAAGCCTGGAGTATTGCAAATATTTCAAAAACTACTGAAAATATATTTTTAAAAACTGGCACATCTATATTAAAAACGGCACACCTTGGAAGGATAAAACCGTTTCTGTCACTATACAGAGTTAGTCAGAAAGAATAGTAATTTTTTTATTTTAAATGGAAAGTCCTGTATATTTTGAAGATTCAAATAGTCACATAAAAGGCAAATTCAAAGATATAGAGGTTAATTGATTTATTTGTCAAAATAATAGATTTATGTAAAAAAATTAAATTATTAATTAATTTTTCGAAAATAGAAAGGTGAGAAAACACTTTTGGAATCAGCTAGGTATTGTCAGATGATAAATAGACAGTTATCAAATCTTCATTCATAAGCATCAAAAACTAGAAATTAGGATGGTAGCTGCAGCTTTACTAGCTTTAATTGAAGGAGAAAAAATTGAAATTTTAATATTGATTGGATATGGTGACCGCCGGAGAACACAACAGGAAGTAAATAGTATGTGAGCTATTCATGCAGACCTATCCTAATCGGCCTGCAATAACCCAGTAATTTTCAGAAATACATATTCAGTAGTTTTTGAAATATTTGCAATACCTATTCCAGACTTTTTTGACACCCTGTATAATATCTATTACTTCACGATTTAATGAAAATACGCTTGATAAAAACAGACGTAGTTACTGTAAAAAAGTTATTTGCTGCTTAATAATTTTAATACTGCAAGATTCAAAAATCGTACTCATCGCAGAACAGATGTTTCCAGCCCTGGATGTGTGAGTCGGACTTCCCCAGTACACCCACGCACGGTACATGGTACTTAGACGTCGGTCTTCGTGGGCTGTCAGAAATAAAAAATTAAAACTTTCGTGCAAAAAGATAAAAAAGATTTGATTTAAGAACTTAGCACGAAACAGCCACGCGCTGGGCTGGTATAAATAATATATTACGTCAGTAGGTTTTTAAGTTCTAATAAATTATACCGAAAAGTAAAAAAATTTCTTTAGTTAGATCACTGTAGCAATTTTCTTCAAAATAATATTTTTGGGTTTGTTGTGACTTGCTTGAACGATTTAAGCAATAAAAAATGCGTGCATATTCCCAATTCAAAATAATGATAACACGAGAAACAAAGATACAAACGGAGGTATACTTTTTTGTCAGATTTAATAAGCGCTGAGATATTTGTGGCGGAGTACTTTAAATATGTGAGATGTACCTTACGTATTACCATAGACTAAATAATACATACATACATATACAGTATTTATAGTCTCTGGTGTTACTTACTTACCAGAGTTTTTTTTTTTTTTATTGATAAAGCCTGCGGCGTTTACTGTTATTAAAACTGGTCTGCAAGACCAACCATTAATTTTTCTCTAAATTCTTAAAAACTAAAATCCTTATATACTAAAGTTCACCCAATGGAGTCCTAAAGGTTTATCTGTTGTGACTCATGGCCATGGCACTTAGCACTCACACACTTGCGCACTGTACTATGTTTTCAAAAGTCTATACTAGTTCAAAGGGCTTGGTCCTCTTCAGCCTTCTAACTAGGTCCTGGTTGTCAAGAAGCCTAATGGCTTCGACGTTAACGTGCTGATGGAGTCGAGACTCGTGCTTGATGGCAAATCTTCTAATTTCACTAGCGACATACGGGATACCAAGATCGCGATGTAGGTCACTATTTCGTATGTACCACGGTGCACTAACTATGTTCCGTAATACTTTATTTTGGAAGGTTTGGATGCGTTTGATGTGGCTCTCCTTGGCACAGCCCCATAACTGGATGCCATAAACCCAGACTGGTTTTAAAATCTGGTTGTATATCATGATTTTTACCAGAGTTGCGTAAAATATCTGCAAAAGTCTTTGCTCGGAACTTCCCTTGCGAAATGAGGTCAAGTAGGCTGTATTTTATGAAAAATTTAAAGTGTAACTAAAAGCTTTAGGTACATTCAAATACATTTTCAGACTTATATTCCCGATTTAAAGCAAAAAGAAACTAAATTCTAGTTAAAATTTCACACCCTGTATGAGTAATATTTGTATAGTACTTTGTTAGAACAAAACCAACAAAATTTAATTTTTAAGGTTGCCCATCATGTATCTAAAGCATTACAAGTAACTTTATTTTTTAGACCAACACAAAATAATTTTAAGATAAAATATATCTTTTTCTTTTTGATTATGTGGTTTTAAAGTTTCTGAAACAACAGACAACGTGGTCTAGATACCCCAAAACCTGAAAATCTGAAAAAAAAACTCGAAAAGTGATTTTTTCGCTAATACAATACTTACTTCCT
Organism: Philopedon plagiatum; assembly: GCA_963971165.1. Classification (NCBI taxonomy): domain Eukaryota; kingdom Metazoa; phylum Arthropoda; class Insecta; order Coleoptera; family Curculionidae; genus Philopedon; species Philopedon plagiatum. Next base: position 57,516,217 of record OZ020190.1, read on the forward strand.
CTAACAGGTATAGTACCCTACTTTTCTCTAGCCAGAAGCGTAAATAAACAATATTTGTTTATTCCGTATATCAGATCAAATGTGCAACTTCTTTTGAAAATGAAAAAGCTACTTATTAAAATTACATTAAGACCAATCACATTCGTAGGAAAAATAAACAATTTTTTTTTAATTTCACACACCGTATAAAAATTTTAAAGTTTATTTTCTACATGAAATCTTCAACTGTGTATAAATTATTATTTATTTTGATTCAGTGTTCCAGAGTTATTGCCAAATTAAACATAGTTGGTTTTTAATTTTTTACTCCGTTTTGTATATAAAAATGTGGCGCCAAGCTTTCGGTTCATCCAAATACCTTTTTCATTAAACAGCCATAAGAAAATGCTATTGAAAACTGCTCACCCTGTATGACTGAGCAACCAATTTCATAAAAAATAAAAGCCAGCTGGCGTAAAATATGTAATATGTAAATAGTGATATGTATCAAAGATAAATAGTAAGTACTTCAATTAATAGACAATATCTAATTTTTTGATTTGTTCGTCCTATATATGGGAGATTAAAAGTACCTTTATTTACATTAGCGGAAAAATCCTTAGCTATAGCATATAAAATATAATTTTTGTAAAATAATCCTTTTTGATGTATAGCAACAAAAAATAACAATTAATTTTTTTAAGGTGCTCACCCTGTATATATTTCACGGGAAGTGTAGTCGGTTTAGAGTCAGAATGAAGCCGATTCATATGCAAAATTAAATTTTTTTCTATTCGAGTTTTCGCGCCAACAGACAGACAGGCACACCGACGGAAATGCAAAACTATGTTTGCTCGTGATTTAGGGATCCCAAAACGTGGCGATCTGAAAAAATCTCGAGAGGAGTTTTTTTTTACGAATAAAATACTTCCTCTAACGATGGAAGTGAAAGTCGGTCAAGAAAAGTAGGGGACCACAAAAAGGGCTATGCGATTAAAGCTTAAGGCGAGGAATCAAAACACAACCAAAGAAAATAAAAAATCTACCTATAAAATTAACTATACTTAATAGAAAAAAAAAACATTTCTGTAAAAGGGACCTTGCTTGCTTGGTCGCTAAAGGTAATGAGGTAAAATTCTTCCAAGTTCAATTTTAATGAGAGTTTCTGGCTCTGAAAAATATTGTGAGTTACAAAACGAACTTTTTGTTTTCCAAATTAACTTAAAATAAGACGCAAACTTACAATAAAATTAAATGATTATTTCTGTAATTTAAGTCGGTTTTTTAGACGATAATATTTTTCAAAAACAGGTTTTACCTACAATGAAATTGAATATGACTGCATCTTGTAGCTCATTACTTTTTTCGGTCGAGCAAAACTTGGTCGCGTTTTACAGAAATGTTTTGTTGAGATTTATAATTAACCGGAAGATACTATATTTTTTATCTTCTTAATAATGAACTAAAGTAAATTCTACTTTATTTATCTAGCTTGGCTACAAAGCAGATTGGAATACTTAATACTTGCAAATCTTAATATCTCTTTACTGTGTGGTTGCCAGCAGCCCTCAAATGTCAGGTTTTCAAGAGAGTATTTGCATTTATTCACTAGATTTTAATCTCAAATTTTCACACGTATATACATATGTATATCCCGGTTTCCAAAATAGTCGGTAGGCATACAAATCGGTACGACAAATCTTGGCATTTTATTTCAGGTACAGCGCCCGACTACATACGAGCCTTTAAGTTACATCATAATATGTTCCATTTTAACAAAAAAAAAATTACATAATCCTGAAGTATAAAGACCTGTAAGGCACCTACTTTTAAAGTATACCTAAGTCCGTGTCATGCGTCTATAGACGGACGACTAAGCAAAAGCAATACGGTTTCATTTGGGCACAAGCAAAACCCAAGTTTAAACCAAGTGGTAGCCATCTTTTATGTTTTCCATATTTTTACTATATGGTCATTTTTGCTTTGCAATATATAATTTCTATATTATACTGTCCCGGAACTGAGCGATTAACATATAGTGCCGAAATGAATTCCGAGACCGTCCTGGAAACAGGCATTAGACATATAAAATTTCCAAGACCGTCCCGGAAAACGGCAATTGTCTTGGAACTCGTCATAACGTCACAAAAAATGTCTTGGAAGTAAACGCTTGACATACATATATATATATATATATATATATATATATATATATATATATATATATATATATGTATATATATATATATATATATATATATATATATATATATATATATATATATATATATATATATATATATACAGGGTGTTATGGAAATCATTTAATATATTGGAATGGGTGACTCCTGGGGTAGTCTACAGACATATCCAATACTTTTTTTTTCTTAAATCGAACATTTTTAAAATTTTCAAAAATACCCTAAAATCCGTCAATATTCGACGCACCTGGCTGAACGTACACAAGGCGCTTGACGGAAATTTGCGCGCGAAAAACTTTAAACAATTGAATTTTTTGAAACGTTGCCAGACATTTCTGTTTTTAAGCGTAATTTAAGACAAGTTAAAAAAAATTTGAACCTTTCCTAAGAAAAAACAAAAAAAAATAGTAAAAAGGCACTGTGAAATCAGTCCTTTTTGTCAGTAGCCTTAGTTTTAAGTAATATTTAAGACACCCTACCCAAGCAACACACGATTAAGCTTTATCGTTGATTTTACGTATATTCAACCATTTTTTGGTAATTATTTGGTTATGGTGTATTAATTAAACGTTAACGATAAACGTATATGTTTTCAACCATGTAATATACGTCTATATTATACTATTTTGGTAATATATTAGATTATGGTATATTAATTAAACGTTAACGGTAAACGTATATGTTGTCAACCATGTAATATCCGTCTATATTATACTATTTTGTTTTAAAAATAATTGTACAAATATGAACTTTCGCATATTCATATGAGGTTAATGCTTTTTCATGATATACAGCATATGGAGCCACTTAAACCGTCAAAAGTCGTTAAACAATATTAAGGGTGTTATTAAAAGGTATATGGTATACGTTTTATACACCAAATTTTCTACTTGAATTAAACGTGTGCGTAGACTTTATTGTTTCGTCATGTTTCGGGAAGAATCGCGTATCTCCGCGCCTTTTTGGGCCAATCCGTAATCCCGACTTTGTCTGGTGACGATACACGCGGTTCCCATTGGCTTCGTTAGTTTGCCACATAAATCAGTCAAGATAGTCAAGATACCTAGAACAAACGCCGTTTTTGGATTATGCAGCCGCCATTGATTTCTATAAGTTATTATTGTTTGTTTATTTTTCGTGTGTGATTGAGTCATTGTGAGCTAATAAGGCAAGTATTTACAGTTCAGGTCATCTGTTTTCATTAACATTTTTGTGTTATAATTGCCCAATTATTATTGTTGCGATATTTTTTTTTGCTTTATTAAAATTAAAGGTGCTGTTCCACAGTAGCTTGCCATAGGGCTTTATTTGTCCACCCCTTTGCAAGATCATTCTAATTATACCTAGAAAAACGAATAGCATCTAATTTTAGTAAAAAAATAAGAATAATAAAATAAATGTTAAATGTTTGATTATTGCTGGTATAATTTTGGTTGAGTATTAACCTTTATTCCACTATAGAAATTAACTATTAAGTATTATTCTCAAAATTCGCCGAAAACCAAAATGGTAATTATTCGGATTAATGGAATTTAGTAAGCTTGTATAAATTTTTTCATGCAAAATTTTGTTTTTTACTCTATTTGTCAAGCTGTTACATGTATGTATATATTATCTATATGTATGTATGTATGTATATATTATATATGTTATATGTATGTTTATAAACGCATATGGTGTTAGTTTGTACAATAATAAAATATGTATGTTCTTTCTTCCTAGGCTTTTATTTTTTTCCTACATTATAGTTTTTAGGAAGAGTAATATTTTCAAAGAATTCAAAATAGCTAGGCTTTCTTATATGAATAATATGCGAACTTTATGGGATACATCGCATAAATGTATTGCATCAAAAAGTATTCCATGTGTCCTTTAAGCGTAAACACTTTGTAGATCTTATATTATATTTCAATGTTTGTGTTTTACCAGATATCATCGTAGCGTATCAATCACTATTAAACGTGTATCAAAAACGTTACTAATCTAATTACCATGAACTATATTTTAACGTTTAATTTATACCACATATAATCGTGTTTCTGTACAAGATTATTATACGAATTTTATAAACGTTTTTAATTTGGATATAGTCCACCATACTGAAACGTATATCGCGCGGACATTTTATCCTTTATCGTGGGTAAACTTTACACCATAATTATACTTGTGGTATAAACGAAAAATAAATGTTTATTCAACTATTGTGTGTTGCTTGGGTATATTACATTATTAATGATATGTTATTCCTACTAGCTTAAACTTTCTGCCAAGGAAAAGTTAAAAATCAAAACGAAAATACTAATTGGGCACAACTAGATAGTACTTACTTCAAAAGTATAACCAGATCCGCTAAATTAGTTTTGCTCCGGCAAACGTTACCATAATACGTAAATATTATTAGTGTTCCCAATTAAATTTAGTTTTCAACCCTATTACGCTACTCACTCAAAGAAACTAGAGAAAACTGATCAAAATATTGGTTAACAACGGATCGACGAAGACCATTTTCTAGGTAGTGAAAAGAAATTACATTATTTAAAACTTTAAACGAAAAAAAAATTAAAACATTCATTGTGTGGCTTGTTTGTGTGCTGTTGAAAAACTTAAATAAATATGGCGCACGGGCACGGCTCTTTGATGACATTAAGAAATCCTTCTGTTTCGATATCCCTTCCCTTCATCATGAAACATGATCATGTCTCTTTGTCACTTCCAGTACTTGATAAAGTAGGTGGCCCTGATTTGGCGCGAAAATTTAAAATAGAACGCGTGTTTGTATTATTGCCTTTGAAACACTAGAGTTAAATGCTAAGCCCATATATCGAAAAAGAGGAAAAAGGCGTCATCGATTTTAAGAAAGGAAGAAGAATTAACCATTAACCATACTTTTTCGTTTGATTCCGATTGTCGTGTTTATTTTCTAAACAGTTATAGATTATTACCATGATATACGAGGATTATTAGTATTATTACTAAAAATTATGCAGTGAATATCCAAAACATAAGGTGTGTTAATTTCGTGGAAGGGGAAGTTGAGGCACTCGTGGAGTTTGTCGAAAAATACAAAGAAATTTTAGAGAACAAGAGAGCTGATGCTGTTACGGCCAAAGAAAAAGATAAGATGTGGGAGCAGATAGCTGCCGAATGGGTAGCTGAGGGCTATGTGGAACGCACAAGTAAGCAGCTACGGGAAAAATGGAAAAACTACAAGAAGGAAGTTAAAAAAAAATTCTGAAGAAAAGCAAGAGACATATAGGACTTGCGGTGGATATTGACTTTCAGTTATTTTTTTCCTACTCATTAGTGCCATTATAAGTCATTTTTATAGTGCGTTTATTATAAGAGTGGTCTTCATAAAAGTACACATCTAGTATAAAATAGTTACAATTTTACATTTAATTTTAGAAACACCTACACCTATCATTTCATGCTTCTTATTAAACTAGATCACCATACACTGGCAACAGTATGCTACATATGACGTCACTTCGAGGGAAAATCCTAAATTGACTAGACGCTTGCACCCCTTGTACCTACATAAGTACAGGTCAGTTTCTGGTCGGGTAGTGTATTGGGTTGACGTTTATTAAAATATTACAGGTCATTTTATTGTCGGGTAGTATGTTGAGTTGACGTTTATTAAAATATTATTGTCATATTTCATTTGCCCAGGTAAGCCCTAGTCAATTTAAAATTTTCCCTCGAAGTGACGTCATAACGTAGCATACCGTTGTAAGTGTATTGTGAACTAGATATAATGGCTAGTAAAACTTAGGTCACGACCAGTGGCGTATGGTGAAATTTCAAAGTTGTATATCTCTGTTCCTAATTCCTAGAGGTTTTAATAGTGTGCCCACTGGGAAGGTTCTGGTAAACTCAAGCAAAAATTCAACTTTTTTTTCGCAAATTCAAAACGTTTTTTTTTTTTTTTACAAAAACATTCCCAGTGGGCTCACTATTAAAACCAATAAAAATTGGGACCGGTCCTGAACGTAGGAAGAGAGATATACAACTTTGAAATTTCACCATATGCCACTGGTCACTACCATCACTATAGTTGTGCCCTTAAACAAATTTATATACGGGGTGCCCATTTTAAGTTTTAACCACTAGTGTATAGTTGGAAGCTCTCCACTTTTCATTTTGCCCCCCCCCCCCTCTTTGATGGCGCCCCTTGTTTGCATTATTTTATATATTTTTAGCATTTTTGCAACAATTCTTCCAAAATTTTCGTCTGCGGCGCATATTTCTGTAATCTTATTTTTCTGCTTTCAATTTATATTTTTTTTATCAATACGATCACTTTTTGCTGCCCCCATTATAGCCTGCCCCCCCCCCCCCTAGAAGCTGGCCACGCTACTGAAAAATATACCTACTCCATAATAATATCAGTTGAAATAAACACCCTGGCCCGGTATATATGTATCTTATTTTATATAGGTACCTACTATTATTTTTTAATTTGTTTACTGTCCTTAATAATAATCTACTTATACATATAATAAAAACTGTCTTATGTAAATAAATACTGTATATTTTTTTCTGTGTACCTGCCTGTAGCTTCAGTCTTAGGAAAGTAAATTCAAATTGGATATACTGTGTACGTGGTAATATGTACAGGGATATCCAAATAAAAGTGAACAGGCCTTATAACTTTTTTATTTTTAAAAATGAGAAAAAATGTTAAATATGAAAGCTTTGGGGATTTTTATGGATCAATCATTCATATATCTTATCAGCAAAACAATTGAGTATCGAATAAAAGAAATATAGTATAAAACATCGATTTTCTCGCTTATTTTAAATTGGATGGTATGATTTTTATCATATTTTTGGATTTTTTTATTCGATGCTCGATTATTTTGCTGATAAGATATATGTATAAAGCTAAAAATCCCCAAAGCTTTCATATTTGACATTTTTTTCCATCTTTAAAAATAAAAAAGTTATAAGGCCTGTTCACTTTTATTTGGATATCTCTATACAATCGTGGTTTAAAACAGTTTAATTTTCTATTCAAATTCAAATTCATTTATTCATGCTATTACAAATAAATTGTTTACGCACGTCAATTACAGATAAAATAATTTTCATATTTAGACAATAATAAAAACATTCCTGACAATACAATGCATTCAAATTTATAATTCGAAATGAACACAATAATACAAACACATTAAAAAATCTAAATAAAAATATTAAAATATATTAAAACTATAATCTAAGTTCTGTTTTGTGATGTAAAAAGCATGTTTTATTAGGAACTGTTTCACCTTCATTTTAAACTGCTGAGTAGAGAGCTCTTTAACATTTTGGGGTAACTTATTAAACAGTTTTATTGCATAATATTCTGGTCGAGCCTGACATTTACCCAACCTGCAGTGTTGTGGAACGTAGTTGGTCTTATTCCTAGTGTCATGGTCATGTATGTCTTGGTAAGACAGTAGGTCGTCCTTGTCTTTGATGTAGAGCAAACTTTGCAGGATGTAAGCCGAAGGAAGGGTAAGAACTCCCAACTGAACAAAGGCATTCCCACAATCCTCTCTGTACCCTAGGCCAGCCATGATTCTGACTGCCTTTCGCTGGAGACCAAAGACTCTTGTGCATGAGGTGACCGTCCCCATGCGATAATGTCATATGTCATAACACTGGAAAATTCCATGATATGCTGTTCTCAGGGTATTTATTGAAACACATTCACTCAAATTTTGTAAAACAAATACACTACTTCCAAGTCTTTTACAAACATTAGCTACATGAACATCCCATTTCAGCTTCCTATCTAGGTATAGGCCTAGAAACTTGACAGATGCAGCTATTCCACCACCACGTGACTGACTTCGTGATGTAGATGCGCTGACAACATAATCCAGCAGGCTCAGCCTATCTATTTCTTCCTGTTCCAGCCAATGTTCTGTTAAACATAAGACTCCCAGGTCACAATCAGCAGTGGCAGCCTCTAGCTCGTGAAGCTTGTTTCTCACAGAGCGGACATTGTAATGTAGCAGTTTTATACATGACGATTTGCTACCACCAGGCTTCGCCCCTGTTGAGGTTCTAACTTTATTAGGTTTAAACAACTATTTACTTGAATACCAACTGGTTAAACATTTTCGTCAAGAATGACAGACTTTTTATCCTTGGGCACACCAATTTTAAAAGAACTATATTTCTGCTTCCACTTTGTTTTTATCCGTTCGCATTCACAGTCGATGTTATAATTTAATTTTAGGTATTTTCCAATGTCCTCAGGTTTTGTGTCATTAGACAGTCGTGATACAAATAACCAAGAATAGCTACCTGATGAAGCGGCTTTCAAAGTGGTTGCATCCTTTTTTTTGCCTTCGATTGAGTTTGGTCTCAGTTTTGGGTCCACTTGTTTCTTTTATTTTTTACTGTAAGCTTCTGTTTGTTTTGAAAGCATAGAAAAATATTGAAGGAGTTGAAAGTAGGGTTAGTCACTGTCATTTTCTTCTTTTTTCTTGGGATGGCTTGCAGTCACGCTAGACTGTTGTTGTGGTCCTACTGTGCCAAGTCGTTTTGTTCGATGCCAATTTCTGCTTCTTTTGTTTCTTTCGCAGCTAATTTCACGGAATTTTTGGTTTTACGGCTTTTTTTATTAGGTTAGAAATTTACGAAATTTTCTATATTCTTTTCCAAGTAAGCATTTTTTTCTTTAAGAAGTTTATTGTTTTCTTGAAGAATTTCATTTTTACTCTTTAGTTCGTCCACTAAAGTCTTTAAATACATAATTTCGATATACTTCTCTGGTTTGGGAATGTCATCACTTTGTTTACATTCCTTACACATTAATCGAGTTTTGTAACTTATTATTATAAGTATATTAAGTATATTAACTTTATTATTTAGTGAAAAAGAATGTTTCCAGTGCTATAAGGATAACACTGGACATTTGTGGCTATTATTTAGTGAAGAAGAAAGTTTCCACTTCCAGTGCTAATAAGTACGTTTAGTTGAAGATTATTATTTTACACTTCATTTGAAGAGCAGTTCTCTGTATTGTTTTGTGTTGTAATATTTTAGTTTTTTAAAATTAGTGTTACTAGGAGTTCTTTCTTTAAAGGTAACAAAAATATTAGGTTTTCAAACTTGATTCATAGAAATATGGTAAAAAAATTTGGCAACGCCTGACTTCGAAACAAAAAATTTTTTTTCTGTAACTGACATTTCTTGCTGTTTTTTATATGGCCATGTATTTATGACAGTGGCGCGCAGGTACTAAAAATTTTTTTTTCGAGGGCCGATATTTACCTTTTTTTATAGTGAAACACCATTTATGAATATATATATATATATATATATATATATATATATATATATATATATATATATATATATATATATATATATATATATACGTTATGGAAATCATTTAATATATTGGAATGGGTAACTCCTGATATGAATTCAGATTGAATAAAAATATTCATAAATGGTGTTTCACTATAAAAAAAGGTAAATATCGGCCCTCGAAAAAAAAATTTTTAGTACCTGCGCGCCACTGTCATAAATACATGGCCATATAAAAAACAGCAAGAAATGTCAGTTACAGAAAAAAATTTTTTTGTTTCGAAGTCAGGCGTTGCCAAATTTTTTTACCATATTTCTATGAATCAAGTTTGAAAACCTAATATTTTTGTTACCTTTAAAGAAAGAACTCCTAGTAACACTAATTTTAAAAAACTAAAATATTACAACACAAAACAATACAGAGAACTGCTCTTCAAATGAAGTGTAAAATAATAATCTTCAACTAAACGTACTTATTAGCACTGGAAGTGGAAACTTTCTTCTTCACTAAATAATAGCCACAAATGTCCAGTGTTATCCTTATAGCACTGGAAACATTCTTTTTCACTAAATAATAAAGTTAATATACTTAATATACTTATAATAATAAGTTACAAAACTCGATTAATGTGTAAGGAATGTAAACAAAGTGATGACATTCCCAAACCAGAGAAGTATATCGAAATTATGTATTTAAAGACTTTAGTGGACGAACTAAAGAGTAAAAATGAAATTCTTCAAGAAAACAATAAACTTCTTAAAGAAAAAAATGCTTACTTGGAAAAGAATATAGAAAATTTCGTAAATTTCTAACCTAATAAAAAAAGCCGTAAAACCAAAAATTCCGTGAAATTAGCTGCGAAAGAAACAAAAGAAGCAGAAATTGGCATCGAACAAAACGACTTGGCACAGTAGGACCACAACAACAGTCTAGCGTGACTGCAAGCCATCCCAAGAAAAAAGAAGAAAATGACAGTGACTAACCCTACTTTCAACTCCTTCAATATTTTTCTATGCTTTCAAAACAAACAGAAGCTTACAGTAAAAAATAAAAGAAACAAGTGGACCCAAAACTGAGACCAAACTCAATCGAAGGCAAAAAAAAGGATGCAACCACTTTGAAAGCCGCTTCATCAGGTAGCTATTCTTGGTTATTTGTATCACGACTGTCTAATGACACAAAACCTGAGGACATTGGAAAATACCTAAAATTAAATTATAACATCGACTGTGAATGCGAACGGATAAAAACAAAGTGGAAGCAGAAATATAGTTCTTTTAAAATTGGTGTGCCCAAGGATAAAAAGTCTGTCATTCTTGACGAAAATGTTTAACCAGTTGGTATTCAAGTAAATAGTTGTTTAAACCTAATAAAGTTAGAACCTCAACAGGGGCGAAGCCTGGTGGTAGCAAATTGTCATGTATAAAACTGCTACATTACAATGTCCGCTCTGTGAGAAACAAGCTTCACGAGCTAGAGGCTGCCACTGCTGATTGTGACCTGGGAGTCTTATGTTTAACAGAACATTGGCTGGAACAGGAAGAAATAGATAGGCTGAGCCTGCTGGATTATGTTGTCAGCGCATCTACATCACGAAGTCAGTCACGTGGTGGTGGAATAGCTGCATCTGTCAAGTTTCTAGGCCTATACCTAGATAGGAAGCTGAAATGGGATGTTCATGTAGCTAATGTTTGTAAAAGACTTGGAAGTAGTGTATTTGTTTTACAAAATTTGAGTGAATGTGTTTCAATAAATACCCTGAGAACAGCATATCATGGAATTTTCCAGTGTTATGACATATGACATTATCGCATGGGGACGGTCACCTCATGCACAAGAGTCTTTGGTCTCCAGCGAAAGGCAGTCAGAATCATGGCTGGCCTAGGGTACAGAGAGGATTGTGGGAATGCCTTTGTTCAGTTGGGAGTTCTTACCCTTCCTTCGGCTTACATCCTGCAAAGTTTGCTCTACATCAAAGACAAGGACGACCTACTGTCTTACCAAGACATACATGACCATGACACTAGGAATAATAAATCATAAAAAGTACTTAAAACTGAATCTTTTTGATATTTCAGAAATCGCTTAAACAGAAAAAATGTTAAAAATGTGAAAGCTCTCCTCCTTCTTGTTTACTTGAGCAGATTTTCGAAGTGGGCGCCCTGTACCTCTATACGTTTTCTTATCCGACGGATGTTTTGTTGTACTTGAAACAACATTCCAGGATTGTCTCGAACTTCGTTGCAATGGTGTGTTATTCTTTCTATCAGGTTTTCCCTGGTGTGAACTGGCGTTGAATATACAAGCCTTTTTAAATTTCCCCACAAGAAGAAATCTAAAGGAGTCATGTCGAGCGACCTCGGTGGCCATACAATCGACCCACCTCGACCTATCCATCTATCACCAAAAGTATTTTATAAGTGCTGACGAACTAAATTGCTAAAATGGGGCAGTGCACCGTCGTGCATAAACCACATCTGATTTCTAATTTCTAAGGGCACATTTTCTAATAAACCGTTTAAGTTTTTTGCAAGAATTGCAAATAGATGGCACCATTTAATCTGTCTTCAATAAAGAACGGTCCAATGAGATGATTCCCAATAATCCCCGCCCACACGTTAACCATAAATCTTTGTTGATGCTTTGTATGTTCTATTGCATGGGGATTTTCTTCATGCCAGATATGCAAATAATGGCAATTTATTACACCGTCTCGGGTGAAACCGGCTTCGTCCGTGAACAAAACAATACTAGTAAAATTTGGATTTTGCCTAAATCGTTGAGAAAACCAATTTGCGTAATTGACTCTTGCAGGATAATCAGCGGGAGACATGGCATGTACCTTTTGGACGTGATACGGATGTAGCAGTTGTTCTCGAAGGGTCTCATAAACAACCCACTTTGTCGCATGAACTTGAACCGACAACTTTCTTACACTATTAGAGGGATTTTCAGCAATCTCATCCAGAATTTCCTCCTCTTAACTGAGAGTGTCTTGCTCTTCTTGGAGGCCCTTCTCCACCACGCCACGGCGCGGCAAAAAACTTCCTAAAATGGATTAGCAAAAGATTCGCTATTTTTAGCATTTTTTTTTATTTCACTTGACTTTTTACCTGTTTCTCTTAAGCTACGATCCACCCTTTCAAAAGTTCTTCGGTGTGGTAAACGTCGATTTGGAAATGTACCAGAATAAATTCTTCTTGCCTCCACACAATTGCCAAGTGCTTGTCCATAAATTAGATGCATGTCAGCATATTCGCTATAGGAATAATGCTCCATTACTTAATTCTTGTATAATCAGTCAGACAATTTTGAAAAGTGTTGTCAATAACACATTGTTAACAAAATAAAAACGACTGGTGTTTTATTGTAGTATTGTAGTATTATTTCAATAACGTGTTATACAAAACCTTAATTTTTTCGAAAACGGCTAATTTTATCGAAACAAATGTAGAGTACCTTTTTTAAAGAGGAATGACGAAAGTATTTAAAAAATCAGTTTTGAGCCCTGTAAAATGATACCTGTCAAAAATTTGGCCCAACGAGTGTGTTGGCAAGTCCGTTCCTGACTTCCCTGACGATGTCAAACATCTACTGTAGTATGGTTTTATGAGTCTTTATGGCCAACATAAAATATTAAAATTTCATTAAATTATACAAGTCGGTTCAAAAGTTAGAGCCAAAAAAGTAAATCGTTAAGTACCCCTTTGGGGCTCTGTATCTCCCTAACGAAACACTTTTGGATATAGGTAAGTTGGGTTAAATCGTCTTATTTTAGTCTCACGAATACTTGGTAGCATTTTGTACAGACCTTTTCCAGACACCCTGTATATATATATATATATATATATATATATATATATATATATATATATATATATATATATATATATATATATATATATATATTTTAATATGTGCAAGTATGAGGTTATGTTTCCATACACCTATTTTAATAACCAACTGAAGGAGATTTAATGCTGTATTCTGGTAGGTGTTACTGACTGTAGCCATTAGAAAGACTTGTAAAAGAATTTTCTCTTGTTGTTTTGTAGTCCTGATGAAGTCTATAATCATAGACGAAAGCTTGAACGTGGAATAAATTGCAATACTTTAGAAGCACCCAACATCTTTTATTGCTTCCTCCTTTAACCACTGGGGTATTCCCATAGTTATATAGTGAAACTTAGTTACCAGTACCCCGTTACTGTCCTTCCTCTATATATATATATATATATATATATATATATATATATATATATATATATATATATATATATATATATATATATATATTTAGTCATATCATAAGATATGTTTCTGTGAATAAATTTTGCTCATATTTCATTTTTATAAATGACGAGTATGTATATAGTGTGTTTGTATTTGAAAGAGTAGTCTTGGGATTAAGATTCAATCATATGGCGTCGAGAATGTCCAGTTGGAGTATCCGAGCCGAAGGAGTGTCCGAAGCGAGCCAGAGGAGTGTCCTTCTGGAGTGTCCGTGCCGCTGACTGGTGAGGTTGAGAACCAATATCCGAGGTAGGAGTGTCCGCGAAGGTGTCCTAAGCCTAAGCTCTTGTGATCGTGGTATGGATGTTTGTTTGGGATCATGATATACTTATATGGCGTCGAGAATATCCGATGAGAGTATCCGAGCCAAAGGAGTGTCCGAAGCGAGCAGAGAGGAGTGTCCTGCAGGAGTGTCCGCGCCGCTGACTGGTGAGGTTAAGAACCAAAAACCCGAGGTAGGAGTGTCCGTAACAGTATCGTAAGCTCAAGCCGTTGTTGATACATATGTGAGTGAGTAGTTTTTGAATAGGATATCATGTAGATACTTTTGTTGTACCTTTTAAAAATTTTCTAAGTACCTAATAAAATTTTTATATACTTTTCGGTTTTATAAATATCAACATTTTATAGTTTCTTCTAAGTCTGTGGTCGAACTTGAACAGTTTAATAAATTGTTTTAAAATTTTAAGTCTCGTTTATCGTTTATCTTAGTCTTGCTAAGCTTTTGTCCTTTTCCTGGAAGTCCGTACCGATATGTGAAATTTCCCGATTTTGTCCTACCGACGGTGTCCCCATTTATGGCGTCTGATACGCGATAGTTATCAACCCAAGAAAAGTGACAAATAGCATTGCTAGACTGAATTTGACTATCATATTGAAAATTTGTGGTTCTATTTCCTCTTTTCAGGATCTTTTTAATTTTTTCTTAAACAAAATAGCCTATCAAGATAGTCTATTCTTCTCTGTGGGAGAGAGGTAGTGTAGCATTTTTATTTTACGCATATTTCTCCATAAGGAAAAATGCTACTACGGTTATTATTTATGTAAACCTTTTCATTTAAGTCCTTTATAACTTTCTTATTCTGTCTTTATAACAAATTAAATAACTTTCTACTTTCTAAAGAATTGCACCATGGTATAACACGACCTCTGATTTCATTATCAGTAAGTAGTTTCGAGAGTTCGCTATTCCGTTATAACATCAATTCGCCATTCCGCTAACAATATTTTGATTATGAATGAACCCTACTATTCTGACCGGACATTTCTTCGTTGTCCGATGGAAGTGAGGTTAATCACAACTCTGTTTTTTGTGGGTAACAAACTCAGTTTTTTCTACCGAGGCTATAAATATAGGAAAGACAAAGAAAATGGGTCTTTCGTCGTTTCGAATCTGCAAGGAAGCAGATAGACGAGCCCTTTTTTAAAGAGGCTTTCTTTAGTGCTCTTTTTGAAAGTTTCATAGATAATTTACTGTACGATTTTATTCGTTCCCTGGCTGGAAAGCTTTTTATAGAGAAAGAAACGCTGAAGTATGCCTTTGGCAATGGTTTTTTTGATTTTCTGTAAGTAGTAAAACGCCATTTTGTAAAACCTTATTCTAAGAATTTATTTCATCTTTTTTAGTTCATTGAAATAACTAGTGATGGTTAGAAAAGTATATTTTTGTTGCTTTTAATGGCACTTTAGAAGTCCAGTATGGATTTATGTTTTTTATGGTTCCCTCATAAAGAGGTAAGTTTTCTTTATCCAAGCCCTCCGTACCATAGCTTTTGTCGTGTGACATTATAGGGTGTAAATTCATTTTAGGATTCACCGTCGGGGTAGATCACCTTCGGGATAGATCACCTTCGGGATAGATCACCGTCGGGATAGACCACCCAAGGGATAGATCACCACCTGTGAGATTCACCACCTGTAGTATTAACTCCCCTTAAAACGCCGTTAAGATTCACCCTCGGGATAAACCCCTTTTAGACCATTTTAAGAAGAGGCAGTATGGTGGGGCTTTGATGCCAAGATCGAGAAATAACAACAATTAAGGCCAGTTTCTTCCAATTTTATTTATAATTAGTTACACATTTAATCTCACAATTTTATATGGTAATTTAAACAAAATTTCTTTCATTAATTATGTAATGACAAATTGGTTGCAATCATAATTTACTATTTTAGATAAAATAATGTGCGCCCTATTCGAATTCATGAATCTCGACTAGCGGTTAGTATTTATTACAATTTACCTAAAGTTTCTATCAAATAGTACAGACCAATTTACCATGAATCATTTTTGGAAATCTTAAACTGTAAATATGTAAAAAATGTAAGTAATGTACAAAATTTGTAAAAAGTGGGTCAAATTATTATTAATATAATAAAAGTTTATTTGTGTGGGACCCAGATCTTTTTGTTTGCGATATTCAGGTGCGTTAGAGGTGATATTTTCTAAAGGGTTTCTGTTTTTACCCCGAATCAACAACAACAAAAAAAAACAGTGGCGCTCATAATTAAAACATCACATTTTAACACCGAACAAGAAAGTAGCCATGGCCGTACCAACGGATCTCAAATCTCACCGAATGCTAGCTAGGGCTTATAATATTACCCAGGTAATATTGTAATAAGTTGCGTAATCAAACTTCAAAATAAACGGGCAATCTATGATAGATGGGTTTATGCGTTGGATTGTCCATGTGTCTAGCTTGTAGTAAGTGGGTTGTTAATGGTGAATTGTTGATTTTAGTTTGAAAGAATTCGTTCGATATGTTGTATACGTATTCGTTAAAGCGTGGTAAGTTTGTAAGTTCATGTAATTCGTTAATTCTTGCATATCGTCCAGATGATGTAACACATCTAAGTACGCGATTCTGCATCCTCTGGAGTCTATCCATCTGTGTATGAGATATGCCACTCCAGATGGGTGCAGCGTACGTTAGCGTGGGCCGGATAATTTGTTTGTACAAGTAGAGTTTGTTTCGTGGGGAAAGAGAGGATCTTGGAGAAAGTAAGAAATACAAGTATGCAAAAATTGAGAATAAATTCTCTAACTACCTGAAAATTCCTTATACAATAAGGATTTCAACAAATAATGGTAAAACAGCTATTCTCCGGGCTATATGCCCCTCCGAGCGCTGAATTACATACCAAAATTTGCCGTATTTTCTTCTAACACAGTTAGATAAGAAAATACTGTTTCAAATGCAAGAAACTACCAGGAAGAAGGAAGCTTTTTCTTTAGTTAGAATGTCGTCACCTGCAGACCGGTTTCGAACTCGTTGGTTCTCATCAGTACAGGATAGACGAACATACCAACCTTCCGAAAAAGGAATCCCTTAAAGCTACAACTGTCGTACTGCATAAGCAGTGAGACACAGGCAGCGCCATCCATTAGCAGTTTCAAGCATTCAGAGTAGAGTTTACCGTAAGGTAAAATTATACGTTTTTCATACGCTTAAGAAATACAAGTGTTGCATTGCAACAAAGGATTTTTGAAGGTCTAGTCAACAAGTTCAAAATCGTGTTAATTCTTGATAAAGGTCCTAAAAATATGTACGATAACTCATTGGATTCGGAATGACGTCTAGAAAAATGTATTCGAAGGATTTTACTGCATGATAAAAATTGCAAAAGTTATTAACAAATTAAGATGAAAAAAAAGGTGTTTCGGTTTTGGCAATTACTCAAAAACTATTAATATTTAAGAAATTTAAAAAAAAGATTCATAAAGAGGAGAAAAGTTCCAAAAAAAGTCCCGACTCCCGGAACTCTACCTCCATTATTTATAATTTTAATTTAGTGCTGAAAATAGGGCCCCGCGCAGCCGATACAGCATGGCCGCGCTACCGCTCAACAGAGTCTATTACATAAAATAATTTTTTTATAGAGTTAAATATCAATAGAAAAATTTTAAAAAATTATGGTGTCATCAGAACACTTTAAAGAATAAAGTCCCGTTGGGAAAATTTTTTTTCTACTCATGTCAATAAAAACCTGTATTGTATGTTCAATAATAGATTCAGAACAAGGTACATTGTGGTTTACACCTTTTCATTGTGCTTCAATCACCATGGTGATTGAACTACAAAGTTCACTTTGTGCACGTGTATTTTTTACAAAGGTGGCGTTGACAGGTGCCGCGTCAAAATTTTATAATTTCATTGACATTTTTTGACATCTTAAAAAGAAAAATATTACTAATCCCATTTTATCAACGGTAATATTCGTAGAAAAAGTATAGTGTAAAACTCGCATGGAATGACCATTTCCTACTCGTATGATTTGCAGCACTCGCCTGCGGCATCGTGCTGCAAACGTCATACTCGTAGGAAATGCATGTCATTCCATGCTCGTTGTACAATATACTATTTTGTTGATTTTCAAAAAAGTTATACTATTGTTAACTAAGTAATTTTTCGTGGGCTTTCATTTTTACAAAAGATAGTATAAAAGTTTAAATAATTGGCCTATAAATTTTTGGCTTCTTGGAGCTCTTCTTATATATATACTTAACAAGACCACGTTATAAAAGCATCTTAAATTTCTGTATTTTGTTTATTATAATTTTTGTAAGTAACAAAAGATGAAAATTGTCGAAAATGTTGTTAAATTTTTTTTTTATCAAATCTTGAATTATGGCTATTTTTGCATTTCATAGAGGCATTGTCCAACGTTGAAAAAAAATTTTCCGGCATTTGTTAATAAATTGTTTATAAACAAATATACTAGTTTAATATTTTAAATTTTTTTTTACAATTTTGTTGTCATGGGTAAATAATGATTTTTAAAAAAAAAATTCTTAAAAAAATTTTTTAATTGTTTAAAACTGTTTTTACATATTTTTATTGTTTAAATAATTAGTTAAGAAATGATTTTTTCTTTCAAAATCATAATTGCCATTTCGCAACCAAAAAAAAATTTTGCTTATAAATAATTTAATTGTTTATTAACTTGACAATTGTTTATAAACAAATTCAGATGACCATAGTATTTTTTTTTGAAAACTAAAAAAAAATTGCGAAAACAACCATGTATAACAAATGGAAATTTTTTTTTTGTATTTTTTACAATAATTTCGAACACTCCACGATACCAAAGTTTGATTGGTCACATAACTTGTCAAGTAACAAATTACCATAACTCATAAACTATTAGAGATACGATAATCAACATTCAGGTCATTTTTATCAAGGATTAACTACTCTTTAAAATGAGCTCAAAACGAAGTTTGTAACTATTGTTGATTAGCTATTACATGCTTTTGTTTAAAACATTGAAGATTTTTTGACATCTTTGTCTCTTTTATGACTTATAACTTGTTAAATAACGTAAATACGCTTATGGACCTTCAAGACAATTTTGTTTATCGATAAAGTATCTACCAAATGATCTTTTGATTACATCTATATCTCTTATAGTTTTAATTATAAACATATTTTCATTATTATTTATCAAACTAGTATCCTATTAGATATGAAATTCCTTTCTTTTTTGCATAAATTATTTATATTTCGCTACGACTTTACATTTTATACATAATAATTTGTTATATCGGCTTTAATCTGAAAATTTTGCTATTGTTTATTTATAAATAAATTGATTTCTTGTTTAGTTATGGACCTTACTCCAATATTTTCTACATTTTCGGCTATTTTTGGAAAATTTAACCCGTTTTTTTGTTTATTTCAGCTATTCCCTTAAAGAGGTATTTTCTATTAACAATGGACTACTCTGTGAAATGTTTTATTTGTGAAAACAAGTTGGCTGGATTTGGAGAAGTGAAAACTGTTAAAGAGCGTGGAATTACCACATTGCGTGCCCACAGTATAAAAATTGGTGACAAAAAACATGAAATATTAGAAGGCAAAAAGGAGATTCAAGTTCACGAAAAGTGTCGAACGAGTTACTCACTTTCCAAAAAAGACATTCCAGAATCTTCAAATTCTTCTCTCTCGGGAAAATCTACACGCAGTGTTTCTAGTAATTTCAAGTTTAGTAAATTATGCTTGTTTTGTCAAAAAGACTTAGTTTTAATACGCGTAAAAAACATATTATACGTTCGGATGAAGTAAGGGAAAAGTTAATAGAATATGCAAAAAAGCGTAATGACTTCCATGGAGAACAAGTTATATATTTAATAAACCGTGTAAATTCATTGTTGGAAGTAAAAGCGCGTTATCACCATCGTTGTCTTAACGATTGCAACAGAATTCCAACTCATTCAAGTGATAATGTGGATTCACCACTCGAAAGATCTCTGAAATATGTTTTTGAGTACCTTGAAAAGAATTTAGAATGTCAATTTACGATTTCAGAACTAATTGAAGTCATGGAATATAAACCGTCACCAAGAACTCTCATAACTCATTTACAAAATCACTTCGGTGATGAAATTACGATTTCAGGGGTGGGACTCAAAGGTATAATTGCGTTATATATTGCGGAATTGGTGAATTACCTGTGGACGATATGTGGTATATGCATTCTGAGCAACGGAAGGAAGACGAACACATTCGTATTATACGAACTGCTGCAGAACTTATACGAAAACAAATCAAATTGACGCAATACAAAACGAAAACGTATCCTTCGTCTGTTAGCTTCCTTGAAAATGTCCCCACAGACATTCCCAAATATTTAGATTCTTTTTTGGAAGAGCTGATGATGTTTGACGTACATAGAAAATAACCAAAATATCTAAAAGAAAAAAATCTACTGGTGCTGCTGAAGATTCAGATGTACAAGAAAGCGATGAGGAAGCAACGACAAGTGAGGAAGATAATGGAAATTTTACCAGCCTTGGAGTGACGAAAGATTACATAGCCCATTCTATCATTTCAGCAATTCGTCCAAAGTCATTTATTTCACCTTTATTATTATAACAGTGGTTGGAGATTTATAGCCTGGATAGATGTAATATAAATGGACAATGGAATTTATTTACAAAACTTTTTAAAACTTTGTTCAATCAGAGTTTCCCTCAAAAATTACCTGCCAAAAAACAAAATAAAGCTGTTCTGTATAAAGATGTAAATATTTTGGAATGTAAACGTAGGTTAGATATTTTATTAAGTTTGGCAAGATTATGACCCTGCCTATAACGATATGTATATAAATGAAAAAAAGTCCTATGATAATTTACTGATATCCTCACGTGCAAAATATTATGAAAATAAAATTAAACATTCTGACAATAAATCAAAATGCATGTGGTCAATTTGTAAAGAAATAAATGGGGAAAACAACAATACAGAAATAAAAGTTCAGGGAGATCCAGAGTGTATTGCAAATAAGTACAACGACTTTTTACTATCAATTGTCCCTGATTTATTAGGTAAACTAATTCAAATACCTTTTAGCAGTAATATTATTGAAAATGTAAACTCGATGTTCCTAAAACCTGTGACGCCAGAGGAAGTTTGTGAGATAGCGCAGAAATTAAAAAATAAGCATAGTAATGGAATTGATGAAATCCCAACAAGTATTGTTAAAATAGCAGCTCTGGATGTCAAATATATTTTGTGCTATATCGTAAACAACTCGTTTACATTTGGAATATTTCCTGAAGGTTTAAAAATTTCTTTAATTAAACCTATATATAAGAGAGGGGACCCGGAAAGTCTGGACAATTATAGGCCAATAAGTTTGCTACCAGGTTTTTCAAAAATTTTTGAATCCGCTGTGAGGACAAGATTAGTAGATTTCTTAAACCAAAGTAAGGTATTTAGTCAATGCCAGCATGGATTTTTAAAATCAAAATCAACCCAAACAGCCATTTTTGATTTTATTGGGAGAGTTCTGTGTCACCTGGAAAATGGCGAATTAGCCCTTGGAATGCTATTGGACTTGTCAAAAGCTTATGATTGTTTAGACAGGGGACTTCTTTTACAAAAATTAGAAAGATATGGTATAAGAGGGAATGTTAAGGAGTGGATGGCATCTTATTTAAATGACAGAAAACAGCTTGTAGCAGTAAAAAAAGAAGGGAAAAAGGGCAGATCAAATATTGGATATAATGACATAGGAATAGCTCAAGGAAGTATATTGGGTCCAATTATTTTTATTTTATTTATCAATGACTTAAGTCTATTAGTAAATTCTTCTAGTCAACATATAATCAAATAT
Source organism: Philopedon plagiatum (assembly GCA_963971165.1). Lineage (NCBI taxonomy): Eukaryota > Metazoa > Arthropoda > Insecta > Coleoptera > Curculionidae > Philopedon > Philopedon plagiatum. The sequence goes on from OZ020190.1 coordinate 57,538,123, forward strand.
GCAGATGGCACAAATCTGATTGTAGGTAGTAATAATATATCCGATTTAATTACAAAGGCTTCAGAATTCTTTCTCTTGGTAACAGACTGGCTTAATAAAAACAAACTTGTTTTAAACAAAGAAAAAACAAATATTATGCGATTTAGGATCAAACAGTCAAAAAATATTAAACCATCACATTTGATGCTTGATAATAAAGAAATGGGTATAAAAGAAAATGCCAAATTCCTTAGAGTATACATAAATGAACATCTCTATTGATCTGTGCACATAAAAGGTGTTATCAAAAAGTTAAGTGCCATTTGTTATGGCATAAGAGTCATTGGTAAATATATGAATAGAAATTCTTTGAAAATATTGTATTTTGCTAACTTTGAATCGGTTTTGAAATATGGCAGAATATTAATTCTGGGGAAGCGGCAGTAATATACAACATGTTTTTATTGTGCAAAAAAGATTAATTAGAATCATTTTAAAAATGGGCCACTTCCAAAGTTGTAGATCTGTGTTTAAAAACTTTGGTGTATTAACTGTCTATGGTTTGTATATCTATGAGTGTTTGATGTTTCTGTTTAGAAATAAGTACTTATTTGATTCTGGACCTAAACATGGATATGGCACCAGATCTATCAATATAAAATATATAACGCACAGACTTACATTAACTGAAAAGTCTCCCCACTACATGTGTATTAAACTTTTTAATTCTCTCCCAGATAGGTTTAAAGCGATATCTTCAGTCAAAGAGTTCAAAAGAGAAGTTTGGAAAATGTTGCTAGACATGGAACCCTATAGCTTAAGAGACTTTTGTCCAGATTTATAACACGGCGATTTTGTTTTTGTGGCGTCATTTCATTTCTTGTACTTTGTATTAAGTTTTGAAATAAAGATTATTATAATTATTATCGACCGGGTTATACATAAACCGAAAATCGGGATCTAATTGATTGTCAATTTATTGTCAAAGCTCGGAGTGTGTGCTTCTTATCACGGCGTTGCATTGCATGAATTATCGGCAATAAAGGCTGAAGTGACTAAAATAGCAAAGCCGTGCTTCACCCAGTATGTATATGATAACGCTGATCATAATCCTTGTACAATAGATGGCAAAAATACTATGCACAGTATGGGAGGTATTTGCTGTGTCGCACCTAAAAATGCAGTATGTACTTCCGGAAAAATTCCAAAATTAGAAAGATTACCAAAAGCATCTTCAGTTGCTTCTGCAGGGGCCGTTGAATTGAAAGATTTTCCCGACCAATTGACATCCCTCAAACCTGTGAAGTTTTGAGATCTATCTGGATTTGCATTTGGACATGTCGTTCCAGGCATCACAACTGTATATACAACTCATCTTTGGGCCTCGTATATGAAAGTTCGAAAGCTTCCTAGCATTCGGGGTTTATTTGATAGGATTGCAAAATTACCGTCTTATCAGGTTTCCAGAGTATATTGTTTGCCATTTATTGATGAAAATCCGTCAGACTTCCGAACTATTTATACATCATTGCATTTTGCTGCTGATCATTGTAAACAAACAGAACGTAAAACCTGTTTTATTACTTTCGATTATCCTCTTTATATAAAAGCGAAGCAAATACTCTGTAACACCGAAGAGGAAGCTTTAAAGAACGTGATTCCCCGTCTAGGAGGCTTTCATTTGTTAATGTCCTACCTAAAAACTATTGGAACAATAATGGAGGGTTCCGGTATATTTGAATTGTTTTGCACAGCATTTGCGCACAATTCAGTGGATAAAATGCTGTCGTGTACAGCATACTCTAGAGCGATCCGTGCTCATATGCTGGTCGCCAATGCTATTGGAGAAATGATTGCGGAATTTGCTGAAAGCCAGGAAAATCTAAACAGCCACAAAAATATCGAATACATCAAAGACTCTCGACCAATGGAAGCTCCTCCTTCATTATTAAGTGTATCGCGGAAAATTGAGGATAAAAAACTGACTATTTCGAATTTATTTGCTGATTTGAAAAACTATCCACCATCTATAGATCAAGTTTGTAGTACTGAAGATGGTGTGGCTTTGTTGAAGCTATTTGTAAGTGCTGTAGAAACTCCGCAACATAAAAGCTTAACTGCTCAACTATGGTTACAGTATTTCAACTGTGTTATTGTGGCATTGCAGTTTATCGAAGCTGAACGTCTAGGCAACTGGAACTTACATTTATCATGTATTCAGCAAATGCTTCCAATATTTCACGCAGCAGGACATTCTAATTATTGCAAAGGAGCCCAAATTTACCTTCAGGACATGTATAATCTCCAAGATGTAATGGATCCTACTGAGTTTATAACGTTTACTGAAGAAGGACTGTTTACAGTAAGACGTACAGATAAATCCTGGTCGGGTATATGGCCAGATATGACTATAGAACAAACTTTGATGCGTGTTCTTAAAACAGGTGCTCAGTCAGCAACCCACGGACGATCGGTAACCGACAGCGTCCTAACCCGGTTTATACAAGGCATGCCATATGCGTATGATATAATGGACCAGTTCGAGTATTTTGCTAATGCGAGATGTACATCTTCTGATCAGCATGTTGATATCACATCAGCTCGTCAGAAAAAAGAGTAGGTGTATTTGGCCGGTGCAGATTGCACCCCCCACCACTTTTTTGATTGGTCGACCCCCCCACCTAAGCTCCGCCCAAGCCCCGCCTCTAGTGGGGGGTCGACCAATCAAAAAAGTGGTGGGTGTGCAATCTGCACCGGCCAATGCCCTCTAGCCCCGCCCCAAGCACTGAATTGGTCAACCACCCACCCAAGCCCCGCCTCCACGCACCGGGAGGTGGGGCCTAGGTGGGAGGTCGACCAATCAAAAAAGTGGTGGGGGGTGTAAATCTGCACCGGTCAGCCCCCTTCCAGCAAGGCGCGCTAATTTCCCACTCCAAACTATACATAGGAGGGATAGGAGAGAAGGGGTTTCAGCATAAAAGGTTGATAATTTCAGTTAAACGATATTAGTTCTGAAGTAATAAAGTGTTCTACTAAACTAAAGTCGGAATAAAATAAAACAATGAATTTCCAATCCAAATTGTATATTTATAATGGTACACCATTAAACGGGCAGCGGGAAGAAATGGAATCGATTCATAAGGAAGAAAAAATTTGTTTTCAAAAAACTACTGGTTGTCTAACCGAGGATAGACTTAATACTCTTGTGGATGTTGACCGCTACAATTACGATGATGATGGTGATGAGGATGAAGATGGAGATGACTCCGGCACCGAGGAAGAAGTTCTGGGAAGTGGTTGTGGAGAAGGTCTAGTGAAAATTAAAAAAATTAACGCTTCAGAAGCTGTGAAAGAGAACTATTTAAAACGTGAAGTGTCCGTAATGCAATCATACATATTAATCACATCTATGGCGGGTGGCATGTACAGTCTGTGTCACGAATGTTACTTTTTATTAGCCATAGAACAACAACGTGGTAAACACATACATGTGAACGTACATTATAAGCGTGCCATGGATTGTTGTAAAGATGAAATTAAATGTAAAGTGTGTGAGCAAGTTCTACATATGATTATTTTATCAGACGTCTGTGTAATGTGTAACAAACCAGATGTGCAGAAAATCACAAACCATAGAATTGACCAAACAACTTTAGAACAAAGCGTGTGAGGATTTCTTTGAAGATTTAACTCTGCAAAATTATTTAAACAGTATAACTATACATTTAAAAATGTTGGATCATTATAAATATACAACTTGGATTGTTAATAGATTTAGTTTAATAAATATTTGTAGTCCCAACAGTTTGTTTATGATTCCCTTCACATTTACCATTATATTAACTTAATTTTTACGATAGATAAGTTAAAAGCATAATGAAAGATAAATTTCATATATATATATATATATATATATATATATATATATATATATATATATATATATATATATATATATATATATATATATATATATAGTATACACATAATATTTTTACATTATTTTTATTCATACTTTGTGTCTATAGTTGCAATTTACACACAACAATTCTGGTGATAAAGAGAGGTTAATCAAAAGTACAATTTTATTGGTAGCAATTCTTATAATTGTATAATAGTTTTACATTTTCCAATGCACAGTGACAAGCTTCTACTGTTTTATGAAAATAACACTCTGGAACCTTCTTATATTTACTTAATTTTGGTTCATTAGAAGTCGGAATGCTAATAATGTTTTCACTATCTAAAACTTTTTGTAAAAATTTTGTCTTTTCAACTCCTTTTACATATACTTTTGGTTTATTAAATAAAATATATATTTTTAAGAATATTATCAATCTCGTTTAAGTCAATGTATCCAGATTCCCAGTCTAAGCCGTGATATGTTTCACACCATCTAACAATTTTATTATCTTCAGGAGACAGCATGTTTCTTTTAAAGGGTGGTTTAAATAAAAAAGTTGAAAGACGAAATCCATCATAAATTGCCACTTCTTTAGGAACGTAACCAGAGGAACAAGTATACCCTTGAATGTCAATAAAAATGTGTGAAGTGCACTCCTTCATGGTGTGCTGTGAAGTGAAGTATTGTTCGTAAAAATTCGCTTTTAAAATCCACCTTGTCGTGAAGTTGTTTTAATTATAAAAAAGAAAAAGATGTTTTAAGAAAATATATTTAAAAACAAAGCAATATACAACTAAAAATTATACTTATAATTAAAAATATGTTTAATTAACCTTTTCGGTTGTTTTCGTCGCACTGGTGAACACCCCAAATAGTTCACTTGAATATCACACTCACTCGAACAGTTTGGCGCGCTGCTGCTGCTGCTACCGTTGGCTGTCAGGGTTGTGTTGGCTGTGAGGGTGGTGCTGCTCTCTGCTGCATTGACACCCACTGCTGTATTGCTTTCCAGTGTACCAGGGTGCACTGCTGTATCGCTAGTGAACGTGGTGGATTCGGGCAACCCGCTAGGAGAATTTGGTCTTGTAGGAATATCATAAAAGTAGTACAAGATAGGGGTCCGTGCCCCACCCGCCACCCGGGTGGATCTTATCTTGTGATCTATGACGTCATATCTCGGCCACCTTTGCGCATGTGCAAATTTCAAGTACGTCATCGAAGTCTACGTCACTGGATCTTACGTCAGCAAACCTAACCTGCGCGCGCAGCTGTCAAATGTCACCTGTCAACTGTCACCTGTCACTTGTCAAATGTCAAAATTAAAATTTGACATACGTCACGTGTTAAGGATGACGTCACAAGACATGGGTAAAAGTATGTCAGCTGTCACCTGTCATTTAAGATATGTCAACTGTCACCTGTCACTTATGAAACGTTAAAATAAAAAACTGACATACGTCACGTGTTCAAAATGACGTCATAAGACATGAGTAAAAGTATGTCAGCTGTCACCTGTCATTTAAGATCTGTCAACTGTCACCTGTCACTTATGAAACGCCAAAATTAAAATTTAACGTAGGTCACGTGTTCAAAATGGCGTCAGAAGACATGCGTAAAAGTATGGCGGCTGTCACCTGTCATTTAAGACATGTTAACTGTCACCAGTCACGTGTTAAACGTCAGAACAAAAATGTAGCATATGTCACGTGTTCAGGGCGGTGTTCGAAAGCGTTTAAAAAAAGAATGGCGTCGATCGGCCTTAGGGGTCCGGAGATATAGTTTTTTGCGATTAGTGACCTAATGGCTCAGGTTGGAGAGTTGAAATTTGGATGTAGGATAGTAGATGATGAGATCATTCGATTTATCAAATTATTTTTCAAAAACCTCGACTTTGAGGAAAAAATTAGATTTCAAAATTTTTACATTACATTATAGGAAATTTTCGATGAAAGATATAATTTAGGAATATTATTTAAGTTAATAACAACTAAACAACCCACGTTAAAATCACCAATGTTTAAACTGAGCTGTTTAAACACCCCTGTTTAAACAGCTCTGTTTAAACAGCCCTGTTTAAAAACACCTCTGTTTAAACAGGGCTGTATAAACAGGGGTGTTAGAAATTATTAACTTTATTTTATTGTTAAAATATTATCTGCCGGATGATTATATCAAGTTAAAAGAGCCTAAAACAATAGTACATAAGAGAAAGATTGCATCATTAGTGGAAAATTCCCAACTCAAGCGAGCTAAACTGACTCAGCACGAGGTAAGGTTAATTTAGACGTGTTTTTCGAGGTACGAATATGTAAGAAAACTAGCAATTAGAAAAATTGGTGATTTAACCACAAGACATTGATATTGAGCAAATTTATATACAAAATTAGCGAATAATAGGAAACACGTTAGGACTAGGAATACAAGTAAACTAGAAATACGATTCAGAGTTTCGGATAAAGATGGGGTTAGGGTAGAATGAGTACGAGGAAAAGATGTTGCGACGGACGGAAAAACTTTACGAAATTCTCGACGAAGATCATCGATGCAGGTCTTAAATTCTAAATACTTCTTTCTTATTGTTCGTGCAGCTTGGATAATCCTACGTTTAACGTCTTTATCGAGCTGGCTCATGGGGGTAGACACTAAAAAAGACAGACCCTGTTCTGGAAAAACAGCTAAAAAACAGGCCCTATTCTAAAAAAACAGGTAATAAACAGACCCTGTTCTGGAAAAACAGCTCAAAAACAGATCCTGTTCTGGAAAAACAGCTAAAAACAGACCCTGTTCTGGAAAAAACAGCGAAAAACAGACCTTGTTCTAGAAAAACAGCTAAAAACAGACCCTGTTCTGGAAAAACAGCTAAAAACAGACCCTGTTCTGGAAAAAACAGCTAAAAAACAGACCCTGTTCTGGAAAAAAACAGCTAAAAACAGACCCTGTTTCTAGAAAAACAGCTAAAAAAAAACAGGCCCTGTTCGGGAAGAACAGCAAAAAAAAAACAGACCCTGTTTCAGGAACCCACTGAAACGTCGAACTACCCAACCACTCAACAGCGAAACAACATACTCTGTTTCGAAAAACAACTCCAGAGCAGCTATGAAACAACTAAGAAAAAGGCCTTTGCTTCGGGAAACAGGAATTCGTATTCATACTTGCTCATATATAAACAACATACAGACGATTTTCTTCAAAAATAGAAGGGTACTAATGCTGCTACGAATAATCAAACAGTTATCTGTTAAAAAAAAAAGCATCCAGTCCATCCTCCTTTTCGAACTGAATTTAAAATAAAAAATTCGTTCAAAGATCTTTAAGAACTGCATACGTAGATACAGGCTATTTTCTTTTGACAGAAAGCTGCCAATAGAACTGGAAAGACTTAGGTACACAGGTACACAACAAGTTTGATACTCAGATCAGACCCTAAATCAATATCCGAAAATTGTTCTAGACGACATATCGAAATATTGGAGAGTCAGCTGATAGTGATCTCACACAGGGTCTGAAGCAGGATATCGAAACTGATACATGGAAACGGGGAGAGTTACGGGTTGATTTTTTTTGGAAAATAGCGATATCCAAGTGGGCGATATTGAATACCGAAGAACTCATGGGCTCTACGATCGTCTGTGTTTTTTTTTAAACCTATTTATCAGAGAAAAGAAGATGAGGAACAATACAAAGATAGGGAGTGATGTATGCGAAATTTGTAATCTAAGTGGAATAGCTGATAAGAAATGGTTAGTATACCGTTGACCGGCAGACGATTAACATGGCGGAAATATTAAAAACTATTCTTGCCAACATTGAAGAAGTATTCAGTCGGAACCAGTATTATGGGTCCTGTTTACCTGCAACTTTAATGGTTTGGGAACTTGCTAAAAAATATAATGTACATGTAGAACCAAAATGTGGAAAGATTTTCTATAAGGAAATAGGAGGCAACATTCATTTTTGGGACGTATTTGAAGGAGAAATTTACGATCCTACCGTGAAAGTTATTAAACATATGATGCCATCCGTAGACCTTACGAAGTTTGTGTACAAAGAAGATACTAGTATAAGCACAGATATGGAGGCAGCACTAATGCTAGATATTTTTAATCAGTTCCAGAGAACAAACACAACACACCAATACTTTTCCAACGCTCCAGATAAACTTAAAACTCTGAGAAAAATTATCCATAGAAATGTAGCTAGATGTATTAAATAAAAGAATTAAACCAAGTCCTTAGATGTTTTACTACCTGAAACAATCAAACCTAACCTCAACAAATATTCTATTGCAGGTGGTACAAAATTATTCGAAACTTAAACGATTCTCAGCCTCAGACTATTTAATAGAACAGGTTCTGTTTCCAAAGGATTCGAGCTTTTCTCAGGGCGTTTGTCTTTGCATTGTGTGTGACGCCTCGTTAACGCCCTGTGAACCCCCTATGGTTGTCCGATTACTGTCGGGTTGTTGTCCTATTAACGTCCGGTTGCTGTCCGGATAACGTCAGGACGTTGTCCTGTATGTGTTATAACGAGGTTTTGATGGATAAAAGAACATGTTCAGATTAAAGGTTTTAGTTGAGAACTGGATGTCATAGTAATAAGATGTACTCCAACCGGCTAAAGTATCAGCTTCTTGAAACACCAGCTGCTAAATATGGTGTAAGGACAGAGGGGTCTAAGTTCTTTTAAACACCCTGTAAAACCGTAGATATATTAAAAAGAAATTATGCCTTAAAATTATGTAACCGGTTAAGGGCCTTATATCTAAATATAGCCACCGTTAATACAAAAGGTTCTATTCTAAACCTTGTAAAACTAAAACAAAATCCCATTCAAAACTCCTTAAAATAATAACGCTAATTTTTCTTATACTAGGTCTTATATTTTAGAAAAACTGGGTAGTCGGAAGAGAGTCTTTTTGTTTCGTATGCTAAGTCTTAGATTTTCGAAAAACTGCATGGTTGAGATTCTTTCCGGCATCACCATGTTGGTGGTATTTGTAAAACGTGTTTTTCAAAATACCGCAAAGAAAAGTGCAAACCCAAGCAAACGCTCTCCTTATTGGAAGATAAATCTACATATTTCGAAAAAATTTACTACTACTTTGTATTTAAGTCGACATTATTTGATTCGACAGTATAAAAAGAATAAAAAGGGGCCCCAAAAGACGCAGGAAGATAGACTTCACAGCTCAAATTGCCCCTTTTGTAGGGAGGTCTTACAAATCAAGCTCCACTATCTCGGTCCTCAGTGAGGATGTCTAAAGGGCAATAATATATTCTTAGTATACAGATATCACAATAAATCACTAAATGGTTCACAGAAAAATTTCTCGCACCATTTGAGGATATTATTGCATAATATGAAAGACATATTTTAAACAGTACAACCACTAGCAACGGTAGTCGAGATTTTCGAAAAATTTTTGTCAGTCGAAAGGTCTTTTTGACCTTTACCCAATACCCGCTAAAGATTTTCCGTCCCTTTCTTACTGTTAGGGCACGAATAGGAAAGATATAATATGTTAAACAGTCTAGCCTCTAGTAACGTAATTAGTCAAAATTAGCTCCTTTATAGAGTCAAAACAAGCGAACACGTAACAGAGCAAACGCAAAAAAAGTTATTTGCAGTTGAAACATGGCTGATGGATGGTTCTTTAATAGCCAACAGGCGACAATTACCCTGGTCATGTCCATAAGACATATGGAAAACACTGTATATACCAAACTCCTTTAAGGTGCCAACCCCCTTTGTACAGAGGAATTACCGAACACCGGAGTCAGTACGTCTCCCCTCGGAAGGGTACCTGGCGTGTTTCCATGCGGAAAAATGTCGACCATCCCTTGATATCCCCTTAAGGAGCCAGCTCATTAGCAAGAATAGGGAACATACCGAAATCACTTTGAACATATTTTTTCTAATTTTCAAACCAGTATACGTTTGAAGTTGTACTTAACATGCAAACATTTTCTGTAAAAATAAAAGATTTTAGCTGACGAAATGCTTCAGACTATACGACACACATTTTTTGATTAATTTTTCTCCCCCAAAAGTTACAGTTTTTAGCGCAATTGAAAAGCAAAACTACAGTTTCCTGAATACCCAATAGAGAATTTTTTTATCTAGGACATCTCACGTAGACTTCAAGCCTAAGTACTAACGAACCGAGGGCGTCTGAAGAGAAGGGATGTAATCTATTGCCACGAGATTTAAAGGATTGGACGTGGGAACAGACAGGGAAAACATCTGCAGGCAATTTTTTTCAGAATTCAGGTACTAATATGAGTTCAAAGAACTAACTATTTCTATGTTGTTACTTAAACATAAATTTAAAATGATACTCGTAAATTTCCGCTTTAAAGATTTTTTTATATAAGTCATCCCACGTAGACGTCGAGCCTAAGTACTAACGAACCGTGGGCGTCTGAAGAGAAGGGGAAATGTAATCTATTGACACCGGATTTAAAGGAGTGGGTATTGGGGACAGACAGGGAAAACCTCTGCAGGTAATTTTTTTCATAATTCAGGTAGAAATGAAGGAGAGAAGTTCGAGGTTTTTATCCCTAGATCCAGGTGTGAATATTAGTACAAAGAACTAAATATTTCCATGTTGTGACTTAAAGATAAATTTAAAATAATATCCATAAATTTCGGCTTTAAAGATTTTTTATCTAAGACATCTCATGTGGACTTCGAGCCTAAGTTCTAACAAACCGTGGGCGTCTGAAGAGAAGGCAAATGTAAGCTATCGACATGAGATTTAAAGGAGTGGGTGTTGGTTGGGACAGACAGGGAAAACCTCTGCAGGCAATTTTTTTCATAATTCCAGTACTAATATTAGTGTAAATAACTAAAGATTTATATGTTGATACTTAAACACAAATTGAAAATAACGTTCCATAAATTTCGGCTTTAAAGATTTTTTTATATGAGTCATCCCACGTAGACATCAAGCCTAAGTATTAACGAACCGTGGGCGTCTGAAGAGAAGGGAAATATAAGCTATTGACATGAGATTTAAAGGAGTGGGTGTTGGGACAGATAGGGAAAACATCTGCAGGCAATTTTTTCCATAATTCTGGTATGAATGAGCGAGAGAAGTTCGAGTTTTTTTATCCCCAGATCCCAGTGCTAATATTAGTTCAAAGAACTAGCTATTTCTATGTTGTTACTTAAACATAAATTTAAAATGATACTCGTAAATTTCGGCTTTAAAGATTTTTTTATGTAAGTCATCCCACGTAAACGTCAAGCCTAAGTACTAACGAACCGTGGACGTCTGAAGAGAAGGGAAATTTAATCTAGTGCCATGAGATTTAAGAGATTGGACGATGGGACAGAAAGGGAAAACCTCTGCAGGTAATTTTTTTGTCATAATTCAGGTAGAAATGAAGGAGAGAAGTTCGAGGTTTTTTATCCCTAGATCCAGGTGTTAATACTAGTACAAAAGAACTAAATATTTCCATGCTGTTACTCAAACGCAAATTTCAAATAATACCCCTAAATTTCATCCTTCAAGATTTTTTATCTAAGACATCCCACGTAGACGTCAAACCTAAGTACTAACAAACCGTGGACGTCTGAAGAGAAGGGAAATGTAATATATTGACACTGGATTTAAAGGAGTGAACGTTGAGGGCAGACAGGGAAAAACATCTGCAGGCAATTTTTTTCATAATTCCAGTACTACTATTAGTGCAAATAACTAAAGATTTATATGTTGTTACTTAAACGCAAATTTAAAATAGCGCCCCATAAATTTCAGCTTTAAAGATTTTTTATATAAGTCATCCCACGTAGACATCAAGCCTAAGTACTAACGAACCGTGGGCGTCTGAAGAGAAGGGAAATGTAAGCTATCGACATGAGATTTAAAGGAGTGGGTGTTGGTTGGGACAGACAGGGAAAACCTCTGCAGGCAATTTTTTTCATAATTCCAGTACTAATATTAGTGTAAATAACTAAAGATTTATATGTTGATACTTAAACACAAATTGAAAATAACGTTCCATAAATTTCGGCTTTAAAGATTTTTTTATATGAGTCATCCCACGTAGACATCAAGCCTAAGTATTAACGAACCGTGGGCGTCTGAAGAGAAGGGAAATATAAGCTATTGACATGAGATTTAAAGGAGTGGGTGTTGGGACAGATAGGGAAAACATCTGCAGGCAATTTTTTCCATAATTCTGGTATGAATGAGCGAGAGAAGTTCGAGTTTTTTTATCCCCAGATCCCAGTGCTAATATTAGTTCAAAGAACTAGCTATTTCTATGTTGTTACTTAAACATAAATTTAAAATGATACTCGTAAATTTCGGCTTTAAAGATTTTTTTATATAAGTCATCCCACGTAAACGTCAAGCCTAAGTACTAACGAACCGTGGACGTCTGAAGAGAAGGGAAATTTAATCTAGTGCCATGAGATTTAAGAGATTGGACGATAGGACAGAAAGGGAAAACCTCTGCAGGTAATTTTTTTGTCATAATTCAGGTAGAAATGAAGGAGAGAAGTTCGAGGTTTTTTATCCCTAGATCCAGGTGTTAATACTAGTACAAAAGAACTAAATATTTCCATGCTGTTACTCAAACGCAAATTTCAAATAATACCCCTAAATTTCATCCTTCAAGATTTTTTATCTAAGACATCCCACGTAGACGTCAAACCTAAGTACTAACAAACCGTGGACGTCTGAAGAGAAGGGAAATGTAATATATTGACACTGGATTTAAAGGAGTGAACGTTGAGGGCAGACAGGGAAAAACATCTGCAGGCAATTTTTTTCATAATTCCAGTACTACTATTAGTGCAAATAACTAAAGATTTATATGTCAATATATTACATTTCCCTTCTCTTCAGACGCCCACGGGTCGTTAGTACTTAGGCTTGATGGCTTAGGCTGGGGTGTCTTAGATTAAAAAAAAAATCTCGAAAGCTGAAATTTAGAGGGTTGTATTTTAAATTTGCGGGTAAGTAACAACATATAAATCTTTAGTTATTTGCGCTAATATTAGTACCTGAATTATGAAAAAAATTACCTGCAGATGTTTTCCCTGTCTGTCCCTAACACCCTCTCCTTTAAATCTCATGTCAATAGCTTACATTTCCCTTCTCTTCAGACGCCCACGGTTCGTTAGTACTTAGGCTTGATGTCTACGTGGGATGACTTATATAAAAAATCTTTAAAGCTGAAATTTATGGGGCGCTATTTTAAATTTGCGTTTAAGTAACAACATATAAATCTTTAGTTATTTGCACTAATAGTAGTACTGGAATTATGAAAAAAATTGCCTGCAGATGTTTTTCCCTGTCTGCCCTCAACGTTCACTCCTTTAAATCCAGTGTCAATATATTACATTTCCCTTCTCTTCAGACGTCCACGGTTTGTTAGTACTTAGGTTTGACGTCTACGTGGGATGTCTTAGATAAAAAATCTTGAAGGATGAAATTTAGGGGTATTATTTGAAATTTGCGTTTGAGTAACAGCATGGAAATATTTAGTTCTTTTGTACTAGTATTAACACCTGGATCTAGGGATAAAAAACCTCGAACTTCTCTCCTTCATTTCTACCTGAATTATGACAAAAAAATTACCTGCAGAGGTTTTCCCTTTCTGTCATATCGTCCAATCTCTTAAATCTCATGGCACTAGATTAAATTTCCCTTCTCTTCAGACGTCCACGGTTCGTTAGTACTTAGGCTTGACGTTTACGTGGGATGACTTATATAAAAAAATCTTTAAAGCCGAAATTTACGAGTATCATTTTAAATTTATGTTTAAGTAACAACATAGAAATAGCTAGTTCTTTGAACTAATATTAGCACTGGGATCTGGGGATAAAAAAACTCGAACTTCTCTCGCTCATTCATACCAGAATTATGGAAAAAATTGCCTGCAGATGTTTTCCCTATCTGTCCCAACACCCACTCCTTTAAATCTCATGTCAATAGCTTATATTTCCCTTCTCTTCAGACGCCCACGGTTCGTTAATACTTAGGCTTGATGTCTACGTGGGATGACTCATATAAAAAATCTTTAAAGCCGAAATTTATGGAACGTTATTTTCAATTTGTGTTTAAGTATCAACATATAAATCTTTAGTTATTTACACTAATATTAGTACTGGAATTATGAAAAAAATTGCCTGCAGAGGTTTTCCCTGTCTGTCCCAACCAACACCCACTCCTTTAAATCTCATGTCGATAGCTTACATTTGCCTTCTCTTCAGACGCCCACGGTTTGTTAGAACTTAGGCTCGAAGTCCACATGAGATGTCTTAGATAAAAAATCTTTAAAGCCGAAATTTATGGATATTATTTTAAATTTATCTTTAAGTCACAACATGGAAATATTTAGTTCTTTGTACTAATATTCACACCTGGATCTAGGGATAAAAACCTCGAACTTCTCTCCTTCATTTCTACCTGAATTATGAAAAAAATTACCTGCAGAGGTTTTCCCTGTCTGTCCCCAATACCCACTCCTTTAAATCCGGTGTCAATAGATTACATTTCCCCTTCTCTTCAGACGCCCACGGTTCGTTAGTACTTAGGCTCGACGTCTACGTGGGATGACTTATATAAAAAAATCTTTAAAGCGGAAATTTACGAGTATCATTTTAAATTTATGTTTAAGTAACAACATAGAAATAGTTAGTTCTTTGAACTCATATTAGTACCTGAATTCTGAAAAAAATTGCCTGCAGATGTTTTCCCTGTCTGTTCCCACGTCCAATCCTTTAAATCTCGTGGCAATAGATTACATCCCTTCTCTTCAGACGCCCTCGGTTCGTTAGTACTTAGGCTTGAAGTCTACGTGAGATGTCCTAGATAAAAAAATTCTCTATTGGGTATTCAGGAAACTGTAGTTTTGCTTTTCAATTGCGCTAAAAACTGTAACTTTTGGGGGAGAAAAATTAATCAAAAAATGTGTGTCGTATAGTCTGAAGCATTTCGTCAGTTAAAATCTTTTAGTTTTACAGAAAATGTTTGCATGTTAAGTACAACTTCAAGCGTATACTGGTTTGAAAATTAGAAAAAATATGTTCAAAGTGATTTCGGTATGTTCCCTATTCTTGCTAATGAGCTGGCTCCTTAAGGGGATATCAAGGGATGGTCGACATTGTTCCGCATGGAAACACGCCAGGTACCCTTCCGAGGGGAGACGTACTGACTCCGGTGTTCGGTAATTCCTCTGTACAAAGGGGGTTGGCACCTTAAAGGAGTTTGGTATATACAGTGTTTTCCATATGTCTTATGGACATGACCAGGGTAATTGTCGCCTGTTGGCTATTAAAGAACCATCCATCAGCCATGTTTCAACTGCAAATAACTTTTTTTGCGTTTGCTCTGTTACGTGTTCGCTTGTTTTGACTCTATAAAGGAGCTAATTTTGACTAATTACGTTACTAGAGGCTAGACTGTTTAACATATTATATCTTTCCTATTCGTGCCCTAACAGTAAGAAAGGGACGGAAAATCTTTAGCGGGTATTGGGTAAAGGTCAAAAAGACCTTTCGACTGACAAAAATTTTTCGAAAATCTCGACTACCGTTGCTAGTGGTTGTACTGTTTAAAATATGTCTTTCATATTATGCAATAATATCCTCAAATGGTGCGAGAAATTTTTCTGTGAACCATTTAGTGATTTATTGTCATATCTGTATACTAAGAATATATTATGGCCCTTTAGACATCCTCACTGAGGACCGAGATAGTGGAGCTTGATTTTAAGACCTCCCTACAAAAGGGGCAATTTGAGCTGTGAAGCCTATCTTCCTGCGTCTTTTGGGGCCCCTTTTTATTCTTTTTATACTGTCGAATCAAATAATGTCGACTTAAATACAAAGTAGTAGTAAATTTTTTCGAAATATGTAGATTTATCTTCCAATAAGGAGAGCGTTTGCTTGGGTTTGCACTTTTCTTTGCGGTATTTTGAAAAACACGTTTTACAAATACCACCAACATGGTGATGCCGGAAAGAATCTCAACCATGCAGTTTTTCGAAAATCTAAGACTTAGCATACGAAACAAAAAGACTCTCTTCCGACTACCCAGTTTTTCTAAAATATAAGACCTAGTATAAGAAAAATTAGCGTTATTATTTTAAGGAGTTTTGAATGGGATTTTGTTTTAGTTTTACAAGGTTTAGAATAGAACCTTTTGTATTAACGATGGCTATATTTAGATATAAGGCCCTTAACCGGTTACATAATTTTAAGGCATAATTTCTTTTTAATATATCTACGGTTTTACAGGGTGTTTAAAAGAACTTAGACCCCTCTGTCCTTACACCATATTTAACAGCTGGTGTTTCAAGAAGCTGATACTTTAGCCGGTTGGAATACATCTTATTACTATGACATCCAGTTCTCAACTAAAACCTTTAATCTGAACATGTTCTTTTATCCATCAAAACCTCGTTATAACACATACAGGACAACGTCCTGACGTTATCCGGACAGCAACCGGACGTTAATAGGACAACAACCCGACAGTAATCGGACAACCATAGGGGGTTCACAGGGCGTTAACGAGGCGTCACACACAATGCAAAGACAAACGCCCTGAGAAAAGCTCGAATCCTTTGGAAACAGAACCTGTTCTATTAAATAGTCTGAGGCTGAGAATCGTTTAAGTTTCGAATAATTTTGTACCACCTGCAATAGAATATTTGTTGAGGTTAGGTTTGATTGTTTCAGGTAGTAAAACATCTAAGGACTTGGTTTAATTCTTTTATTTAATACATCTAGCTACATTTCTATGGATAATTTTTCTCAGAGTTTTAAGTTTATCTGGAGCGTTGGAAAAGTATTGGTGTGTTGTGTTTGTTCTCTGGAACTGATTAAAAATATCTAGCATTAGTGCTGCCTCCATATCTGTGCTTATACTAGTATCTTCTTTGTACACAAACTTCGTAAGGTCTACGGATGGCATCATATGTTTAATAACTTTCACGGTAGGATCGTAAATTTCTCCTTCAAATACGTTCCAAAAATGAATGTTGCCTCCTATTTCCTTATAGAAAATCTTTCCACATTTTGGTTCTACATGTACATTATATTTTTTAGCAAGTTCCCAAACCATTAAAGTTGCAGGTAAACAGGACCCATAATACTGGTTCCGACTGAATACTTCTTCAATGTTGGCAAGAATAGTTTTTAATATTTCCGCCATGTTAATCGTCTGCCGGTCAACGGTATACTAACCATTTCTTATCAGCTATTCCACTTAGATTACAAATTTCGCATACATCACTCCATCACAGAGTATGTTGTTTCGCTGTTGAGTGGTTGGGTAGTTCGACGTTTCAGTGGGTTCCTGAAACAGGGTCTGTTTTTTTTGCTGTTCTTCCCGAACAGGGTCTGTTTTTTTTAGCTGTTTTTCTAGAAACAGGGTCTGTTTTTAGCGGTTTTTTTCCAGAACAGGGTCTATTTTTTAGCTGTTTTTTCCAGAACAGGGTCTGTTTTTAGCTGTTTTTCCAGAACAGGGTCTGTTTTTTAGCTGTTTTTCTAGAACAGGGTCTGTCTTTTCGCTGTTTTTTCCAGAACAGGGTCTGTTTTTAGCTGTTTTTCCAGAACAGGATCTGTTTTTGAGCTGTTTTTCCAGAACAGGGTCTGTTTATTAGCTGTTTTTTCCAGAATAGGGCCTGTTTTTTTAGCTATTTTTCCAGAACAGGGTCTGTCTTTTTTAGTATGTCTACCCCCATGAGCCAGCTCGATAAAGACGTTAAACGTAGGATTATCCAAGCTGCACGAACAATAAGAAAGAAGTATTTAGCATTTAAGACCTGCATCGATGATCTTCGTCGAGAATTTCGTAAAGGTTTTCCGTCCGTCGCAACATCTTTTCCTCGTACTCATTCTACCCTAACCCCATCTTTATCCGAAACTCTGAATCGTATTTCTAGTTTACTTGTATTCCTAGTCCTAACTTGTTTCCTATTATTCGCTAATTTTGTATATAAATTTGCTCAATATCGATGTCTTGTGGTTAAATCACCAATTTTTCTAATTGCTAGTTTTCTTACATATTCGTACCTCGAAAAACACGTCTAAATTAACCTTACCTCGTGCTGAGTCAGTTTAGCTCGCTTGAGTTGGGAATTTTCCACTAATGATGCAATCTTTCTCTTATGTACTATTGTTTTAGGCCCTTTTAACTTGATATAATCATCCGGCAGATAATATTTTAACAATAAAATAAAGTTAATAATTTCTAACACCCCTGTTTATACAGCCCTGTTTAAACAGAGGTGTTTTTAAACAGGGCTGTTTAAACAGAGCTGTTTAAACAGGGGTGTTTAAACAGCTCAGTTTAAACATTGGTGGTTTTAACGTGGGTTGTTTAGTTGTTATTAACTTAAATAATATTCCTAAATTATATCTTTCATCGAAAATTTCCTATACAGGGTGATGTAAAAATTTTGAAATCTAATTTTTTCCTCAAAGTCGAGGTTTTTGAAAAATAATTTGATAAATCGAATGATCTCATCATCTACTATCCTACATCCAAATTTCAACTCTCCAACCTGAGCCATTAGGTCACTAATCGCAAAAAACTATATCTCCGGACCCCTAAGGCCGATCGACGCCATTCTTTTTGTAAACGCTTTCGAACACCGCCCTGAACACGTGACATATGCTACATTTTTGTTCTGACGTTTAACACGTGACTGGTGACAGTTAACATGTCTTAAATGACAGGTGACAGCCGCCATACTTTTACGCATGTCTTCTGACGCCATTTTGAACACGTGACCTACGTTAAATTTTAATTTTGGCGTTTCATAAGTGACAGGTGACAGTTGACAGATCTTAAATGACAGGTGACAGCTGACATACTTTTACTCATGTCTTATGACGTCATTTTGAACACGTGACGTATGTCAGTTTTTTATTTTAACGTTTCATAAGTGACAGGTGACAGTTGACATATCTTAAATGACAGGTGACAGCTGACATACTTTTACCCATGTCTTATGACGTCATCCTTAACACGTGACGTATGTCAAATTTTAATTTTGACATTTGACAAGTGACAGGTGACAGGTGACATTTGACAGCTGCGCGCGCAGGTTAGGTTTGCTGACGTAAGATCCAGTGACGTAGACTTCGATGACGTACTTGAAATTTGCACATGCGCAAAGGTGGCCGAGATATGACGTCATAGATCACAAGATAAGATCCACCCGGGAGGCGGGTGGGGCACAGACCCCTATCTTGTACTACTCATAAATCCACAAATCCAGTAATAATGCTTCCGTATCGGAATGAATCGTGTTGCAAAACTCACTAAACTCTAGAAAAGTCATTTGAGACACTTTTTTACGCAAAGCTTCACTCGTAGCTAATTTCATTGTATCGTGTTACGTAAAAGACAAGTGCGGTTAAAATGCGAGCGTTGTACTGAAAGATAAAAAGATACGCGACTCAATATAGTGTGAAGCAAGCTCCAAGGTTTTTAAATTGTAGCTTTACTATTGGAGATATATTCTTAAAAGTGGGTGGGTTGGAACGTTTACACCAAAGTACCGCCCCTAACACTCCGTGCGCATGTGTAACACGCTCGGTGTGCGCGTGGTACGCATTTTGGTCTACTGCGCAGATAAAAAAACCGCAGAAAAAAGAACCGCTGACAGGAAAAAAAACCCGCAGACAAAAAAAAAAACCGCAGACAGAAAAAAAACCGCAGACAGAAAAAAAAACCACAGACAAAAAAAACCCGCAGACAGGAAAAAAACCACAGACAAAAAGAAACGCAGACAGAAAAAAACAGACAAAAAAAATCGTTTTTTTACATCTGAACAGTAGACATGCGCATGGGCATGCCCCGCCCAAACGAGATTCTCCCCCGCGCATATGCAGGCTGGTACTGCCTGGTACTAGAGGTCGATGTCCCGCCCAGACGGGTTCTCTTTATATTCTCTTTGCGCTTCGCATTCTTAACTGTCTGCAGTCGTACCTTGAGCTCGATATAATACAGTTCTTCATACTTATATTCCGCTCGGTTTATTTAGAGTTTTTGTGTATATATTTTTCGGTATTAAACCAAAGTCAGCATTTTATTTCCTCACTGTACAAAATGTCCTTCTTGTTCACACTGTTTACGCGAGTTTAAGCAAAAGCGAAGTCTAGTGCGACATATTAAAGAAATTTGCTTAGCAAATACGTATGTCTCAAATCCCGATAATTACATAATTGATGGTGAGTTATTTTTTGTTTAACATTTTCTTTTTATTTATTGGAAATTATTATTTTTAGTTAATAAAAAAATTTTCTCACAAGAAGTTCGACACTGCCTAGACTGTGATGTCAGCGTCTCAAATGCATGTTGGACTTCTCATTTAAAATCAAATGCACACAAATTAAAAGTCTGCAAGTTTAGTGAACCTGGTATAGAGATACTAAACAGCGCATTTCAATGTCGAATTATTTCATATAAAATATCTTCCCCAAAGCACTTTGTTGATTTAAAAGAATTCCAAGAAAATGTGCAGAATAAGGTAGTTAAAGTTATTCAACATGAATTGAAGAAACAAGGTCATCAAAATTAATTTGGAGCTGTTTGGTTTGTACTATTTACCACCTTCTAGAACTTCTGAAATTAAATCTCACAATACAGTTTTCGAAGTTGTAACACAATCTACAAATCTGATAACGGTATATGAAAAATTAATGGGAATAATTCATGGAAAATTTGATGAATTTGCAGAACGCGATTCAGGTGTGTATAAGTTTATACATGTTTCGTTTTCACTAGTTTTTCAAAAACTGTAAATAGTATCAATGAAATTAAAAATATTAAAACTTAACCGTTTTATTTTAGGATGGGTTCTGCAACAAATACTTCATCTTGAAGTTAATGTAAACAAGTATAATCCATTGAGGAGTTCATACATACCTCTTCCAAGAGAGGTTCAATGGAAAAAGGCTGTTGTTAATGTGCAAAATAGTGGTCAGTTTTGTTTTGGTTATGCGATTGTATCAGCTTTTTACCATGGAGATCCTCGAAATCCAACATCGTATCCGCAGTTTAGGGAGTTATTCAACTTTGAAGGTATAGACTTTCCAGTATCTATTAAAGACATTGCTAAATTTGAAGAGTTAAATAATGTATCAATAAATGTTTACGGTTTAGAAGTCGCATATAAGAATGGGAAAAACATTTATGAGGTGATTGGTCCTCTACATTTTTGCAAGGTTAGATCTAATACCCATATAAATTTTTTACTATTATCGGAACTAGATGATATAGGTAATGCTAAAAATCATTACTGCTATATAAGCGATCTTTCTCGTCTAGTTTCCAATCAAGTTACTAATCACGAACATAGAAAATATTTTTGTGATGGTTGTTTACAATTTTTTACTACTTTGAATATTCTTAAGCAACACATGCAAAATGATTGCAACTTTGTTAGAAATGATTTTCCTTCAAAAGAGTATATATTAGATAAATTTGGTAACATGGTGCCTGAAAATATATTAAAATTTGAAAATATCGAAAAACAAATGAAAGTTCCGTTTATCGTTCGACTTCGAGTGTGCTTTAAAACCTGTCGAAAATGATTATCTGGAAAATTCTTCTCAATCTTACACTCTGAAAAAATTTGAACATATTCCGCATTCCTTTGCTTATTACCTTAAATGTTCATTTGATGACAAAGTTTCAAAGTTTCATTTATACCGAGGGAGGGATTGTATTGAAAAATTTATAAAAGATTTAGAAATAGATATTAGAATGCTGTATTCAAATTATTTAAAAGATATTACACCCATGTCTAGACTAACAGATTCTGAGAAGGAAACTTGACAAATCGACTCATTGTCATATTTGTAAAAAAAGTTTTCTAAACATTTCGGATAAAGTAAAAGATCATTGCCATATTACTGGAAAATTTAGAGGGGCAGCACACTCAGTGTGTAATTTAAATTTTAAAATTCCGTCATATATTCCAATTGTGATGCACAATCTAAAAAATTATGACAGCCATTTATTTATAAAATCATTGTGTTTAGATAAGGAGCAAATTGAAGTTATCCCCATGAATAGAGAAAAATATATTTCTTTCAGCAAGTTTATCCATGTGGATAAAATAAAATACAAAAATGGTAAAATAAGAGATAAATATATAAAACTAAGGTTTATTGATTCATATCAATTTTTACCATCATCTTTGGATAACTTATCAAGCATTTTGGATGATTCTCAATGTTTTGAAATCAGAAAACAATATCCAAATGACTTACAATTAAAAAATATAAGAAAGAAAGGTATATTTCCTTATTCGTACATTGATGATATTTCAAAATTTGCTGAAACTGATTTACCTGCTGCAGAATTATTTTACAATGAATTAAAGGAGGAAAATATTTCAAATGAGTATCAACGCGCTAGAGAAATTTGGAAAATTTTTCAATGTAAGACACTTGGTGATTATTCAGATATTTATTTAAAATCTGGCGTATTATTACTAGCAGACATTTTTGAAAATTACAGAAATCTTTGTTTAGAAACGTATCAACTCGATCCTGCGCATTATTTTACTGCTCCAGGATTAAGTTGGGATGCGATGTTATTGTATACAGGAGTAGAATTAGAACTCCTAACGGATCCCGATATGCTTCATTTTTTAAAAAAAGGTGTGAGAGGGGGTGTTAGTACTTGTACAGGAAGAAAGTCAATTGCCAATAATCATTTTCTTGAAAACTTTAATCCTGAGGAAAATACAAAATATATCATTTATTTGGATGCGACTAATTTATATGGTTTCGCTATGAGTCAATATTTACCTCAAAAAGATTTTGTTTGGTTGACCCAAGAAGAGATCGATAATATTAGAATAAATATAAATGATATATCTGATACAGCAGAAACAGGTTATGTTTTGGAAGTTGATTTACAATATCCTAAAGAACTACACGACGAACACAATCATCTTCCCTTCTGTCCTGAAAATCTGATTCCCCCGAATTCAAAATATTCTAAATTAATTCCAAATTTAAGAAATAAAGAAAAGTATGTAATCGATTACACATATCTTAAACAATGTTTCAATTTTGGTCTAAAACTTACAAAAATACATAGAGCTATAAAATTCACTCAATCCCCATGGCTTAAAAAATATATTGATTTGAATACTAATTTGATAAATTCTTCAAAAAATAAATTTGACAAAAACTTATATAAGACTAAAAATAATAGCATATATGGCAAAACTATGGAAAATGTGGATAGAAGGGTGGATGTGAATCTGGTATCACATTGGGAACCAATAGGTCATAAAATTAACTGTGCAAGTAGATAAGCAGCACAGCTTCTGGAGTAAATGACGTCATTTTTACATGTAAATCTCCATAAGAAAATTTAAGGTTCATTCTGGTATTTTTGGTAAACGTCGCCTGCAGGGCGTGGTCCAAAATTAGGCGTCGCGACGCCTCAGACGTGACGTCCGTCTTCTTAGGTACTTGGACGTTAGCTACTTGGGCATGAACTACTCGGGCATCAAACTACTTGGGCCTCAGCTACTGGATCCTACTGCTACCGCCATCTGGGGGATTTGAACCAAGCCTTCAGCTATTGGGATATATTAACATTTATAGTGGGTCTCGGCGTCATCGAACAGCTAAAGTTTCCATCTTTCAACTCCAACGAAATATTACAATTATTTCTTCAAGATGACGTCATAAACTTTTTTTTATTTATTTTACCCATGCTAGGATTAGAACCGGGGACCTATGGATTAGTATTGCATCGTCTTACACTTTACGCTGTGGAGGTATATTGAATATTTCCGTCTTTAATTTAAAGTTATAAATCCGGCATACTTCGGATATTTTTTTTACGAAATATATCATCGGGATGACGTCACAAACTTTTTCATTAATTTTACTTCTAATGGGTATCTTCGAACAGCCAAACTTTCCATCTTTCAACTCCGACGCTGCACCGTTAAATATTATTATTATTAAGGATTTCATGATGACGTCAAAAACTTTTTTTTTTTATTTATTTTGCCCATGCTAGGATTAGAACCAGGGACCCGTATGTTGGAATATCAGCGCTCTAGCCAATCTCGCTATCAAGTACCAATGAAGTATTGAGTTCGGGAGATATAGGCTTGCAGCTATAAGAGCCCTCATTTTCAATTAAAAATTGAATATACGTAACGTGTTGAGAATTATGTTGTAAGTCATGTATAAAAGTATGTCAGCTGTCACCTGTCATTTAAGATATTTCAACTGTTACCAGTCGCTTGTGAAACGCTAAAATAGAAATTTAACATAGGTAATGTGTGCTAAAGATGACGTCTTAAGACATATGAACAAATTTTGTCAGCTGTCACTTGTCATTTAAGATGTGTCAACTGTCACCTGTCACTTGTCAGACGCTAAAATAGAAATTTATCGTAGGTCACGTGTTGATGATAACTTCATAAGACAAAGGCCCAAAAATATTAAGGCCATTTAGGCAATTCCTCTCACGTTGACCAGAAGGGCCTTAAAATTTGTTTGCTTCGATAGGGACTAAGGGTAGGAGGAATACGCGACATACCCCAAATTTTATCGAAATCCGTGAAGCCGTTTAGGCGCTAGAGGGTTACAAAGGTGTTTAATGTATCAGGAGCACAGGAACTGATGACGGTAAATAAAAAACTAAATTACGGCTAGCGCTTAAACGGTAAATGTTGGAGAATTAAAATTTTGGTGGTAGATAGAAGTCATGAAGACCATTAGATATACAGGTTCAGAAACCCCAAAAATATTAAGGCCATTTCGGCACTTTCTATCACATTGACCAAAAGGGCCTTAAAATTTGTTTGCTTCGATAGGGACTAAGGGTAGGAGGAATACACGACATACCCCAAATTTCATCGAAATCCGTTGAGCCGTTTAGGCGCTAGAAGGTTACAAAGGTGTTTAAGGTATCAGGAGCACAGGAACTGATGACGGTAAATAAAAAACTAAATTACGGCTAGCGCTTAAACGGTAAGTGTTGAAGAATTCAAATTTTGGTGTTAGATAGAAGTCAGAAAGACCATGAGATATGCAGGTTCAAAAGCCCCCAAAAAGAGTAAGGTCCTTTAGGCAATTACTCTGGCGCTGACCAAAAGTGCCTTAAAATTTTTTTGCTTCGATAGGGACTAAGGGTAGGAGTAACAAAATACATACCCCAAATTTCATCGAAATCCGTTGAGCCGTTTAGGCGCTAGAGGGTTACAAAGGGGTTTAAAGTGTCAGGAGTAGAGATAGATAAAGAAAAACGAAATTACGCGCTTAAACAACACAAATTATTTCGCTGACATTTTAAATTACTAAATAGCGCTTAATTAATCAACACGAGGCAAGGAGCGCAACAGTCGTTTGAATTGTCGAGACACGTTTTTCGAGGTACGTATATTAGTAACATGCTATAAAGATTGCATCATCATTCGCGGAAAATTACTAAATGACGCTTAATTAATCGACACGAGGCATGGACTCATCCGTCGTTTTAACTGTTTAAACGCGTTCTTAATTGTAAGATCATCAGTCGAGACAACAGTCGCTCTTACGCTTTCTTTCAAAGCAGTCAATTCTTGAAAAATATACATTGGTTTTGTTTTTTCTTGTGCAGTAAAGTGTGTGTAACATTATTTGGTAAGTACGTTTATTTATTGGGATGCGTTATATCAAGAAACAAATACAAATTTGCTAGGGTAGTAAGTCTATGGTTGATATCTATTTTATCTATTATAATTTAGCAAAAAAAAAGTTAATTGATTGTGTATATAGTAGTGTTAAAGTAACACAGGCGTAGTATTAAGAAAATTATAGTTGTGTCTTTTTGACGGCTACTTGGAAACAAAGTGAAAACGATAGAAGTCATAAAGACCAGTAGATATACAGGTTCAGAAACCCCCAAAAATATTAAGGCCATTTAAGCAATTCCTCTCACGTTGGTCAAAAGGATCTTAAAATGTTTTGGCTTAGATAGGGATTAAGGGTAGGATTAATAAAATATATACCCCAAATTTGTTTAGCCGATCTAGCCATCGAGTTACATGAGAATATTGTGTTCGAGAGATGTAGGCTTGCAGTAAGAATAAAAAATCTGATATCACCCGTTAGTACGTCTTATTTAAAAAAAGATGTATTAGTAATGACTACCCTTTAAGCGAATGTAGGTTAAGGCAAATTACTATCCGAAAAACACCCGATCGTAATAAGTGGTAGTTTAAGTAATATTTTAAATTCGTAGATCTCCTTAACAATATGTGGTGGAGACCGGAGATTTTGGTGTTAGATAGAAGTCAGAAAGACCAGGAGATATACAGGTTCAAAAATACCCAAAAATATTAAGAACATTTGGACAATTTCTCTGGCGCTGACCAAAAGGGCCTTAACAAGTTTTGGCTTAGATAGGGATGAAGGGTAGGAGGAATAAAATACATACCCCAAATTTCATCGAAATCCGTGAAGCCGTTTAGGCGCTAGAGGGTTACAAAGGTGTTTAATGTATCAGGAGCACAGGAACTGATGACGGTAAATAAAAAAACTAAATTACGGCTAACCCCTAAACGGTAAATGTTGGACAACGGAAATTTTGGTGGTAGATAGAAGTCATAAAGACCATTAGATGTACTGGTTCAGAAACCCCCAAAAATATTAAGGCCATTTAGGCAATTCCTCTCACGTTGACCAAAAGGGCCTTAAAATTTGTTTGCTTCGATAGGGACTAAGGGTAGGAGTAATAAAATATATACCCCAAATGGCATCGAAATCCGTTGAGCCGTTTAGGCGCTAGAGGGTTACAAAAGTGTTTAAGGTATCAGGAGCACAGGAACTGATGACGGTAAATAAAAACTAAATTACGGCTAACCCCTAAACGGTAAATGTTGGACCTCGCTCATTCATACCGGAATTATGGAACAAATTGCCTGCAGAGGTTTTCCCTTCCTGTACCAACGTTCTTTCCTTTAAATCCCCTGTCAATAGATTACATTTCCCTTCTCTTCAGACGCTCACGGCTCGTTAGTACTTAGGCTTGAAGTCTATGTGGGATGACTTAGATAAAAAAAAATCTGGAAAGCCGAAATTTAGGGGGTGTTATTTTCAATTTGTGTTTAAGTAACAACATATAAATCTTTAGTTATTTGCACTAATATTAGTACCTGAATTATGGAACAAATTGCCTGCAGATGTTTTCCCGTTCTGTCCCCACGTTCAATCCTTTAAATCGTGTATTAGTAAATTACATTTCCCTTCTCTTCAGACGCCCATGGTTCGTTAGTACTTAGGCTTGAAGTCTACGTGGGATGTCTTAGATAAGAAAATCTAGAAAGCCGAAATTTAGGGGGTGTTATTTTCAATTTGTGTTTAAGTAACAACATATAAATCTTTAGTTATTTGCACTAATATTCGTACCGGTATTATGGAACAAATTGCCTGCAGATGTTTTCCCGTTCTGTCTCCACGTCCAATCCTTTATATCTCATGTCAATAGATTACATTTTCCTTCTCTTCAGACGCCCACGGTTCGTTAGTACTTAGGCTTGAAGTGGGATGTCTTAGATAAAAAAATCTGCAAAAGCCGAAATTTAAGGGTATTCTTTTAAATTTGTGTTTAAGTAACAACATATAAATATTTAGTTCTTTGCGCTACTATTCGTACCTGGATCTATGGATAAAAAAGAAGCCTCGAACTTCTCTCTCTCATTCCTACCTGAATTATGGAAAAAATTGTCTGCAGATGTTTTCCCGTTCTATCTCCACGTCCAATCCTTTAAATCTCATGCCAATAGATTACATTGCCCTTCTCTTCAGACGCCCGCTTGACGTCTACGTGAGATGTCTTAGATAAAAAATTCTCTATTGGGTATTTAGAAACTATAGTTTTTGCTTTCAATTACGCTAAAAACTGGAAATTTCGGGGGAGACAAATGAATCAAAAAGCGTGTCGTATAGTCGGGAACATTTCCTCAGTCAAAATCTTTTATTTTCACAGAAAATGTTTGCATGTTAAGTACAACTTCAAGCGTCTCCTAGTTTGAAAACTTTAAAAGTGATTTAGGCATGTTCACTATTATTGTTAGTGAGCTGGCTCCTTCAGGTATAAAGGGATGGTCGACTTTTTTCCGCATGGAAACACGTCAGGTACCCTTCCGAGGGGAGACGTACTGACTTCGGTGCTCGGTAATTCCTCTCTACAAAGGGGGTGACACCTTAAAGGAGTTTGGTATATACAGTGTTTTCCATATGTTTTATGGACATGACCTGGGTTTATTGTCGCATGTTGGCTATTAAAGAACCATCCATTGGCCCTGTTTCAACTTAAAATAACGTTTTGAGTTTGCTCTGTTACATGTTCGCTTGTTTTGATCGACCTCTCTCTATAAAGGAGCTAATTTTTGACTAATTACGTTACTAGAGGCTAGACTGTTTAACATATGTCTTTCCTATTCGTGCCCTAACAGTAAGAATGGGGCGGAGAATATTTGGGGTATTGGGTAAAGGCCAAAAAGACCTTTCGACTGACAAAATTTTTTCAAAATCTTGACTAACGGCGCTAGTGGTTGTAATGTTGAAAATATGCCTTTCGTATTATGCAATAATATCATAAAACGGTGCGAGAAATTTTTCTGTGAACCATGATTTCTTGTTATATTCGTATACTAAGAATATATTACGCCCCCTTTAGACAGCCTCACTGAGGACAAAGATAGTGGAGCTTGATTCGTAAGACCTCCCTACAAAAGGGGCAATTTGAGCTGTGAAACCTATCTTCCAGAGTCTTTTGGGGCCCCTTTTTATTCTTTTTATACTGCCTAATCACATAATGTCGTCTTAAATAAAAAGTAGAAGTAAATTTTTTCAAAATATGTATATTTTTTTTAAAATAAGGGAAGGGTTGATTCCGTTTTGAACCAACGAAATGGTGATGTTAAAAAAAAATCTCTTTCGACCACAGTTTTTCGAAAATATAAGACTTAGCATAATCAAATAAACGTTATTATTGTTTAAAGAGTTTTGAATGGGACTTTTTTTTTTGGTTTTAAAAGTTTTAGAATAAAACATTTTGTATTGACAGCAGCTATATTTAGATATAAGGCCCTTAACCGGGTACATAAATTTAAGGTTTAATTTATTTTTAATACATCTAAGATATTACAGGGTGATTAAATAAATATCAACGATAGTTTTAATACTGTTATTCTGTTTTTTTTGTATTAAAAACATATACTATACAGGGTGCAACAAAAAAAAACACCATACAATTGTTCTATTTATTAACACTAATAAAGTTATTTCTTTACGTTATAAGCTAAATATATCAATGGGCGCGAGAGTCATTTCGGTAAGAGGCGATATATTATCTCTATAAAAAAAGGACTTTTCTAAGAATATCAGAACATATTTTCTAACTGCTGAAATCAAATATAAATGCAATGATAAAAATAATTATGAACAAATAAAATGTTTATATTCATACTTAGCCATGCATTGCCGGATGTGAATTATAAAGTGTAGAACATATGTGATTTTAGATAACGTAGGAATTTTAATCATAATATTTAATAAGAACTAACTATTATTTATACCATATCTGGGATGTTATTTTACATGGGTATATTTCCATCCATTGGTTGATATAATTGTGCTGTTTGCATTGAAACCTTTTCTGTGTACATTTGTAACATGTAAAATCTTCTTGTAATTATCTAAATCATTTGAATTAAATTTTACTGGCTGATTTGTAGCTAATAAATTAAACAGTCCATCCGCCAGCAAAAATTTTTCTTTCCCTATTATGAGAACGTTATCTTTTATTACAACTGGGATATTTCCAAGAAAGAACTTAGACCCCTCTGTCCTTATGCCATATTTAACAGCTGGTGTTTCAAGAAGCTGATACTTTATCTTGTTGGCATACATCTTATCACTATGACATTCAGTTCTCAACTAAAACCTTTAATCTGGACATGTCCTTTTATCCTTCAAAACCTCGTTATAACACATACAGGACAACGTCATGACGTTATCCGGACAGCAACAGGGCGTTAACAGGACACCAACAGGACAGTAATCGGACAACACACCGGGCGTTAACGGGACGTAACACAACACAAAGACAAACGTCATGAGAAAAGTTAGAATTCTTTTAAAAACAGGATCTTTTCTATCAATTGCCTGAGGTTGAGAATCGTTTAAGTTTCGAATAATTTTGTACCACCTGCAATAGAATATTTGTTGAGGTTAGGTTTGATTGTTTAAGGTAATAAAACATATAAAGGACTTAGTTTAATTCTTTATTTAATACATCTAGCTACATTTCTATGGATAATTTTTCTAAGAGTTTTCAGTTTTTCTGGAGCGTTGGAAAAGTATTGGTGTGTTGTGTTTGTTCTCTGGAACTGATTAAAAATATCTAGCATTACTGCTGCCTCCATATCTGTGCTTATACTAGGATCTTCTTTGTACACAAACTTCGTAAGGTCTACGGATGGCATCATATGTTTTATAACTTTAGCGGTGGGATCATAAATTTCTCCTTCAAACACGTTCCAAAAATGAATGTTGCCTCCTATTTCATCGTAGAAAATCTTTCCGCATTTTGGTTCTACATGTACATTATATTTTTTCGCCAGTTCCCAAACCATTAAAGTTGCAGGTAAACAGGACCCATAATAATTGTTTCGACTAAATACTTCTTCAATCTTGGCAAGAATCATTTTTAATACTTCCGCCATGTTAATCGCTTGACGGTTGGTGGTATACTAAACATTTCTTACCGAGTTATTCTATTTAGATTACAAATTTCGTCTGCACCACTCCCTTCTTCGTACCTCGGCAGACGTTTAGGTATAAGATCGACATCCTCGTAGATTAAGGTGCGCATCGAGATTTAGGAACCAAATAGGTGCTTGGTATGTCTGAATTTGTGTAACTAACGATTCGATGACAGTTTTGGTAAACCACTCCACTAAATCTCCTCGTTTAGGCAACTCCATTTCCATCGTATGAAAGTTATTTTTTTCTTTTCCTGAATTAAAACTAATGTAAAACTCGATCTTGACTATATCAGGAGTTCCACTTAATGCAAATTTTATCTGTTTTAACTCGGCTCGAAAACAGCCTAAAAGCCTTGCACGAATATCTTCCTCTGTTTGCGATTTAAAAAATTTTTGTTCTGGCTGAACTGGATTCTCGACTATATCCTTTAATAATTCATATCTTGCTTGTTCATATTGCCCGATATCTTCCTGATAACATTCATAACAATAAGTTTTAAAGTCATAATATGCAATGCTCTTGCGATCTTTTCTTCGTTTACCACCAACTTGATATCCATCCTTGTCTAAACATATTTCACATTTTTCCTTCAGCTCTGGTCGACACTCGCTACAATCGCAAGCCCTTCCCCAAAAGCACTCTTTAGGCATTGTGATCGCTTTGACAGACTATCAAAGACTCATTGTTGCAGAGTAAAATAATTAAATATATAATTAGTGTGGGGTAAAGGTTTGTTTGTTTTTGTTTCAGATTTTGCAGTACTTGAACTTAAAAATTTAATCTTCGTGAATATGTAAGTAGGAATAACAAGAGTTTTTAGAGTCTTAGTGTTAGTTGTTCGAAACAACCATAATTTAGATTTGAGAATCCCAGTAAGAACGATATGGGCCTAAGTTCAATGTTCTAGAATTTTCTCGAATATTCTATTAATTTCGTTTTGAATTTCCCGATTTACAGAAAGCACCTCAGCTTCTGAACGTACTCTAAAACATTTACGGCCATCCTTTTTGTTGTGAACGGCCATCCTTTTTGATGTGGCATGTAAGAGAGAGAGAGGGAGGGAGAGCTAATTTAATGTTGTAGAATTTTCTCTAATATTTTAGTAATTTTTCCTTTGAATTTGTAGATTTACGGAACGTACCCCTGCTTCTGAACGTGCCGTAAAATTTGTTACATTTATCCTTTATGTTGTGGTAAGTAAGAGAGAGATAGACTTAAGATTGAGAAACCTGTAACTGTTTGTTTTGTTACAGATAGTTTCTATTAATTGATCAAAGTTTAGGAAACAGAATATTTTAGTTCTATTCCTACCTTGGACTTTTACTGCATAGTAATCCTTGACTTCACATTAAAGGTAAGTTTTCCGAACGCACCCTATTTTCTGAACGCACCCTAAAATTTTGCTTTAACAAACCGAACCGAGGTTATAAATAGGGGTCAAATTTAGACTCAAGCTCATTAACGTTTTATGCGTTCAAGAGAGTAGACGTGTGAGCTCCAGTCTTTAGTATTCTATCGTTAAATATTGTTCCAGCTGCAGAATGTCTTTTGCTGATAAACTGGTTGAAAGTATCAAGATTTTGGTTTACAGCCCCACGCTTAATGGAAAGAAGAATGCAGTTAAAGATGGCCTAAAGCAATGT
Organism: Philopedon plagiatum; assembly: GCA_963971165.1. NCBI lineage: Eukaryota > Metazoa > Arthropoda > Insecta > Coleoptera > Curculionidae > Philopedon > Philopedon plagiatum. The sequence goes on from OZ020190.1 coordinate 57,570,421, forward strand.
GCACAGGCTTCAAAATTGATAAATCGAGCATTGAAAAATACCGCAACAATAGGAGCAAAAAATAATTTATTAGCCTGCTTAGGTCAGATCAAATGCTTTAGAGGAATGTTTAAAGCTGCGGAAGTTACTGGTTCTGGATCTATACCCAGGAAGGAGACTGCCAAGCACCGGGTGAAATGGGAAGATCTACATTCAGCCTTCCAATCTCGAATTCGGACCGGCATCGTCATTAATCTCAAGCATGCTGATGTAAAATCATTCTTGGAGGATGCTTCTGCCCTGTTTAAAAGGAGGATTCAAAACGCACTGAAGAAAGACGATGCCTTGAAGGTTAACGCTGTGTTGTGTGGAGAATTTAAAATTCAAAAGGCCGATAAGGAATTGTGCGAAAACAAGTATCTAAACACCGCTAACGCTCCAATCTATAAAGATACGAATGTAGACCTATGGTTTGTCGAAAATATTATACAACCTATATTAACTAACTTGGGTGAATTTCAGGAAAAAGACTCCAATTGGGCGTTATCCCGCGTCGTTAACTTAATGATTAGCATAAACAAATTTAATCCATTACGAGTTGGAAGTTACCTAGAGCTTCCAAAACAAATAGCTAACCGAAAAGTATGTATTAATGTTCGAAATCAAGATGATATGTGTTTTGCATGGGCAGTGGCATCGGCTTTGTATCCGGATTCAAATAATAGCAGTCATACTTCATCATATCCAGACCCTAAAGAAAAATTTAATTTAAAGGGTATACAATTTCCCATGACAATTCGTCAAATTCTCCGTTTTGAGAAGCAAAATAAGATTTCTGTAAATGTGTATAGATTAGAAAAGAGGTCAAAGAAGAACTTTCAGATTATACCCTATTATTTAACCAAGGATAAACTAGAAACACATGTAAATTTACTTCTAATTCCGGATGATTACGTAACCAAGGATAGCTACAATGATCTGTCCCCAGTTAAGCTTCATTACGTTTGGATAAAAAATATGTCTCGTCTCTTGTCTGCACAGTTAAGTAAAGAACGCCGCACAAAGTTCATTTGTGACCGATGTTTGCACTATTTTCGAACTAAAGAGGGATTGTCTAGGCACATTAAAGATTGTGTAAAACTAAACAATTGCACCACCATTCCGCAAGCTCCAAAAGAAGAAAAGAAGTGGGTTGAATTTAAGGACTTTAAGTATAAGGAAAAGGCGCCCTTTGTTATCCGATGGATGCTGATACCGAGTGTTTGCTGGTTCCTGAAGCAGATGATGTGAAGAAAAATACACAAAATCTGCAAGAACATGTACCCTACAGTGTTGGATATTACGTTAAGTGTCAGTATGACGACACATTATCATTTTACAAGTCGTATACTGGACAGGACTGTATGGAGTGGCTCGCAAAAGAGCTTCAAGATTTTGCATAAGATGTGGAAACGGTGTTTTTATGCGATTTACCCATGGATAGCTTAACACGCGAGGAACAAGAACAATTTAATAATGCTACCATCTGCCATATCTGTGAAAAGCCCTTCGTAGCCGGAGATAAAAAGGTTAGAGATCATAATCACTTCACGGGGAAAATAAGAGCCGCCGCCCACGAAGTTTGTAATCTAAATTATCAGGATGACTGAACCATACCAGTCCTATTTCATAACTTGAGTTATGATGGTCATATGGTTATTAAAGCTTTAGCTGAGGTAGAGGGGCATATTGATATATTACCTGTCAACAAAGAAAAATATATCTCTTTCACCAAACATATTCCCGATAGCTTAATTAAATTCCGATTCGTTGACAGTTTTAGATTTTTATCGTCCGGATTGGATAAGTTGGCTGCAGATCTCCCTGATTATCCAATTCTTAGGTCGGGATTTGAGAACCTAACAGAAGAGCAGTACTCGCTGTTGTGTCGAAAGGGCGTATTTCCCTACGACTTTATGGATGGTTGGGATAGACTTGAAGAAGATAAACTACCAACAAAACTCGAATTTTACAATAGCTTGAACGATTCCTCGATCAGTGATGAAGAGTATGCACATGTACAAAGAGTGTGGAACAGTTTTAACTGCAAAACAATGCGTGAATATTCAGAGTTGTATATGAAGACTGATATTCTACTATTGGCTGATGTGTTTGAAAAATTTCGCAACACGTCGCACAAAACATATGGGTTGGATCCAGCATGGTCGTATACTTTACCTGGTTACGCCTGGCAAAATATGTTGTTTCAAATGCAAAGATCAAGTAACACCAAACTCGAGCTTTTAACCGAACTAGACATGATATATTTTATTGAAAAAGGTATTCGCGGTGGACTAAGCCAGTGTTCAAAAAGGTATGCTGAAGCTAATAATAAATTTTTACCTGATTATGATTCTACCAAGGAGGACTTATATTTAATGTATTATGACGTTAATAACCAATACGGCTGGGCGATGTCGCAGTACCTGCCATACGGAGGATTTAACTGGCTATCTGACAGCGAAATTTCTCAACTGAATATTCGAGGTGTTGCCGATAAGGCAGATATTGGCTATATTTTGGAAGTAGATTTGGAAATACCAGAGGCACTTCATGATAAATTTTCCGATCTCCCACCCTGTCCACAACATGCAACACCTGAAGGATCTAAAAATGAAAAACTATTGGCAACGCTGTATGATAAATCCGAATACGTCATTCACTATAGAAATTTACAGCAAGCTTTGGCATTGGGAATAAAGTAACAAAAATACATCGTGTTTTAAGTTTTAAGCAGTCACCTTGGTTAAAAGAGTATATTGACCTCAACACTAGACTTCGTCAAGCTGCCAAGAACGATTTCGAAAAGAATCTGTTTAAATTAATGAACAACGCCGTATTTGGGAAGACCATGGAAAACATTCGAAATCATTCTAATGTAAAATTGATAACTAAGTGGGATGGTAGATATGGCGCCGAAGCTTTAGTATCAAGGCCCGAATTTAGAAGTAGTACTATTATAAGTGAAAATTTAGTTATTATTGAATTGGCAAAAACTAATATTTATTTCAACAAGCCCATCTATGTGGGTATGAGTATTTTGGACTTGGCCAAGACAACCATTTATGACTTTCACTATAATTATATGAATAGGACATTTGGAGATCGTTGCCAAGTTTTATATACTGACACAGATAGTCTTATTTATGAAATTAAACATGAAAACGTTTATGATGTTATTAAAGAAGATTGTCATCAGTATTTTGATACCAGTGATTACCCAGAAAATAATGTATATGGTATTCCGAAAGTTAATAAGAAAGTTCTGGGTATGATGAAGGATGAAAACAATGGTCGAATTATGACACATTTCATCGGACTTAGATCAAAAATGTATGCAACTAAAGTTCTGTACGCACCTGAACAAATAGAGACATCGCGTATTAAATTGGAGGATGCTAATAAGGAACGTGCCGATATAGATAGAGCATTGGCGAATTTGGGTTTAACAAAAAAGATTAAGGGTATAAAAAGTCTGTAATAAAAGCCGACATTACATTTGAGGACTATGTCACCTGTTTGGAGACATTTACCGAAAAATGTATTTCCCAAAAACTAATTAGATCTAGACAACATGAACTCCACACAATACAGCAAACTAAAATAGGATTAAGCCCCCACGACGATAAAAGAAGAATATCGAAGACTTCAACTACTACATTACCTTGGGGACATTGTAGCATAATGGAGGAATAGAATCAAGAAGATGAACAATTTTTACTTGCTGATATATAAAACATTTTAAAATACTTGGAAATATACATTGTAAATATGTTTGGTTTTAAAATATAGAGGCGTTTAAAAGTTTTTCGTTTAATTAAAAACTATGGTTTTTGCTTTCAAAATTTTCGTTTTTATCCATAAAAGAAATCGAAACTGGAGCGCGCTTGAGGGCTCAGTTCACGCCTGGCAGCTCTGTTAAGGTGTTATTTTGTACTTGTTAATACCTTGGTTTAATAAGTATTATAAATCTTACTCTCAAAAATAGCCACCAGTTGAATTTAAAATTTCTAATATTGGTTTTACCTTTGTATTTGCCAATCACAAAATAAGACCGACCGGAAGCCCTCATACTTTACACCAACATTATTTTAACTTGGAGAATTAGCTATACCTGGTGGTGTAATAATTAGTTATATTTTTTTTTCAAGTCTTTTATTTTTTACCGCTTAACGTTTTTTTATCACCCGTCCTCATCAAGATGTTGAATTTAGCATTCTAAATCCCGATCTTTGCGTACATAATGACAGTTGCCACATTGAAGATGACAAGGGACAGCTGACATACTTTTACACATGTCTTAAAGTACTCGCTACCATCAGTTCTAAATCCCATAACGTTTTTATCTACCATTCCCAGAAACGTCATTTTAATTTTTCTTTCAACCATCTTACCTATATGATGTCTTACAAATTCTTGAGTGTGCAAACAGAGTGTTTCACTATTTATTCAACCTAACACTACCCTAACACTAACCTAACACTACCCTAACACTACCCTAACACTACCCTAACACCACCCTAAACAACTCCACAACACTATCTAACATCCCTATCAACCACCTAATAACACCTACACCACCTCGACATAACGCAAACACCTACACAACCATAAGACAAACGTCACACTTTAAAAAAAAAACGCATCACACCGACGACAGACAACACAAAGACAAACGCGATGAGAAAAGCTCGAATCCTTTGGAAACAGAACCTGTTCTATTTGTAGCCTGAGGCTGCGGATTGTTTAAGTTTCGAATACTTTCGTATCACCGGCAATAGAACAGTTGTTGAGGTTGGGTTTGATTGTTTAAGGTACTAAAACTACTAGTACTAGTACTACAATTCTTCTATAACGAGCTGAACCTATCTATTACCTAAGCAATGAACTACTAAACTGCTTCGAAAACTGCTAAAAAACAGACCCTGTTTCTGTACAACAGCTAAAAAAAACAGACCCTGTTCTGGAAAAACAGCTAAAACAGACCCTGTTTCTGAAAAACAGCTAAACACAGACCCTGTTTCGGGAAAAACAGCTAAAAACAGACCCTGTTCTGGAAAAACAGCTAAAAAACAGACCCTGTTCTGAAAAAATCAGCTAAAAACAGACCCTGTTTCGGGAAAAACAGCTAAAAACAGCTTAAAAAACAGACCCTGTCCTGGAAAAACAGCTACAAAACAGCTAAAAAACATACCCTGTTCTGGAAAAGCAGCTAAAAAACAGCTGTTCTGGAAAAACAGCTAAAAAACAGACCCTGTTCTGGAAAAACAGCTAAAAAACAGAACCTGTTCTGAAAAAACAGCTAATAAAAACCATTATGAAACATTTCGAAACCCCCTGTAGTGTACCACCCTTAATATTAATCCGTTCTGAAAAATATATAGCTCTTTAATAATCTAATACCCTAGTATATTTAAATTTTTATATCTTCTCCTATACCGTTTTGAATATCTAATACTATTATTCCATGCACACCTCTTATAATTTTTTTAATCAGCTAATTAATTATTAGTAATTTCTTATCTAATAATAATCTTTCCCACTAAAACTCTCCTTAATATTCTACCCCAACTCATCTAACACGATGGTGGACTGAAGGGTTGCCGAAAGTGAAAATTTTTATTTTGACATTTGATAAGTGACAGGTGACAGTTGACAGATCGAAGATGACAAGTAACAGCTGACATATTTTTTCCTAGGTCTTATGACGTCATCCTTCACACGTGACGTATGTTCAATTTTTATTTTGGCGTTTGACAAGTGACAGGTGGCAGTTGACATATCTTAAATGAAAGGTGACAACTGACATGCTTTTACGCATGTCTTATAACGTCATTTTTAACACGTGACCTACGATAAATTTCTATTTTAGCGTCTGACAAGTGACCGGTGACAGTTGACACATCTTAAATGACAAGTGACAACTGACAAAATTTGTTCATATGTCTTAAGACGTCATCTTTAGCACACATTACCTATGTTAAATTTCTATTTTAGCGTTTCACAAGCGACTGGTAACAGTTGAAATATCTTAAATGACAGGTGACAGCTGACATACTTTTATACATGACTTACAACATAATTCTCAACACGTTACGTATATTCAATTTTTAATTGAAAATGAGGGCTCTTATAGCTGCAAGCCTATATCTCCCGAACTCAATACTTCATTGGTACTCGATAGCGAGATTGGCTAGAGCGCTGATATTCCAACATACGGGTCCCCGGTTCTAATCCTAGCATGGGCAAAATAAATAAAAAAAAAGTTTTTGACGTCATCATGAAATCCTTAATAATAATAATATTTAACGGTGCAGCGTCGGAGTTGAAAGATGGAAAGTTTGGCTGTTCGAAGATACCCATTAGAAGTAAAATTAATGAAAAAGTTTGTGACGTCATCCCGATGATATATTTCGTAAAAAAAATATCCGAAGTATGCCGGATTTATAACTTTAAATTAAAGACGGAAATATTCAATATACCTCCACAGCGTAAAGTGTAAGACGATGCAATACTAATCCATAGGTCCCCGGTTCTAATCCTAGCATGGGTAAAATAAATAAAAAAAAGTTTATGACGTCATCTTGAAGAAATAATTGTAATATTTCGTTGGAGTTGAAAGATGGAAACTTTAGCTGTTCGATGACGCCGAGACCCACTATAAATATGTTAATATATCCCAATAACTGAAGGCTTGGTTCAAATCCCCCAGATGGCGGTAGCAGTAGGATCCAGTAGCTGAGGCCCAAGTAGTTTGATGCCCGAGTAGTTCATGCCCAAGTAGCTAACGTCCAAGTACCTAAGAAGACGGACGTCACGTCTGTTTGGACCACGCCCTGCAGGCGTCGTTTACCAAAAATACCAGAATGAACCTTAAATTTTCTTATGGAGATTTACATGTAAAAATGACGTCATTTACTCCAGAAGCTGTGCTGCTTATCTACTTGTGCAGAATCATTGATTTCAAAACCTTAATATAAAGATTGCAAAATATTTTCAGAAAATTTAGTAGCTTTACAAATGAATAAAACAAAAATTGAATATAACAAACCTATTTATGCAGGGTTTTCAATATTGGATATTTCTAAAACTGTAATGTATAATTTTTTTTATGACTGCCTAAATAAAAAATATAAACAAAATGTTTCCCTTTTGTATACTGATACCGATTCTCTCATATTTGAAGTTTCAGCTGAAAATTTTTATAATGATATGAAGCATAATTTGGATAAATTCGATACATCTAACTATGATTTAGATAATATTTATGGCATTCCTCCAAATATTTCTGAAGTCGGTAAATTTAAAGATGAATATGCCGGTGAACCCATCAAAAGTTTTTATGGGACTGGTGCGAAAGCGTATTGTGTTGAAACAAAAAGTAGTATTCTTAAAAAAGCTAAAGGTGTTTGTCGTTCGTCTATTCAAAAGCAACTAACGATTACAGATTATATAAACGTAATTGAACAAAATTCTAAAGTGTATTGCACAATGTATGCCTTTAGATCACATTCGCATACTATATATACTGAATTAATTCATAAATTGGCTTTGACTGCTGATGATGATAAACGATATTTAATTCCTGGGAGTAGTAAAACTTTAGCTTGGGGTCACCATGACATATCGTTACATGAATTGTGTAAAGCTATTGATATTGTTAACAAAGATGAATAATGTAATTTATATAAAATTATTTTATATATAATAAAAAACTATAATAGTTGCAGGTCAGTTGTTAGGTACTCGTTGCAGAAAATGATTATTAATACTGTGTTAGTGTTGTCTGCTCTAATAGGGAATATAATATATGTTAATTATCTTCCGAAAATTCACTTTGCTGAGATTTGTATTAACACAAATAAATCAGATATTAAACCTGAATGTTGTTATGTAATGAAAATAACTAATATAAATGGTAATACCATGTGGTATCACCAACTCGATGATAAGTATATATCTTCAACAAGATATTTTAAGATAAAATACCTGTATCCTAATAAAACTATAATTAATTCAGAATGGAATGTACTGTCACAACAAAGTGAGTTTACTTGTGAATATTTCACCATTTTATACGTAACCCTTTCATGTTTCATCTTAATTTTTGTAATGTATTTATTTACATCATTTTTCTTGTGGAAAATATATAAATTTTTACACTAATAATCAATTGCAGTAAAAGTAAATGATATGTAGTGGGAGATCTCTCCGGATGGAGGGGAAATAGGGTATAAAAGAGTAAACATATCTGAACTGGACAGTAGTTGCGACGTTAAAGTTAGAAGTATAAACATGAATATTCCGAACACTATTCACCCTAATAAAGTAACTTCATATTATAGTGAAGTATTCCCTCCAAGTTTAACTTCAAACGACATTTTCAATAGGGAATATGCATGAAATTCAAATCAACCCGAAATATTTTTTATTGTATTCTCTATATAAATTAAATGATTATGGCGGTTGTTGTTTTCCATTTATTTTGGGTTTTATTAGCAAAAAAAAGATTTAAAACTGCAAATTTTCGCGCGAATTTCGGAACTTGTAAAACGCACTTCTTTTGTTTGTGACGTCACTTTTTTTTATGACGTAAACGTTTTATAATGCCTAGTGTAATGTAAATTTCAGTATTAATTCATTTTCTTGATTGTTTCCCGAAGATTAGTACATTTAGTTGATAGAAAACCTTTTATTTGATTAAAAAAATTGTTTAGAAATGACCAAAACGGAGTGCGTGCAAAGAAAATCGGATAATTTGCTGGAAGTTGATGCCCTTTAGAGAGGGTTCCTTTTTTGCCTTAAGAATTTCGTTACCAATACTTATTATTTATTATACTATGAAAATAAATTTACAGTCACATATGCTTACTTGAATTTGGCGATACTGACCTTTATAGATACCGCTTTATGTAAAATTTTTGATTAATTTTGCAGTACGTATACTTTCTTCCAGCACCGGCTCTTTTGGACACGAGAAAATGAAGTTTTCCAAGTCATTAGCTGGAGAATTCTTTTACACTGGCATAATATAATATCTGTAGGTTAGTTTTTTAACATTATCTACTGTTTAATAAAAAGGATTATTAACAAAATACGATATAATCGAAGACAAACAACAAAATCAAACTTATCAAACCCAACCACACCAGATAAAGCGACCGTCACACTGAAGAAGCAATGTTGCCACCGCTGCAAACACCTGCGTGTTCGATTGACAATAATTGGATCAATCAGGATCACTTTACGTCACTTCAATGCTATTTTATCTCTTTGCACTGCCATTCCCTTAAAGTTCGTCAACTGATCCGGATCAATCCGATTTTGTCAATCGAACACGCCAGTGGCTAAAAAATGACACGTGAAAAACCGAACCGACCCTGTCATCATTAAAGCTTTGCCAACGGGGATAAATCCAGAGACGGCTCTAACCTAGTTGGAAATAAAATTAGGATTCGATGTGAAAATAAAATACAAATATTTATTTACCCACATTGTGTTATTTGAAAGTGCGAAGTACGAAAATCCCATACAGGGTGTCTGAAAAGTCTTAGCATGGGCAAATATCTTTACTATTAATTAAGATAGAGACACCAAATTTTAGTTTTATCTTATTGGTTAATAAATCTACTTTTTTATGTAATTTGACTTTTACAATCCCCTTGGGGGATTACGCTAGGGAGTTGAGGTCAAAAATTTTAAATGCAACCCTATGCCGTGTGGTACCTCATTTTAAAGGTCTTTTCTCAGATGTTACTTCTTGGCAGAGTTCCAAAACGGACTTTATTACTGCCAAGAAGTTCATGGTGGCCAGTCTAAACAACTTTTAACGTAATTAGTAAGGCAGTCACTGTTGGTCTGTTACCAGAGGCGTCGATGCCGAAAATAAGTACATACGGTATTTGACAGAAATAATTTAATTGATGAGCGTTGCCGTGATTGTGTGAAATAAAAAAAAAACGGTTGAGTGCAAGTTCGACTCGCGCATAGAGGGTTCCGTGAGACATACAATATTTTGAATTTCTCACAGGACGCAAAAGTCTCAATAACTATGGCAAGGCTAATGCTTGAATAAATAAGAAGAAGCGGCCATGCCGGAAATATGTCAGTGCGTAATATAACTGATTAGTAAGGCTGGCACGGTTGGTCACAATGTCACATAGTTATGTTCAAAAAAGTAAGACGTCATAAAATCGTACAAATATGTTAAATACGTAGTTGTAGTTTTACTATTGGAGATATATTCTTGAAAGTGGGTAGGTTTCAATGTAGACACCAAAGTACATCTCCTGAAATTTCGTGCGCATGTCTAGCCCTCTTAGTTTGATTGGGTGGTACGCATTTGGGTCTACTGCGCAGATGGCAAAAAACAAAATATAAAAACGACAAATGAAGAAGTAAAGTTGGAAAAAAGGTAGAAAAAAAGTGCCTCATAAAACAAAAAATAGCAGAGCAGACTGGTAGGTACTGTATGGCACAAGAGGTCGACTAGTGGTCGACTTGTGCCCCGCCTGATTTCCTGATTATACGATTTACGATTTATAATTTTTATAGGCTTGCCATGTAAAAATGCATGAAAATACGGGAGTTGCGGTAAAATGTTGCGGTTTAATGACTTTTAAAAGAAGAGGCCACCCGGCATAGGTTTGCATTCAAAATTTTTGACCTCAACTCCCTAGCGTAACCCCCCAAGGGGGTTGAAAAAGTCAAATTACATAAAAAAGTAGATTTATTAACCAATAAGATACAACTAAAATTTGGTGTCTCTATCTTTATTAATAGTAAAGATATTTGCCCATGCTAAGACTTTTCAGACACCCTGTATGGTATTTTCTTATCTCGCACTTTTAAATAACACAGTGTGGGCAAATATAAATATTTGTATTTTATTTGCACATCGAATCCTGATTTTATTTCGCAATAGGTTAGAGCCGTCTCTGGATTTACCCCCGTTTGGAAAGCTTTAGTCATCATCGTTTGCCTAGTTGCCTACCTAACCCCTAACCTTGTTTATTTTTGTGGAATCGTTTGTGGAAAATGGTATTAGTTTTTAAAAATGTAACGCAGACATGCAATGTATCACTATGTAAATAGAAGAAATTGGTAAGTAATTACTAATTATTCTATAAACATATATTTTAATTATATGCACACTTTACACAACACAATAGTATCATAGACTAAATAATACATAGACGAACACTAGCGTGTAACAAAAATGACCAAAAAGCGGGCATCCATTGAGACATTTGGAGGGTTTACTGGTTTATGGCTTAGAAATTTGTTTGTCCACAATTATATATCCATGCGTTTATATGTACTATATAGATATATGATGGTGAACAAACAAATTCCTAAACCATAAACCAGTAAATTCACATAAATGTTTCAATGGATGCTTAAGCATTTTTTACAACCGTATAGATTTTTTGATGAAATACATGATGATGTTTTTAGGTACACTTGCTACATAAAATACATCAGGCAAAACTCTTAAAATTTATTTAAACGCTTTATTTTGCACTTTCTTAGGTTTTATTTAAATCTTATTATAGTTATTAAGTATATCCAAATGACAATCTTTTTATGCTCATACTCATAACCTTTCTCATAACCATAACATAACCTTGGATGAATAAAGACAGTCCTTGAGGTAATCCTGGTAATCAGGTTATAAAACTTCACTTTAAAAATGTTGTAATAGTCCAGATTCATACCAAACTATTGCCAAAGACAATTATTTAGCTACAATATTATTGTCTAAACTAATAATACAATTATTATTTAATTCAACTGTCTAAAAATTTTTTAAATAAATAAAGACAAAACGTCAACTACAGTTGCGTAGAAGGTATCGACTATGGCGGTGTTGCCGTATCCCCTTTTAAGTCACCTTAATTTGAGTCGCCAACACGTTCAGTGTAGATTGCCCATAACACTGCGTGACGTAACTTTTTTGAGTGAGCAAATGGCTGCTTTTGAAACTGTAATAAATTATTCCGAAAAGTAAAAATTTTTTTTAGCTAAATTATCCCAGTAATTTTCTTCAAAATAGCATTTTTGGGGTTGTAATGACTTCCTTAAATGATTTATGCAATAAAAAAAATGTGCATATTTCTTATTGTAATAGTGATAGTGATTTTAAAACACAAGTGTCATTCAACAGTGGTTTCATCCTTTAAATATCTATCAATAAATATATATATGCATTGGTTTAAGTGTGGAAGATTTTAACCCGTGTATCAAGCTGTCGGGAAATAAAGGAATTTCAATTCTTTTAAGTGAAAATGAGTGCAGGGAAATCCTCTTTTATCAAGGTGTAATAACTAGTAACCTATTTTCATCAGAATCATATTGTGAATCTTTAGAGATTGGAAAAATTGGATTACACTTTGAAAAAATTCGAGACGAAAATCTCCTGAAAATTACGAAAAATGGATTTTACATCTATCTAGGGAGAGAAACATTTTGCAATTTGTGGCAGTTAATCCCAATGATAGAAAAAAGATTAACTCTTTTTAAAAATCAACAATTTAAACAATTCTTTTCAGCCTTTAAAAACAATTATGTAAATTGTGAAGGTGACATTGCAAATAAAATATTTGAAGTATTAGCTGCGCAGGAAAACAATAGTGAAAATATTTGCGCAATTCTGGAGTTAGCTATTTCACATCCAACCATTCTTGAACGCAAAATCAAACAATTTTAAAGATATGAAGAAAGTGCAGTTCAATGAGAAGATAAACGAGGTTCATACAATAATCGCTTGGAGTTTCGCTTATAGACAACCTAGAGAGAATATGTATGAACAATTGGCTAGAGATCGATTCCATTTTCAAAGGAGAATTGAACGTCTTGCTGCAATTTTCAATAAAGTTTTAACTATGGAGCATAGAGATAAAATTTATTATAAACGTTTCACATGTAACCAATAGATAAAAATAAAAAACAGTTATATAAATGTAGTGTGTTTTATTTCATATTTCGGAATTACAGCTATAACAAGTATATATTATTTTAGTATTTCAGTTTTCGGAATCCAAGAATTGTGTGACTTATCCATTCCTAACCATTTAACATAAACTGTCTCCTTTTCGTCTTAATACTTTTTCAACTAGATACACATCAGGATGTTTCACTTTTTGCAACTCCTCTTCATAAAAACCTCCTTGAATATCATTATTTTTTTCATCTTTCAGTAAATATACTCTAGGGTTAGTTAATTTTATTCCTTTAACTTCATTAGACCAATTTGGGGTATACCCTTTTCGAAATGCCTCTCTGTATTTACTTATTCGAACAAAATCACCTTTTTTATATTTTGGGTTTCTGGAATCAAGGGTTTTTGGAAAAGTGTAAATATGTTTTAGAATCTCCTTTTCATTATTTTTATTAACTTTATCAGGTGCTAACCCAATTGTTTTATGCTTTGTATTATTATACCTTAACACAATATCGTTTAAAATCTCTACCCATTTGTAATTTCCCTTTAAGCTAAAATTTTTCCACATATGATTTTTTAATGTTCTATTTACTCTTTCCACAATACTTGCTTTTAAATTTGAGAATGTACTATAGTGATTAATTTTATATCTATTCATCAACTCTTTAAAATCCTTATTAAAAAATTCTTTTCCCATATCGGTTTGAAGGTTTTTTGGAATATTAACTACTTTTAAAATATTAGCCATGGCCGAAGTTACGTCTTGCGCAGTTTTTCTTTTAACAGGTTGAGTCCAGACATATTTTGAAAAAGTGTTCATTACTACTAAAATATATCGATATCCTTTATTAAATTTTGCATAGGGTAGCATCTCCACCAAATCAGCTTGCCATAAGTCATTTAATCCTTTAATTATTACACGTCGACGCTTAAAATTTTTTCTAGCTGGTTTATGCAATTCATTAACAACTTCTTCCTTGATGTTAGTTTGTTTACTCATGACTTCTAAATGTTTATTTTTCTATTTCTACACTGCATTTTATTAACAATTCTCCATAAAAATCTTCTAAATGGCTACTTTCCGGACGATGAAAAGAAAGAACATCCCCTTTCTTTAGTTTTAATCCGACAGGGTCAATAACTTTTTTTCCATTAATTTTAAGAAAAATATATTTCTTTGGATACTCTGCCCTAATTATTGTAGCAGATTCTATAGGAAAAACATAATTAATTCTTTTGTCTTGTAAAAGTTGGTAAACTCCATCTGAGAGATTGTAATTTCCCATAAAAGGTAACACCAAATTATAATATAATTTCACATCACTGATATCAACAATTTTTAAAACATTTTCCCTACTAAAATTGGGTGACAAGTTACTGTTTATATTATCCCTCCCAAATATGTGTGAACAAACTTATCAATAGACATCTTTGCAGTCAACGGTATAATAAACAATACTTCAATTATGTCAAGTACTTATCCAATTATTTTTGCTTCTCGTAGTTCTTCTAAAATCGAGATTATTTCGTTCTGATGACCAGTGTGTCCGGCCATTTGCGATGACATCAACAGTTTTAATCTATCTATGATTTCGTTTGGATCGTCATAATAAACAATCTAATTTCTTTTTTGATAAATTTAACATAGCTCCCCCCTTTTTTGAACCAAGTCTTGTTGTTCTTTGACGCGTTTGAGGAGGTTGTAATCTCTCCAGGTTGGAGACGCTAGTGATACTTGAAATGCTGGAAGTACTTCTCGGTTTAATAATTTTGTTTTCTATTAAGTATGGTTTAATAATTGTAAGATACTTTGGATCAGTGGTGCCTTGAATTTGGTCATTAGCATCATAATTTCTCCTGTAAGCATTAGTTCGTGTCAAAATATCCATATAGTTTTTAAGATCGTTCGAGGTGAAACCTTTGGGATCTTGAAAAATCAAAAGTTCATATAGTCCAGGGGTACCATTATATGCCACATTTTTAACTTTAATATTCTCTTTATCAAAATCAAGCAAACTGTCTCCAATTCTCCATTTTTCAGCATCGGCATCATGTCTTAGACCGTGTGTGTTATCCAGATCTCGCTCACCTTTAACTGACGCATCAACAAAAGCTCTTACTAGTGGGTGAAATGCTTCAAGATATTCATTGTAGGATGGCAATCTAGTTAGTTCTAAAATTTCGCGTCTTGTATCTTCTAGTGTAGGTTGCAAGGTTGATTCATCTTCATTTTCTCTAACTGTAGAGCTTAATCTCGGTCTTAACAAAGATTCGTTATCATCTAAAAATGCATCATCACTAGTCTCAAAAAACTTCTTCATTTTGTAAAAACGATGGTACATCATATGGCAGATATCTGTGGTAAATATTCGATTTTCTTTTGGTTATTTCCTTTTTTGTGGCGTAGAAAACAATGGTAGTGAGGAAATTTCAGGTTTTATGTGCGCTTCCGTTTTAATGGTGTTAATTAATTCCCGTAAAGGTTTAGTGATCGCAATATCTGATTTTAAAGCATTATATTTTTGTTTAACATCTTTCCTCATTTTTATTAACTCTTTAATTGCTCTTTCATCCATCTTTATGAAAGTTATGATGTTTACTGAATACCAAAAATTTTAGTAAACTGTTATATACTCTAAAGAAAAAGAAAATTATCAAATCCTTTTCTATAACGCCCATCATTTAACGGACAATCTTTATCAATTACGATGAAATCATAATACTTTTGCCAACATAAAGCGCTCATATCTTTAAATTCTTGAAATGACATATCACTGTTCACATGGTCGTTATATATATATATATATATATATATATATATATATATATATATATATATATATATATATATATATATATAATATATATATATAATATATATATATAATATATATATATATATATATATATATATATATATATATATATATATATATATATATATATATATATATATATACATATATATATATATATATATATATATATATATATATATATATATATATATATATATATATAATATATATATATATATATATATATATATATATATATATATATATATATATATATATATATATATATATATATATATATATATATATATAGTGACCGGCAAAAAGTTCGCAACATATGGGAAAAATTTTTATTAGGAGAGTATTGGAAAAACTTTTCCGGGGGATCGGTTCTGCATGTCCGAGAACCTAAAAATCAATTTTGACATACGTCACGTGACCACTGGTATAGCGTCAAATTAAAAAAAAAATTGTTAATTTACAAAAAGTGAGGTTAGTTGACGAGATATCAAAAAAAGTTATTTGAAAAAATTGCTTAGAATTAAATTCTAGGTCCTTGTGCAAAATTTTAAGATTTTATTTAAAAAAATTGGAAAACTCAATTTTTTTTAAATATTTTTTTATCGATTTACAAATTTCCAGTTTTTTTCGTTTAGATAGCTTGGCTAATGTAAAGCCCATATATCTGAATGAAAATAAACGAATGTAGTAGTTTTTTCTACAATTGACAGGACAAAATTAAAAAAAACAGGGTTTCGCCAGACGCTAGCTGTTGCAATGATTTGTATCTAGCAGCAGTGTCAAAATTTTTAGAGACATTTCAATGAGATTACATTGAGAAAACCTTAATCGTCTTAAATATATCTGAAGTTCGACTTTTTGTAAAGTTAAGGGGATTAAAATAGATAATAAACAAAAAAGTACCTGTTTATTTAATCGAAATTTCATAAACGAAAACCAATGTAAGAAAAATTTAAAAGTAGTCAAATTCTGTACTAACAACATAAAAAATCATTGTTTTTCCTTGGGTGCACAAAATTTAAAACTCAGTATGACCACCATTTCTCTCCATACATACTATTGTTCTCGAGCGCAACTCTCGATTAACATTTCGGAGCATTTTACGATTTATTTGCAATACACAATTTCTAATGACATTCTCTAAATTTTGTATATTCCTAAAGGGTCGATGTTTGTACACAGAGTTCTTTAGGTATCCCCACATAAAGAAATCTAACGGAGTCAGATCTGGTGATCTCGCAGGCCACGGATTTTCAGAAAACCGTCCTATCCACTGGTTTCCAAATTCTTGATCCAGCCATCTCTTCACCTCATTTGTGGAATGAATGCTAGCTCCGTCTTGTTGAAAGTATAAATTTCTTCTTTCGGCTAATGACAAATTGTCTAAAAAGTCAGATATCTCAGTTTGTAGAAATTCTAAATATCGTTCTGAATTTAAATTGTCTCTAAAGAAAAACGGTCCCCACTATTCTGAGGTTGAAAATTCCGCACCACACATTAACCTTAAAACTATATTGGTCTTTACTCTGAATTACAAAGTCTGGGTTTTCGGTGGCCCACCATCTACAGTTTTGTGAACTGACGGTTCCGTTAGAGGTAAATGTAGCTTCATCCGAGAAAAGAACGTTCTTTGGGAAATTAAAAATCTTCCTCAATCATACCCTGGAACCAGGCACAAAAATCGAAGGCGGCGTCATAATCCCTATCTTTTAATACTTGTACAAATTTAGGTTTGTACGGATGAAATTTGTTTCTTTTTAATATCCTCCGCACAGATCTTTCGTGAATGTTAGTGATCTCCGATATTTGACTAACTGCTAATTGGGGTGTTTCTGTGATCGACAAACACACATCCAGAGAACCTTCGTCACCTGTTACCGGTTTTTCATGGGAAACTTTATACTGGTTTTCTACCGATCCCGTTTCTTTAAATTTATTGACTAGACGAGATACTGTGGAATAATGGAGGGATTTATCGGGGTGCCTCTCATTAAAAATTGCTGCTGTTTCTCTATGGCTTTTGTAATTATCTCCAGAAATTAAAATAATTTCTATCTTTTCCTGAAGAAGTAGTGTGGGTGCCATTTTAAGGAATAAAATATTAATAAACTTATGTAAAATATCAAACTTAGTAAGATGCGAGACATAAACCAATGACATAGGGTTGAAATCAAACAAATTATAATTTGTTTGACATTTTCTGTTGTTTTTAACCTACTAGATTATTTGGTTGTTTTAATTTCAGAGCCTGCTTTGGTAGTTTTAAGTACAACTAAATAGACCTGGTTGTTAAATTTATGTGCGAAAAATCTTAATAAAATCTTGATACAGTCATTTCATTAGATTCAAACCATTGCAACAGCGAGCGTCCGGCGAACACCTATTTTTTCGATTTTGTCCTGTCAATTGTAGAATTGTAGATCTGACTCCGTTAGATTTTTTTTATGTGGGGATACCTAAAGAACCCTGTGTACAAACATCGACCCTTTAGGAATATACAAAATTTAGAGGATGTCATTATAAATTGTGTATTGCAAATAAATCGTAAAATGCTCCGAAATGTTAATCGAGAGTTGCGCTCGAGAACAACAGTATGTATGGGGAGAAATGGTGGTCATACTGAGTTTTAAATTTTGTGCACCCAAGGAAAAACAATGATTTTTTGTGTTGTTAGTACAGAATTTGACTACTTTTAAGTTTTTCTTACATTGGTTTTCGTTTATAAAATTTCGATTAAATAAACAGGTAATTTTTTGTTTATTATCTATTTTAATCCCCTTAACTTTACAAAAAGTCGAACTTCAGATATATTTAAGACGATTAAGGTTTTCTCAATGTAATCTCATTGAAATGTCTCTAAAATTTTGACACTGCTGCTAGATACAAATCATTGCAACAGCTAGCGTCTGGCGAAACCCTGTTTTTTAATTTTGTCCTGTCAATTGTAGAAAAAACTACTACATTCGTTTATTTTCATCCAGATACATGGGCTTTACATTAGGCAAGCTATCTAAACGGCAAAAACTGGAAATTTGTAAATCGTTAAAAAAATATTTAAAAAAAATTGAGTTTCCAATTTTTTTAAATAAAATTTTAAAATTTTGCACAAGGACCTAGAATTTAATTCTAAGCAATTTTTTCAAATAACTTTTTTTGATATCTCGTCAACTAACCTCACTTTTTGTAAATTAACAATTTTTTTTTTAATTTGACGCTATACCAGTGGTCACGTGACGTATGTCAAAATCGATTTTTAGGTTATCGGACATGCAGAACCGATCCCCTGGGAAAGTTTTTCCGATACTCTCCTAATAAAAATTTTTCCCATATGTTGCGAACTTTTTGCCGGTCACTGTATATATATATATATATATATATATATATATATATATATATATATATATATATATATATATATATATATATATATATGTTTTAAGTTAGTGGCATCCTGTTGAAAGATAAGAAGCAAATTAGCCTTATCTCTTATTCACTGTTTAGGACTAGAAGAATATGTCTGACATAAATAAAAACAATCGGTATTTTTATGTCGTCCAAAACAAAAATAATCTCTCATAAGTGTTTGGTCACAACAAACAATATCATCAAATACAATAACAGAATTTGATTTTATGTCATTAGGTGGTACAATGTCCTCAGCATTTGATGACTCAAAATAACCTATGAATTTTAGCGGAGTTAAAAGGGTTCTTAAATATTCATATTTGGGTTTGTACAGTGATTTCGAATAAACATATACACTTAAACAGCGTTTACAACTTCCACCAAATAATTCACCATGCTTTCTATACGTATCTTGAGTAAACTCAAAATTTTTTATTGGTAAAGAGATATTTTGCTTTTTAATCTTCATCCTTTCAACATCACTATTTAAATAAGAACATTACAAAATATTACTCATTTTATATACAATGGTTAAACATATTACTTTAAGTAGCAGTCGCGCTAAGAGTGTTAAGAGGAAAGGTAGGGGTGTGGTTAACACCTTGATAGATAAATTACCCATAGAACTTCATTTACCTTGATACAAGTTTTGCGGTCCTGGTACAAAATTAAAGAATAGGCTTGCTCAAGGTGATAAAGGTATTAATCAGTTAGATGAAGCTTGTAAAGAACACGATATAGCATATTCAACATATTCTAATTTAGAGCAAAGACATAAAGCAGATCAGGCTTTAGCCAATAAAGCTTTTAAACGATTCAAAGACAAAAATTCTAGTATAGGTGAAAAGTTATCTTCATTGGTTGTGACTGGAATAATGAAAGCTAAAACAAAATTGGGTATAGGTTTGAGGAGAAAAAGAAAACAAAAGCGTAAGAAAGGTGGTCAGATAACTTTTAATAATGCTGTTAAAAAAGCGCGTAAAGGTATCATCGGTAAGAAGTTTAATAATGTAAAAAATGCTGTTAGCGCAGCTTTGTCATCCAATTAAAAGTTATAGAACCTAAGCAAAGACTCATTCCCATTCCAAAAACTGGAGGAATTTTACCATTAATACCACTTTTTGCTGGATTATCTGCTTTAGGAGCTTTGAGTGGCGGCGCTGCTGGTATTGCACAAGCAGTAAATTCAGCTAAAAACGCGCAAAAAAATTAGAAGAAGAAAAGAGACACAATAGGATTATGGAGAAAATATCGATAGGGAAAGGGCTTTACTTAAAACCTTATAAGAAACGGTGTGGTTTATATTTAAAACCATATCCAAAAAACTGTTAAAACTGCTACCTCGCAAACCTTTAACAAATTTGGATTTAATCAAATATGCAAAATTGCTAAAACTACCGAATTTTAGAGGAGTTTTTATGAGAACAAATTTACCAACCAAAATCAAAAAATGTGAAACGGGTATTATTAATTTGGATGACAATAGAGGAGAAGGCACACATTGGACAGCCTATATTAAAAGAAATAAACATATAAATTACTTTGATAGTTTCGGTAACCTTAGACCACCAAAGGAAGTTATAACTTATTTTTTTAGCGATGGTAGCCATAATAACGTAAAATACAACTACAATAGATATCAGTCTTTTGACGCTTTTACATGCGGCCAATTATGTTTACAATTTATTTAACACTCGAAACCATCATGTCGTTTACTATTGCTCTTTCTGGCGATTCCGCTGTAGTATAGTCAGTATTTCATCCTCCAATCTACTTAGATTCTAACTCCTCATATGTTGTCGGACTCACAAATTTTGAAAATTTTAATGCCATACCAAATATAGATGAAACAAATAATAAAGTTTATTTTGGAAAAAATAATGAGATTTTACAAATTCCACCAGGAAGTTATGAAATAGATGATATTAATAAATATTTACAAAACCAGTTTGAAAAGAAAGGTATTTCATTTCACCTTTATGCAAATAACAACACACTAAAATCATTGATTAAATCCACTACAGATATTATTTTCAAGGAGGGAACAATAGGTACACTTTTAGGGTTTCAGGAGGGAGTTATGTGCTCATCATTTCATGGAACTGCTGTGTTGCAGAATGCTGAGCTAAGCACCGTTCCCATGCGAATCTAATAATGCATTTTGCATGAGGTTTTCAAGTTAGAATCGACATAGACTTTAACGTATTAACACGTAGAATTACCTGTATTGTATTTTACCAATTTTACGACTTTTTGTTAAATTAAATTAAAGTAACATTTTTTAAAAACGTGTTTTTATAAACGCGAAACATAAAGTGGCGCAGTCGGTAGGATTTAGAAAGGGACTTTCACAGTGAAAAACCCGTCGGTTTTAACCGTTTGTTCTAAGAAAAAAAATCGAACTTTTTGCATCGCGCAAAACTGTCCGAAAAAAGTGGTAGAGAAAGTGCAGCATCGTGTTGGACTATACCAATTGGATTAGAAGAATGAAAATTGCTTCATTTATGTAAGTTGCTTTCCAATTTTCCTGTCTATGTCATTCTCCTCGTCTCATTCTAATTCCATAGAGGAAAATAGTGATAACGAGTTAGATTTAAGCGAAACTAAAACTGAAATTGATTCTACATTAGATAGGTTATTTTCAAGTCTTTCTTTGAGCAAAGTAGAAGTAACCCCCAATAACTTTAAACCAAAAATGGCAAGACCAACCTTTGAAAGTAAACTTTTAGAAATTGTTCCAAAATTCGATGGAAATCCATTAGAATTATCTTCATTTTTGGATACTGCCAATTCTTTGATTCATACTTATTGGGACCCAGCACCCGAAAATAAAAATTCTGTCCAAAATGTCACACTTATTTACGGCATTTACGCCAAATTGATAGGCAAAGCTAGGGAAGTTTATAGCATTTGTATTTCTAAAGAATGGCCGAGCGTAAAAAGCGCACTAATAGCTCATTTTGGTGACCAACGTGACGAAAACGGATTATTATTCGATCTAGATCAAATGAGACAAGGTAATAACGAGCCTTCTTTGCAATTTCATACCCGAATAATGTCGAATCTAAGTGCTCTACATAACTACGTAGACACACATGAAAATAACCCCGGCATTGTTGCCGTAAAGAAGGAATTTTATAACACACATGCTTTAAAAATATTCTTAGCAGGCTTAAAAGATCCCTTAGGTTCGACTATTCGTGCTATGCGACCAGATTCTTTAGCAACCGCCAGACAGTTTATTATATCGGAAAATAATATTCGTCATTTGCAAAAACCACAACAAAAATTTGGTAACAACCAACTACATAATTTTTACAACAATAACAACCAACCCCATAAATATAATAATAATTTTCAACCTAGTTTTTCCCAACAATCTCATTTTAATTCTCATTTTCCACGCGGTCCTGTTAATATTCAACCAAGACCCACATTTAATCAAAGATTTCCTACTAACAGACAAGTCTTTGGACCCCCTAGAAATCCAACAAACGTTTGGAAACCTAACCCTCAACATCAACCAAGACCTACCCCTATGAGCGGAATTTCACACGGGACCTTTCCCAAACCTAGAACTATGATTCAGCAACAACAAACCCCACGATATTCTAGACCAAATTTTGTTTTCGAAGAACTTTATAACATGGAGCAACCCCCTTTCTTTGACCCGAATACCCCCGGTCCTTCTTATGAAAATTATGCTTCCTATGGACCCGAATATTTTTATTCAAATTATGACAATCCCAATTACGTGAATGTACCCGATCAGCAAAACGAAAATTGTGAAAATTTTGACGAACAAAATACTACATACACCCCTGAACAAAACGATGATTCCGACCAAAATTTTCAGGAAATCACGCCTCAAGAGCCAATCATATAGAAATTCATTCTATTTATGACCGAAAGGACCTACCATATATAAAAATATCGAACCCACCTTTAAAATTACTAATTGACACCGGTGCAACGAAATCATTTTTAAACCCCGAAATTGCCGAAAATTATTTTCAAGAGTGTATAGAAAACGAGCCGTTCACAATATCATCTATATTCCAAACTACTAGTAGAGATTTATGTGCCGAAATACCAGCTTTTCAAGAATTTAACTCTGACAAAAAGATAAAATTTTATTTATTTAAATTTCATCATTTCTTCGACGGTCTCATCGGTTACGAAACTTTAAAAAACCTAAATGTTCAACTAGATTTACAAAGTTCTGTTTTAAAAACACCCTCCGCCAAACTACCCTTAACACACTACGAAACTAAAAACAAACTTTTATTTTTTACACGTATTGAACCACATACTATAGAAACCTTAAAAATTCCTGTCACCGTAGCGAATGGTGACGTCACTATTATTGAAACTAGACTATTTAATTGTTTAATTCGCGAAGGCTTAACAACATCTACAAACGGATATGCTCCGGTTGACATCCAAAACCGCACCGATAGTGTACAAGAAATTTATCTCTATTCCCCAATATCAGTCAGTTCTTTTGCAAAAAACGAATACGAAATTTTTCATGTTACCGTAGAACATAACAAAAATTCGGAAAAAATCAAGATACCCGATTTAATAAGAACAGAACATATGAATCCCGAAGAAAAATATCACATCGAAAATTTATGCACAGCATTTTCCGATATTTTTCATCGCGAAAATTCACCCTTGACTTTTACAAATCAAGTTAAACACCGTATAAAAACGACAGACGAAATACCAATATACACTAAATCGTACCGTTACCCATTCATACATAAGCCAGAAGTCGAAAAACAAATAAATGACATGTTAAACCAGGGAATCATACGACCAAGTGACTCACCCTGGTCGTCTCCAATCTGGATCGTGCCAAAAAAATCTGACGCGTCCGGGAAAAAGAAATGGCGCATAGTTGTAGATTATCGTAAAATTAATGATAAAACCATCGATGATCGATATCCACTTCCGAATATATCGGATATCCTTGATAAACTAGGCCGTTGCCAATACTTTTCAACTTTGGATCTAGCCAGCGGCTTTCATCAGCTAGAAATGCATCATGACGACATAAAAAAGACGGCATTTAACGTCGAAAACGGGCATTATGAGTATCTGCGCATGCCTTTCGGGCTCAAGAACGCCCCCGCAACGTTTCAGCGCGTTATGGATAATGTGCTCAAAAATTTAATAAATAAAATATGTTTTGTTTACATAGATGACATCATCGTATTCTCAACATCTTTGCAAGAACACCTAGTTAATCTTAAAGCTGTATTTCAAAAATTGCGTGAAAGTAACCTAAAGGTGCAACTTGATAAGTCAGAATTCTTGCGCAAAGAAGTTGCGTTTTTGGGTCATGTTATAACGCCCGATGGTATCAAGCCAAATCCGGATAAAATCAAGGCAATCTTAAATTATCCCATTCCGAAAACTACAAAAGAAATTAAAGGGTTTTTAGGCCTTTTAGGTTATTATAGAAAATTCATAAAAAACTTTGCGAACATCACAAAGCCATTCACTAAGTGTCTGAAAAAGGGCGCTACAGTTAATATCGATGACCCGATATATATTAAAACATTCGAAGATTGCAAAGCTCTTTTAATTAACGACCCGATTTTAGAGTACCCAGACTTTTCTAAAGAATTTAATCTGACTACCGACGCAAGCAACGTTGCCGTCGGCGCTGTTTTATCACAAGGTGTAATAGGGAAAGACAAACCTATCGCGTACGCGTCGCGCACCCTTAACAACGCAGAACAAAACTACTCAACCATAGAAAAGGAATTACTAGCCATAGTATGGGCAACTAAATATTTTAGGCCCTACTTGTTTGGCAGAAAATTTAACATTATTACAGATCATAAACCTCTTCAGTGGTTGATGTCGTTAAAAGAACCAAATTCTCGTTTAGTTCGGTGGAGACTAAAACTTGAAGAGTTCGACTACAAAATAATATATAAGAAAGGGAAGAAAAACACAAACGCGGATGCGCTGTCTAGGGTAGAAATATACCCCACCGAAACTGACGTCCCGCCTGTTTTACAATATATGAACGAGTTTAACAAGAACCCCATTTTAGACCCACAACCTTCGACGAGCCGCGAAACCGATAATCAATCGATAATGGTACAAGCAGACCCTGAGGAAAACACCGATAATGAAACAGTGCATACTAGTGCGGAAAATCCCATATTAACTATTAACATTACCGAAAAACCTATAAATTATTTTCTTTGTCAAATTGTTATTAAAAAGGTTGACCAAAACCCACGCATTGAAATGAAGAGAATTTTTGGCAATCCAATTAACCGTACGCGGTGGCATCTTTACGTGACAAATGAAACACTTCGCGAACAAACAATACAATTTTTAAAAGAATATGCCGAACCAAGACGGCAATATGTGTTTTATTTCGAAAATGATGACGATCAAAAATTTTATAAAGAAATGTGCAGATTTATCCCCGAAACGTTTAAAAATTCATCATACAGACTTCTGAAATCTAACACTATTTTACATGACGTCACACGTGATAATACACAGCAAAGTCTAATAAAAACACAACATGAAGGTATTACGAACCATCGCGGTATTCATGAAACAATTGACGAATTAAGGACCAAATACTATTGGCCTAAGCTGAGTGATGACGTCAGAAAATGTATCAATAATTGTCAAGTTTGTCAACAAGTAAAATATGAACGACACCCGCCATTAATTAGACTACAATTAACACCTACTCCTAAAAAACCATTTGAAACCATTCATATAAACACTTTTAAATTTGGCAACACCGTAACCCTCACAATTTGCGATAGTTTTTCTCGATTTGGCCAGGCTTACGTACTACCTAGCCTTTCGGCCTTACACGTATACCAATCACTATTACAATTTATTTCTTCATACAAAATACCTGAAAATATAATTTCTGACAATGGAAGTGAATTTACTCAAAACTTATTAAAAGATTTTGCAAAATTATACAAAATTAACTGGCATTATACTTTACCATTAAACCCCAATAGTAATGCTATAGTAGAACGATTTCACTCTACACTACTAGAACACATGCGTACACTATCTATTAATCAAAACCCAACTTAAGCCCTTTTGAAAAAATCACATACGCAGTTTTAGGCTATAATAATTCCATTCACTCAGTAACTAAACGAAAACCAATCGACCTATTACTAGGACATTTAGAACTTAAAGATCCAATCGACATCGATAATCAAGCAGAACCGATTAGTCACCAAATTTATGAACATAAAGAAACTATGGTGGAACTATACAAAAAAATACACGAGAACACCTCCAAACAAAAATCCAATGTTATTACAAAATTAAATGAAAAACGCGATGACCCACCAGACATCGAACCGGGTACCATCGGTTATAGAAAACTGACAGACAGACAGTCAAAAACTAAACCTCTTTATCGACCCGAGCATGTAGTAAGAAGCAACGATCTCACAGTTACTACCCCGCTTAATACCTACCACAAACAAGTATTCAAAAAACCACGAAAATTTATAGACAAATCATTGTTACAGGTTGATGACCTTTCTGGTTCAAACCTTGATGACACAGAAAATTCAAATACAATCCCTCCAGTCCAATCCGGGAATCCTACCATTTAAACTAGGATCTGCTAAAATAAAAATTGCTTCCCATACCTTTCTACATTACATTCAACTTAGACCTCTCCAAAAACAAATTAAGTCAATAACCGATCAATACAATAATTTAGAAGGACTATTTAATAAATCATTCACCACTCATACAGATCCCCTGTATAGTGCATATAAACATTTAGAATATGAAGTAACAACTGTTAACAGGAAACTACAATCAGTTTTCCCCGAAAAACGTAGTAAACGCGGTCTTATCAACCCGTTAGGCTCTCTAGTAAAATATATTTCTGGTAACTTAGATCAGGAAGATGCTAAAGAAATTCATGATAATTTGTCAGAACTGGAATCTAACCAAAATAAAATAGTAAAGAAGGTAAACAAATAAATGTCTTTAACATCAAATTTAATGAAAAATATTAACGAAACTATGACAAGAGTAACACGCAATCAAAAGCTAATCGAAGCAAAAATTGAAGAATTGCGAAAAGAGCTAAATGACCTTACTTTTAGTTATTTGCATTACATAGAACTACGCGAAATATTAGATGAAATAAAATTAAACTTAGACTCGTTGCTAAACTTTCTTTCAGAAATTGAAAATGCTATAAGTTTCGCCAGTCTCAAAACACTACACCATAGTATCGTCTCTCCTACAGACTTAAAAGAAATCGTAAATAACCTATATCAAATTCATAGTCATTCGCAAATATTATTTACTGATAACGATTATCTAAAATACTACAGCATAGTAGAAACAAATGTTTTCTACATTCGAGAAAAAATTGTTTTTTCACTCGATTTTCCTCTGATACATCCCGATACCTTCGACTACTATCATTTGTATTCCATTCCAAACCAAAACCAATCAATAATAATTCCACCATCCACATACCTTTCTATAAGCAACAATGGCTACCAATACCAAGAAGACGAGTGCATCGACCTAAGACCAAACTTTCTCTGCCTGAAGAACCACCTCTTACCTCTACAAGACAACTTAGATTGTGTAACATCATTGCTTTCCAATGGACCCAAGATAGAAAAATGTCAACAAGTTCCCGTCCATATCAGTGAAGAAATTATCGAAGGGATAAATGATGCTCACTACATTGGTATATTTCCTAGAACAAAGAAACTTCAAGCAGAATGCGCCGAAAATGACGTCGCCCTACTACAAGGAACATACCTGTTTGTTGTCCCGCCAAATTGCGCTATCAAAGACGCAAAGTTCACCTACAAAAACGAAAAAGGCATTATTTCCGGCCACCCAGTCACATTACAAGACATCAAGGTGTTACATATCCCCACCTTGGAAGTACACAAACTGAAACTAGAAAACGTACCATTGGATAAACTCCATGACGTCCAGCTCCAACAGCTACAAGAAGAGCCACTGGAAGAATTACACCTTCATTCGAAATACTCCATTTGGTCCCTGGGTTGCGTCGTGACGCTAGTCTCATGTGTCACTCTCTATATCCTGATCACACGAAAAGAAAAGATCTGCAAATTGATATGCAAGAAGAAGCCTACAGCAGCTAGAAGAAAACAAGTTGAAGAACCGTTTATGGCAACTCAGATGGTTCCACCCTCGAGTTCCTTTTAGGGATGGAGGAGTTATGTGCTCATCATTTCATGGAACTGCTGTGTTGCAGAATGCTGAGCTAAGCACCGTTCCCATGCGAATCTAATAATGCATTTTGCATGAGGTTTTCAAGTTAGAATCGACATAGACTTTAACGTATTAACACGTAGAATTACCTGTATTGTATTTTACCAATTTTACGACTTTTTGTTAAATTAAATTAAAGTAACATTTTTTAAAAACGTGTTTTTATAAACGCGAAACATAAAGAGGGTACTATTCCTGGTGATGGAAATCCAAGAATGTCAGAAAACCCCGCAGAGATTATAAAAGTCAATTATTTATGTATTGATTGCAGTATCGCTGAAGGATCCTATCTGAACGGAAAGCCTGTGCATATTATTCATCAATTCTTTCCTAATGTTAGTCCAGGCTTTAAAATTATATAAAGTCCACAAAATATTATTTATTTTCCTGTTACTGTTAACGTAATAGATAAAATTACTGCAAAGATAATAGATCAAAACTTAAAACTTGTTAATTTTCGAAACGAAATTGTTACAATTAGATTACATATAAAACAACTATAATGGTTATACTATATAATAGGAATGTCTTAGAATGTGATAAATTATTCAAAAACAATAATGATAAAAGGTATAAGAAGAACAAACATTTAAAATTTAAGATTAGTAGAAAGCCAAACACAACGGATAACACGTGAAAACAAAATTTTTCTTAAATCTCTGGGTTTAAAGATTTTAGTATAATATGGATATCCTAAATGTATCACAAAATATTAACATAGAAAATTCAATCACACATTCAGAATTTCATGCTTACGAACCATATTTACCATCAAAATTGGGGAATAATGATGAAATTATCATTCCTATTCATGAAGTAGAAAAATATACGCTTCCTTCCGAAAGTTTTCTTCACATAGAGGGTAAATTAACTAAAGAAGATGGGAAAGTTTCAACAACATTAAAACTTGTTAATAACGGGATAGCTTTTCTTTTTAAAGAAATACGTTATCAGTTAAATGGTGTTACTGTAGACTCGGTTAGAGATATTGGTTTAACTTCAACAATGAAAGGGTATTTATCGTATAATAAAAACGAGTGCAACAAATTAAAAAATGCCGGCTGGTTTCCGGGAGAAGTTTCCAAGGTAGTCGATTCTGCTACAGGGTTATTTAGCGTTTGTATCCCACTTAAATTTTTAATGGGTTTTTTTGAAGATTATAAAAAAATAATACTGAATTCAAAACAAGAACTTATTTTAATTCGAGACAATTCGGACAAAAATGCTACAATAAATACTAATGGGAATGAAAATCCCAAAATTGAACTTACCAAACTAACTTGGAATGTGCCTCACATATCAGTAGCTATCCCACAAGAATTAGCTCTTACGAAACTTATTGATAGAAATACAAACATATTAATTGCATTTAGAAGTTGGGAATTAATAGAATACCCGGAATTAACAAAAACAAGTCACAACTGGCCTGTCAGAACTTCGACTAAGGTGAATACACCTCGCCATGTAGCACTATGTTTTCAAAAAAAATTGCGAGATAAAGTTACAACAGATATGAGCAGATTTACTGATATTAAATTACGAAACATTAAAGTATATTTAAATTCAGAAAGGTATCCATATAATGACCTTTTTTTAGATTTTGATAAAAATAAGTATTCATTATTATATGATATGTTTTCACAATTTCAAAAATCATACTATGGTCTATCACCCGAACCAATTTTTTCCCCAGAGGAATTTAAAGATTATGCACCTATCACCTATATTGACTGTTCACATCAAAAAGATTCGATTGAAAGTGGTCCAATTGTTATGAGAGTAGAATTTGAATTACACAGTGACACAGATGATGTTTCTGCTTACTGTCTTGTGTTACATGATAAAATATTTAGTTATAATCCACTAAACAAAAGTGTTAAACAGCTTTAATAGGCATGCGCAATTATTTCTATATAATACGTTTATTTCATATACGATTTTTAATATTCGATAGATAGTTATGAACACGCAATATTCAAAACTCTTAGTCCAACACATTAAAGAATTAAATAAACTAAAGCAATTAATTGATAGCTATTGTTTAAGCAGAAGGATGTTTAGAAAGTTTAAGTATTTGAAGATTTAACTATGAATACTGTTATTGATATTCAAGGATTTAAAATAGAAAATAATGAGTTTATTACAAAGGAGCTAGCAGCATATGATGGACATCATATCACACATTATATTTTTAAGCGACCATTTCAAATGGATCTACTACCACCAGATTTGCATAAACAGGCTCTATGGGTGATGAAAAACCATCACTGCATTCCATGGAACGAAGGATTTACACCGCTACACAAATTTTCCGATATTATTAAATATTTAACACTCAAAAGTGATTTGGTGTACGTAAAAGGAAAGGAGAAGGCTGACATCATTCGCAGATATAGTCACAAACCTGCTATTGAATTGGATAATCATCCAACTATACAAGCTGATCAACCACATTGCTTTTATCATGCAAAAGACTATTGCATCTGCGCCTTAACTAATGTTTTTAATTTGTATAATCATTTTTTAATGGATGATAAATAAAACATAATAAATTGTATTAAGTTGTTTTATTAACCAGATATTTTTCACTTAAATGAAAACGTAGTTTTACAATATTGATACAAACAATAAACAAAATAATAAATAATTCTTTCCCTCTTAGAAGCTTATAGAAAATTCAAACATGTTTTGACGTCCAGAAATATGTTTCAAGACACTTATCTTGAAATTTTCTTCTAAAATCTTCAGATAGATCTTGACAACGTGATATTCGTTTCCAGTCAACTCTATCTTGAAATTCTTCTATAAACTTTTCAGTAAGGTTTTGATTAGCAGAGATCCATTTCCAATTAACCCTATTTTGAAATTTTCTTATGAAGTCTTCAGATAGATTTTGACAAGGAGAAAGCCATTCCCAGTCAACTCTGTTTTAAAATTCTTCTATCAACTTTTCAGACAAACCTTGATATTTATTTTGACAAAGAGAGATCCATTTCCAGTTTACTTTATCTTGACACTTCCTTATAAAATCTTCAGACAGATTTTGAGAACGGGAAATCCGCTTCCAATTAACTTTGTCTTGGAATTCTTCTATAAAGTCTTCACTTAGTTTCTGATTTGCAGATATCCATTTCCAGTTAACTTTATCTTGAAATTTTCGTATGAACTCTTCAGATAGATTTTGACTGTGAGAAATTCTCTCCCACTTAACTTTGTCTTGAAATTCTTTCATAAATTTTTCAGACAGCCCTTCAAATCTGGATATACGCTTCCAATCAATAAGTCTTCTATTAAGATAGTCAACTACTAATAAATTAGTTGCAGAGCATTCATAAAGCTTCAACAAATCCGATATTTCTAGCTTTTCATTTATTTCATCGTAAATATAATTATCCATTTTATTTAAGCTAAAGACTCTTTAGAGTTTAAGGTACAACTGAAATGTGAAGCTTCCTTTCAATCAATATATTATATATCTTTCCCCCCTACCTTTTCACAGTTGAGGGAGGGGGTAAAATACCGCTGACCATCATTAGCCAAATTTATGGAATAATCACTAACATTTCAATGTAAATTGGTTTAGTGATATGATTAAAATTGCTAATCCCTGTTGCAGCACATAATACATCAAGACCATTACTCTGAGCGGTTGTGTGTAATCTACCTTCCAGTACTGAATTCTCATATACCTTTCGAAATTGAGGTCTGCATACTGCATACAATTCTTCATGAACTATGTTATGAGAAATTGTTCTTAACGATACATATTTAGCTATATTAATAGTCTTTTTCAATTTTCGATGAAAACTAAAATTGTATATATCACCAGCTTTACTGACACAATAATTACACATATTTAGCACTGTTTTTACAAGTCATTACCATTTATTAAAAAACTTGTGAACTATTACACAATTTAGGTCATCATTTACTTCTTCAATTGTCTTATCTCTTCTCAAGAATTCTTGAACAAGTGTTACTGGAAATAGTTCTCCATATCCCAAACGATGTAGCTGGTTTATAACAACATTAATAGTATTAATACACACAGATCGTTCGGTAAATGTGTCACACATCATAATTCCGTTAATACACTTTTGAAATTTCACATGATACTTATTAAAATAGTATGCGTAATAATCTTCCCAATATTTAAAACTCGTACGATCTTCAAAGTATTGATGTTGCAGCTCTGCGTATTCTTCTAATAAATGCAGTCTCGCTAAGTTTATAGCTTTATGAAAGAATATACTAATTTCAAAGTTGCAAATACCGCACAGATCCATAACACTAAATATTATTAGTATCTTGTGACAGCGCTGCAGTGGTACTAAAGACGCGACTAATACACGAATGCTCTTAGACTACAATCCCTTCTCTCACACCCCTCCTATGCATAGTTTGGAGTGGGAAATTAGCGGGCGCCTTTCTGGAAGGGGGCTGACCGGTGCAGATTTACGCCCCCGCCACTTTTTTGATTGGTCGACCTCCCACCTAAGCCCCGCCTCCCGGTGCTTGGAGGCGGGGCTTGGGTGGGTGGTTGACCAATCCTGTGCTAGGGGCGGTGCTAGAGGGCATTGGCCGGTGCAGATGCACCCACTGGAGGCGGGGCTTGGGCGGAGCTTAGGTGGGGGTCGACCAATCAAAAAAGTGGTGGGGGTGCAATCTGCACCGGCCAAATATACCTACTAAAAAGATAAGGAAGATATTCAATCCTTCACAATTTGACTCGAAGATCTGTTGATGAGAGACACAATAAACTAATGTCACTCTCGACTGGATTAGTAGGTGATTTAACTGTCGATTGCCATAAAGCTGTGGAGAAAGGCTTGTTAAGTATGTCAAAAATGGTTGGAGTTGACGCAGATTCTTATAAATTTAGTAAAAAGTATTGCGTAAAAACGTTAGTAGGAACAACTCCAGTTTGTGTTATTGATGAGGAGCCAGTCACTGTCGATACCTCACTTTTATTCCAACGAATAGTAGCATCAATGATTAATAACCGAGATATAGTGAAAACACCCTTAATTTACGAATTAGCTCCATTCCCTATGAGCTTATTCGATGACAAAGGGTTAATGAGAAAGTAATAAGTCCGAGTTATATAAATCACTTAAATCTACAGTTTTCGTGAGACCTGATTCATCTCAATATAATTTCGTCATCGATGGAGGATTTCTGCTGCACAAAGTCATCTGGCGTAAAGATGTAACTTTTGAACGACTCTTCGAGGATTATTCAGTATACGTCTGTAAACATTATTCAAGCAATGCCACTATTGTATTCGATGGATATTCCGCGGAAAATTTGGGGGTGAAATCTTACGAACGGTACAGAAGAGTTCGTAAGAAAACTTCACCTGAACTAAAATTTACAGAACAAATGGTGGTTCCACGAAACAAAGAAACTTTCTTATCTAATATCAAAAACAAATTGAGATTCGTCGACTATTTAATGAATCACTTGGAGCAAAATTCTAGTTTGACGGTTATCCAAGCTTTAGAGGATGCTGATGTGTTGATAGTGCGTACAGCATTAGATTTGGCTCAGAGTTCGGATAAGAAAGTTATTGTCGTTGGCACAGATGTAGACTTAGCTGCTTTAATCATTGATTTGACACCTGCTGATAAATATATTGCACTGTGGAAACCGAAAATTCCGCGAACACCGGACATTTTTTATGAAGCTGGAAAGAATGCTGAATTTAAGAATATTTTATTATTCGCACATGCTTTTACGGGTTGTGACACAGTAAGCTCTATTTTTAACAAAGGCAAACAGAGTTTGTTACATTTGATTCAAAAAGATCCTACTTTAAAAATAGACGTCGAAAAATTTTAAACATCCAGACGTCAGCTGATGAAATAAAACAAGCTGGTGAGCGAGTAATGCTTAAACTTTTCGGTACTGATTGTCGTTCCATTGACCAATGCAGGGTTGATAAGTTCTCAGTTTGTGTTACCAAATCTAAAACGGTCAATTTGGCAACATTACCACC
The DNA here is from genome assembly GCA_963971165.1 of Philopedon plagiatum. Classification (NCBI taxonomy): domain Eukaryota; kingdom Metazoa; phylum Arthropoda; class Insecta; order Coleoptera; family Curculionidae; genus Philopedon; species Philopedon plagiatum. The sequence goes on from OZ020190.1 coordinate 57,604,901, forward strand.
AACGGCTGCAGCTACCCACCAGCATTGTCTTAGGGTTTATTATCAAGTACAGACGTGGCTTGGTAATTCCCTAAACCCTACAGAATGGGGATGGCAGCAAACTGAGACCTTATTTCTACCTATAAGGACGACACAACCTTTGGCGCCATCAGATCTGCTCAAATTAGTGCATTGCAGTTGTACGATTTCAAATTACCAAAAGGCTTGCAGCTGCAAGACAGCAGGGATGAAATGCACCCGATCATACAAGGGCTGTAAGGGAGAAAGTTATACGAATGCTTGCGATCTCGTTTAGGAAACTAATGACACCAATGAAGACGATGAAGACTATGAAGATAATGATAATAGTGACGATTTTGAATATCAAGTTGTCGGCAATGGGCAAAACAGCATTCGTCCAGCCTATCGTCAAATAGTTCGGGCAATCTATGGTTCTGATAGTGAATCCGAAGAAGAAGACAACGATCCAAACGATCCTAGGGAAGAAGAGAGAGAAATTGAAGAGCCACAAGAGGAAGCTAGTGTAGTCCAAGACATAAATGACCCGAGTTGTTCTGGTATTCCTCCCATAAAAAGAAGGAGAAAACGATTGATTCAATATTGAAAATATATGAAATCTTCATAAATGTTGTAACGAACAAAAAAATACATTGAAAAGTTTAACAGTAATAAAGACTTAATTTAATATTCCCGTTTCCTCCTTACATTAGATCAATTTATTAACAAGAAATCAATTTATTTATAAATAAACAACAGCAAAATTTTCAGATTAAAGCCGATATAACAAATCATTATATATAAAATGTAAAGTCGTAGCAAAATATAAATAATTTATGCAAAAAAGAAAGGAATTTCATATCTAATAGGATACTAGTTTGATAAATAATAATGAAAATATGTTTATAATTAAAACTATAAGAGATATAGATGTAATCAAAAGATCATTTGGTAGATATTTTATCGATAAACAAAATTATCTTGAAGGTCCATAAGCGTATTTACGTTGTTTAACAAGTTATAAGTCATAAAAGAGACAAAAATGTCAAAAAAATCTTCAATGTTTTTAAACAAAAGCATGTAATAGCTAATCAACAATAGTTACAAACTTTGTTTTGAGCTCATTTTAAAGAGTAGTTAATCCTTGATAAAAATGACCTGAATGTTGATTATCGTATCTCTAATAGTTTATGAGTTGTGGTAATTTGTTACTTGACAAGTTATGTGACCAATCAAACTTTGGTATCGTGGAGTATTCGAAATTAGTGTAAAAATATTGCGTATTCAATAACGCGACTGGTCTATACGAATCAGGACTAGTCGGCTCCTTTCCTGGCTTCAATATCGGAATCACTATCGCTTGCTTCCACTCTGTGGGGAAGTGTTGCAAAATGATTACGCCATTGACAATGTACATAATTTGTACTACGGCTTTGCGCGGCAGATTTTTGAGTAAGATGTTGGCAATCTCGTCCCTCCCAGGTGCCTTGTTATTAGCTGTAGTTTTGATTATTTTTATTAGCTCAGTTGGCGTTGTTAAGAGCTTCAAGAGCATACTGGGAGGAATGGGATATTTTGTGTGAATTATTTTATTTGTTGTGTTTGTAATTTCGTCCTGCTCTGGCGTAGTATTCGGTAGTCCCTGACAAACTCCCGCCAAATATTCAGCCAGCGTATAGGCTTTTTCGTAACTCGTTTGCGGCTCGCCATCCAGAGACGGTATTTTTTCATACCTGTTTTTTAATCTCTTGGATAGCCGCCACAAAGAGTTGTCAGTCGTCGAGAGTCCGTCAAGAACACCCGCCCATGCTACGTTTTTGTATTGGTTTATGCGCGTCCGTATTGTATGCTGCAACTGCCTGACCCTCTCACCATCCAGTCTTCTTCTCAAACGCTGCCATCTTTTTCTTATTTTATATTTGAATTTTATTAGTTCTATCAAATCTGCCGGCAATCTATCTTCCATAGGTTTAATGGAAATTTTTCTTGCTACTTGATTTCTGGCAAACTGAATATTTTCCGTGAGAACATCAACTTCCTGTTAAAGCTGTTCTACTGTTTCTATATTATTATTCGTTCGGTTGTTGATGATCTGATGGAACAATCTCCAGTTCACCCCCCTGGTAAAGCCATGTCGTCGGTCCATCCTCCCCTATAATCCTAGCTTCCCAATCCAGGAGAAGAGGAAGATGATCCGACGACAATTCATTTAAAATTTGTAGATCCGGCAGATTCAAGATGTTTTTATTTAACACCAGATCGATATGTCATCATGTTATTAAGTGGATAATGAGTCGGTGAGGCAGTATGCAATATTTGTATGTCATTGCCACTAGCGTAATTATTTACCAAATTACCATTTCTGTTATTTTGTGTGTTGCTCCCCCAGTCCCCCAGTAACATCACCCGTTGTCCTTGATTAAATATAAGATCTAGGTCATTGTTTTGCATACGGAGATAAGGACGTGCGTAACCCCCACACAATATTACCCCATTATGCAATTTTAATGAGACAGTTTCTATTAGAGAATTTACGTTATTTAGTTTGACATGGGGAATATTGTGTTTGATGAGGATCACTACACCTCCCCCTCTCACGTTACGATCAAATCTATGTGCTATATAATTTCTGACTTTTCACCTAATTTATTTAAGAGCCCGTTGGCATTCCACAATACAATTTGTAAATTTTTAAAGACTATAGTTATCTATTTCTGAAAGAAACTGCATTGCAGCTACTGCTTTTTCATAATTTGTGTTTTTATTTGTCATAGCTTTGCCGAAATCTATCATAAAACCCACGAGCTCCTTTAAATTTACTAAATTATTAAACACTTGAACGGCCGATAATAACTCACCGAGGTTTTCCGATCCAACTTGAGGACGGTGGGCGGGGCCACGACCACGTGCTCGGGGCAAACTTGGAAATTGTTCTTCAAATTCACTGTTTTCGTTTTCTTCTTGGAAACGCTGTTGAGGCTCTTCTCTTCTGCTTCTTTCTGGAACTTGGTTTTTATTTCTTCTTCTGCTATCCCAATAGTTGTTTTTTGGCTGTGGTTCAGGTATAAATTTATTTATGTTTGTTTGCTGCGGTTATTTAATTTGGTCAACTTTATAAATACATACAGAGCAGCTTGTTGAGTTTGTCTTGTGCGCTTTGTTGCAGTTTATGCATTTAGCTGGTTTGTCCCCCGGACAAGAGCTAGAAAAATGATTTTCTGCGCAGTTGACACATTTTGGAGCGCGGAAACAATTCGATGTTGCATGGCCCCACTGACAGCAACGCTTGCATTGTATTATATCGGTCATTGCCTTCCTACGCTCCCATGTTACTAGGCAATGATTAGGATATCTTATCTTTGTAAGATTTGCCAATTTATGTTCTGCCGATGTAATTACTAGATAAAGGGGCCTAAATCTAGTTTTCATGATATAGATGTTTTTTATTTTTAGTCCACAGTCTTGTTCTAATTCTGCTTTGATGTCTTCTACATCAGGCCTATGGTCTAGGCCCTAGGCCCTTTATAACGAAGTCATGCGTTTTGTCGTCAGCAACTGCATAGGTATGCCATTCTACGTCAGCATCAGCTTGCAGTTCCTTGGTGTAATTTCTGTATTCCTGGAGGTCAGTTGCAAAAATAATGCTGTTACGTTTGGTAAACGTCAGTTTATACCCCTTGGTAAACTTCTGGTTAAGTTCTGTTATGACCTCTTTGTAATTTGTGTTACTTAAAATTACTCCCTTTCTAATTACTGGGGGAGGTTTGAAATCATTTTTCTTGTTTTGTGCATTTTCGTTCTGCGTGTTTACGTTTTGTTTATTTACATTTTGTGTATTTACATTTTGTATGCCTATTTACATTTTTATTTACAGTTCTTGTGTCATTATTTACATTTGGATTATTTACATTTTTACTGGTAGATGGCTGGGATGTAGGAATTGACTGTGCCGGTGCTTGCACAACTTCCATTTCTTGCGAATCTTCTCCGTCGCTTAAAGCAGCGAATCTATTTTGTAATGGTAAAAATGTTCTGTTTTCAAAAATTTTGTTTATCTTGTTTGCCCTTTTTGTTGATACCTCTTCATTACTTGGGCTCAATCTTATTTTCGTTTGTTCCGCTGTTTTCATTTCATTGAATGTGATTTTGGCAAGAGCCTCCTCAGCTCTCTTGGCCTTTGCCATCGCATCTTCATTTCTCCTTTTTTCCGTCATTCTTTGTTCGGCTATTATTCTTTGTTGCTCTCCAATTCTTTGGATTTGTTCAGCTTTCCTTCTTTCGATGTCTTTCCGTTATTTTGTGTTCTGCTGCTCTTTTTTCTTCTTCAGGTCTCCTCTTTTGCTCTTGTTCTTCAGCAAGTTTTTGTTTATGTTGTCTTAATATTTCTTCGCTGATTTTTTTGTCAGGTGGCGGTGTTTTGGCTGGTTCCCTCTTTGTACTGTCGCTCATGACGCTGCTGTTATCGTCATCTGTAGCGGAATCATTTGGGGTGCTCGAAGCACCCCCACTGATGGCCATAGTTACGAACTACCCGAAACTACACTAATTTTTATGTCTATTTACACTATTATTTACAATTTTTTACCCTTTTGAGCACCTTTATATGTGCCATGTTGCGGACACGGCACAGTCCGATGTTTTTATTGTCACTTAACACTATTTTAATTGTTATTTAAGCTAATTTACACTAATTTAATTTTTAAGTTTTTGATTACCGTAACGCTATTTCTCCGACGTGCGAAATTTATGCTACCTTATCGGAGAGCTTTTTAGGAAATGCAGTGAAAAAATAGGTAAGAAGCTTTTAATCCGATTAAAAGCTCCCGATATAAAGATCGACCGTCGCTCAGGGTTGCACAAGGTCGACTCGTATTATATACTTTTCCCAGCTATAGAACCAAGTACGCCACGGTACCAAGTTGAATAAATAAACATTGAAAATGATATCTTAAGTGAGTTCGAACGTGACGTAGTAGGTATGTTTTATGTATTTTAGGTTGATAATATATAATAAAATATTACAACAATGAATGAGGTCTACTTACTTTGTCAGGAGTACATGTAAATATATAAAAATGAGAATCAGCTCTCTAACCACCTGACGATCCCTTATACTATAAGGATCCTTATACTATAAGGTATCGTCAGGTGGTTAGAGAGCTGATTCTCAATTTTATATTTTTATATATTTATATAATAAAATAGTTTGAGTAGAAAAAATCGATCGATTTCTGTCTTTTTCTATTGCATTATGTTAGTGGTAGGATTGATGTGGGTAAAACACGCTTAAAGTGAGCTAGACAAACTCCACGTGCATCACATTAGTTGTATTCAATTGGAAGATTTACATGTCTATTGAAATATTTTATTTAATAATAATAAGCTGCAGCATAGTAAAATTAAGCAATTTTAATAAAATAGGATTTAAACCATAATTCCAAAATCGAAAGAGAGGTCAGAATTGGGGCAAATTGCGTCTATTAATAGAAATAACTCAAAACAAAACGAACCCATTTTACATGTCTAGCGAAAATATTTTATTTGAGAAATAATAAGCTGCAATTTCTAAAAATGTTTTTTTATAAGTATAAAAATACTAAGAACAACATTCTTAATGGTACCCAGTCTATTTCCAACATTTTGTTTTAAATAAAGATATTTACATCGTTTTTTGTATCATCTTTTTTATACACATCAGGAACAGTTCGATTAAAAGTAAATCATACAGTCCCTTGGCACTCTGTGCACCTAAGTCATAAGAAAGTGAACTGAAGTATATTCTTTAGTTTTAAACTACCGCTTGACCAGTAAGCATATTGTTTTATCTTGCATTTTAACTTAAATAAGTAGCACTATTGTTTCTGCGAGCTAACAATGTATGTAGTAGATACATTGAAGATTACGAATATTTAAGTATTGACTATCACACCTTATATATCACAAGTCTAAATTTGTATACAAAATGTACTAAACAACTTGATAACTATATGGATTTATATGACAATGAATTAGCAGTTAACGATATATGCATGGAAAAATTTCAAGAATATGAAGATATTAACAAAAATTTAACCGATTCCGTAAATTATACAAAATACGTGAGTTTACTGAAAGAAAACATTAAGCTAGAATCAGAAGTACATTTACTCAACTAATTTAACAGAAAAACTACAAAATTGTGAAGAAAAAAATATAGTAGGACATTCCCTTATAGGAGAATATAAAGAAGAAATATCATTTTAAAAAAATAATATGTCATTCCTAACGTCTGAAATATACAGGGTGTTATGAAATTCACTACCTATATTTGAATTGGTGACTCCAGTGGTAGTCTACGGACATACCCAATATTTTTTCCCCTCAAATCGCACTTTTTTTTATTTTAAAAAATACCCTAAACCACCCCCGTATCCGACGCTTCTAAAGAATCTGACGTCATACCTTCTAATATTATGAAGAAAAACAAATGATCCAGAGAGGGCGTTGTCAAACTTAAATATTATCGTGAAATCTCATTTTGTTATCAGTTTTAGTGAAAACCGAAAATAATCCAATTTTTAATTCCACAGATAAATTTTACCAAAAATGTCTATTTTAATTTAACAGCAATTTACTTAATATGGGAAAATATGCACTCGTGAAATTAAGTTGATACTGTACGCAGAATAAAATAGGCAATGTTATACGGTAACACAAACAATTATGACTTACCTGTTACGTTAATAATGAGATGAGAATTATTCCTACTGGCTTAAAGTGTAGAAATTAAAACGTATCCCACTAATTTTAACACATTTACAGACGGTAGTCGCAAATATGGTTTCACATAATTTACTATCACACTAATTGAACACAACTACACAGTATTGTAAAATTTTAACCAAATTCTTTGATTACAGAAGGAAATTTGGTAAAAAAAATATTTTATTTAAATACATAATAATATTAGATATCTTTCGACGGTGAGATATTATGTAGCCGCCGAAGCCACGCTGAAGGGTTGTTGACCCCATTCCGTAGAGTCAGCGCCTACCTGATTGGTAAATGCCGTGGGCCGGCCGAAATCGTACGTCAGCTGCAGCTGTTTAATCCAAACCAAAGATGCATTTTGACGAGTTTAATAATACCGTGTACATTATTCTTGTGTTGTGAAAAAGTTAAAGCTGTTAAATATTAACAAAAGTTAAAGCCATTTAATATTAACAAAATATCGTTCGCGGTTGTTTATTTTAAATTAGTAAAACACTAATTCCTTGATAGTTAGTTGAAGTTAAGGTATTTATATTTGTTGGGTTAAACAGCTGTTCTGTAGAGTGTTTTATTAAATTTGTGGTATAGGTAGTATTTTAACTTTTTGAAATTGAGAATTTTAGGAGAGTTACTAGGATTTCTTTATTTAAAGGTAATGTAATAAAAATATTATTTCTTCAAACTTGTTACATAGAAATATTGGGTTTTAGAGCAATATACGACGAATTTCATAACAATTTTGAATTTTTTAAAAAGCTTACCTCAAAAGAAACACATTAAAGCAAAAAAATTGTTGGATGAACCATATTTTATGGTTTTCGTTTTATGCCAAGTTGATTAGATCAATTAAGTTCATATTTAGATGATTCTGAAAAAATTATTACACGAAATTATTGTAAAAATATTGAAGAATTTAAACTTTTATCAAAAAAGGGCATTTTTCCCTATGATTATCTTAATAATTGGGATAAGTTAAGGGAAAGTCAGTTACCGCCTAAAGAATTATTTTTTAATAAACTTAATAGATCACATATATCAGATTATGATCATGCTATTACTGTTTGGCGCACGTTTAAAATGGAAACCCTTCAGCAATATGCTGAACTATATTTGAAAACGGATGGTTTACTGTTAAGTGACATTTTTGAAAATTTTAGAAAAGTTTGTTTAAAAACATAACCTAGAATGTTTAAAATACTATACGACCGCAGGTTTGGCATATTTCAGTTGTTTGAAGAAGTCTGGTGATACCTTAGAATTGTTAGATGATATTGACAAAATTATGTTTATTGGAAAAGGGGTTAGAGGTGGAATTTCACAATGTAGTAACCGATATGAGAAAGCTAATAATATATACATGAAAAATGATTATGATCCGAATATACAACCTTCATTTCTTATGTATTTTGATGTAAATCATTTGTATGGTACAGCTATGTGTGAATATTTATCCGTCGGTGATTTTTGTTGGATTGACAATCTTAATTACTACGCGGAGAATATACTCAATACACCTAACAATGCAGAATATGGTTACGTACTTGAAGTTGACCTGGAATATCCCACTTCACTACATAACATTCATAAGGATTTACCACTATGTCCCGAACACATGAAACCACCTTTAACTGCATCTAAGCAACCTAAATTATTAACAACACTTTTCAATAAAACAAATTATGTTCTTCATTATAGAAATCTAAAACAGGCTTTAAATTTGGGGCTTAAGTTAGCAAAAATCCATAAAATTTTAAAGTTTAAACAAGAAACTTGGTTAAAAAATATATATAGATTTAAATACTACGTTACGACAGAAAAGTCAAAATGATTTTGACATTTTTTTTTTATAAATTAATGAATAATGCAGTTTTTGGGAAAACTATGGAAAATGTGAGGAAATCTAGATGTTAAACTAGTTACCAAATGGCAGGGAAGATATGGTGCAAAAAATTATGTTTCTAAACCCAATTTTCATAGTTATACTGTTTTTGATAACAGTATGATTTATATAATATAATAGTGATAACGGATTCACTTATTTACCACTTTTTTGTTAGTGACATATATCAGAATATTAAAGAGGATATTCATAAATTTGACACTTCTGACTATCCTCCTGATAATATTTACAATATTCCTTTAAAAAATAAAAAAGTATTGGGATTAATGAAGGATGAGAACAATGGAAATATTATGACTGGATTTGTTGGACTTTGGTCTAAAATGTACACATTTAAAGTTATTAATCAAGAAACAACTAAAAAGGATAAGGGTATAACAAACGCATCATTAAAACAAATTTCTTTTGACGATTACTATAACTGTCTGCTTAATAATGAAAATCTTTTTACCGATGAAACACTTATCAGAAGAAAAAAACATGTAGTTTATACAATGACACAAAAAAAGTAGCACTGAGTTCTAATGACGATAAGCGAATTGTAAACTTCATTTATACAGATACATTACCTTGGGGATATCTACAGCAAAATTACAATAATAGTTAATCCACTTTACATAATTTCTTTATCTTAATTAACTTATTTAACTTCTTTGTTCCCAAGCACCTGTTTTGAAGTATGTAAAAGCCATCCCTGGTGCATTTTCCCCAACTAAAGGATCTTTTAAAGCAGCAGGATATGACTTACGAAGTAAATCTGATGTTATTGTTCCTGCAAGAGGAAAGTCAATAATAAACACTGGCTTACAAATAGAAGGATGCTATGGAAGAATTGCTCCTAGATCTGGATTGACTGTAAATTTTTTTATTAATGTTGGAGGTATAAAATAATCTAATTAAAATAATTGTAGATATTAGTTAACTTTTACTTTTTTCTTATTTAGCAGGTGTAATTGATCACGATTACAAAGGCCTCGTGATGGTTGTTCTATTCAATCCTTCTGAAGAAGATGCAATTATTAAGGTTGGGGACAGAATAGCTCAACTTATTTGCGAACAAATTTTCTATCCTGTTTTGGAAGAAGTGAATCAGCTACCAGAAACTGTACGAAGGGAACATGGTTTTGGATCAACTGGGGCTTAGTTCTTTTTAAGATTTAAAGATGTTATCATTTATGCTATTCTACGTTTCATGTAAATAAATGTTTAAAACGAAAATTAGGTTTTATTTTTACTTAACGAATGCAGTATAAATTGCAGCTTATTATTCGTATTATTATTATTATTATTATTATTATTATTTAATGAAGGACGTAGCTGGCGCCGAGGCTAACCAGAACAAGGGGCCCTTCAGAAACCTGCTTGTGTACCTCTTGGAACTGCTTTTGGCATTACTTCAGGAGGCAAGATTTATCAGTTTTGTTGTGATGTATTTATCTCTTTTGCTCTTCTGAGGTACATCCACCCATTCCCTTAAGAAGGGTTTAGGTGGTTCCCTCTTCTCTTCCGTCTTTCTCCTTAGTTTGTAAGATTTTTACTTCAGGTAAGGGCTACGTTGTTTCAGTTCTTTTTCATTCTGGCCCTTGGTTTCTTTCTTCTGCCTCTTTTATATTTATTACCTTTCTGATCATCCCATTTAGGTCTTGCCATATCTCTTCACTCTTCATCATCAGGTCCACGAACTTTTCTGGTGCCAACCCGCACCCAATCTTGCTCTCAGTTTCCGTCCAAATTTCTTGCCATCTCTTATATTCAAAAATGGCGTGTTCAGCGCTATCCGTTTCTCCGTACCTCATGCACTGATCTGTGTTTCGCAGCTTGAATCTGTGCAGGTATTCTCCGAAGCAACCGTGTCCGCTTAAGGCTTGCATGAGGTAATAATCTACCTCTCCATGCTTCCTGTTTATCCATTTTTGCAGATCCCTTATAAGTCTCTTAAACCACGATGCTTTGCCGTTTCTTTCATTCCATCTCTCCATGCATTCCACCATGACTCCCCTTTTTATTTCCGCTCTTTCCTCCATATCTTTGTGTATTTTTACTCTTTCTCGAATCATAAGGTCTATTGGTAGGGTCCCCGTGATCGCCAATACCGCCTCCGTCGATATTGTGCGGTATGCACTGCATACTCTTATTGCTATTCTTCTTTGGCACCTTTCTAGTATTCTTCTGATAAATTTCTTTTCTACCGCTTTACCCCACACCGGCGCGGCATACAGTATTATGTTATACACCACCGATGCCAACACCATCCTCTTGCTGGCCTTTGGACCTCCTATGTTTGGCATGACTCTGCTAAGCGCGGCTATTGTTTTATCGGCCTTCTTACATGTATTTATTACATGGTTTGTCATCCCGTTGTTCCTGCTGAAGGTAACTCCAAGGTATTTAATGCTATCTTTACTACATATATTTTTTCCATTTAGTTCCAACGTTATCTGTTTTACTTTATTTCTTCCTTCCAGGATTACCACTTCTGTTTCTTCAAGTGCCAGCTTGAGTCCTATCCTTTCTATCTCCCTAGACATCCGGGCTATTGCTGGCTTTGCCTTTAGTATTAGTGTTGTTTCCCTCCTGTCTTCCACCAATATTGCGGTATCTTCGGCGTATCCTATAACTTCCACTCCCGTTGACACCTCTATCCTTACAGCTTTATCATAATAGATATTCCAGAGGAGCGGACCCATTACTGATCCTTGCGGAACTCCCATTGTCATGTCCAGCTCTCTTGCCCCCACTATTAGCTTCCTGTTGTTTAGATAACTACCGATTATCCTTCTTAGGTAACCCCTTATCCCCCTTTCTTTCATTTCTTGCATAATATAGTTCCACCTGGCTGTGTTAAAAGCATTTGCTATATCCAGGGTTATAAGTATACATAGACTCCTATTTGCGTACGTGCTTAGTTTAATGTTTTCCATGCTGTCTCTAATCCTGACCATTGCGTCCACAGTTGACCTTTTTTTCCTAAACCCGTATTGGTTATCTGCTAATTCCGATTTTTCCCCTAGTTCTATTCTAATTCTTTCGGCTATCAGATGTTCACACAGTTTTCCCAGTATGTCTAGAAGACATATTGGTATTATTTATTATTATTATTATTATCATTATTATTATCATTATTATTACTATTATTATTATTATTATTATTATTATTATTATTATTATTATTATTATTATTATTATTATGAATTATTATTATTATTATTATTAATATGGAAATGTATTTATTTTTTATTCTTTTAACCCTCTTATACCTACCTAGGTACCTACCCACTAGAAAAAATCATACTTCAGAAAACCCCACATTAAAGAATGGCGAATGAATATATTTTATTAATAGTTGTTCTTAGTATTTTTATACATATTTATATTTTTGGAAATTGCAGCTTATTATTTCTCAAATAAAATATTTCAGTAGACATGTAAATCTTCCAATTGAATACAACTAATGTGATGCTAGCTCACTTTAAGCGTGTTTTACCCACATCAATCCTACCACTAACATAATGCAATAGAAAAAGACAGAAATCAATCGATTTTTTCTACTCAAACTATTTTATTATATATTATCAACCCAAAATACATAAAACATACCTACTACGTCACGTTCAAACTCACTTAAGATATCATTTTCAATGTTTATTTATTCAACTTGGTACCGTGGCGTACTTGGTTCTATAGCTGGGAAACGTATATAATACGAAATTTATACACATGGTGTGTGCGGGTTCGATCCTCGCCTTGGGTAGGAAAACTTTTTTCAATGCATACATATGAAATAAATGCATAAATAATAATGAACAGCTGTGCAGAAAACTTAGGTGAAGTAAAGTAAGTAGGTAATAGGTAAAGGTAATTAACTGACTGGCAGGTAGGTTCGAAAAGTGTGTGTCATCCAAGTAAGGTGAAGACAAAAGACCAACAAAAATACACTGAAGAAGTCATTGCTTTCAGGCTGTGGATGATACATGCCATCGAACTGTCGCAAAGAAGCATTAGTATAACTTCTTACGTCCGGGTAGCTATTTCTAATTGTTTTTGCTACAAGGTACATATGACATGAAGAAAACAAGTTATATGTAACAAATCTGAACATTTTCTTTTTACTATACCAGCATAAAAAATTAGTGTTCTGTATGCCAAATTTGTCAATAGCACCCAGTACTAACTCTTCCACAGCGGCAGCTGTAGTGTTTTCTAGTCTTACTAGCAATAAATATGATTTTGACGAGTGATTTGGATTTAACACTCACTAAAACATTAGCCACTACATTATTCTTCGCGTCCGTCATTTCGCCGACCCTAAGTTAGATTGATTTTTCACGAATTTCCCTTTTCATATTGTTTTCCAATAAGTTTTTACGTCAGGAAACTGGCGAGCCACTGTCGTCTAGATGGTAACGGCCAATTAGGAACATACTTATTCCAAAATGCACGAAATTGTGTCTTTTCTAACAAATACTGTGGAATCCCACAAACACAACATAAAAATTAAGTTGATATAAAGATCGCGTACGACAAACATGAATTACGGTTTCTCCTATGCTGAGCACTTTCAATGTGTTTTTTACAATCATATTATGAGGTCCAAAGTCCCAAAATGCACTGGCAAACACTATAATGTATTTTAGTTCCATTTTATTTTAACTCGAGAAAACGAGATATCATTTTTTTCACACAATAGGAAAATGGTAAGCTACATCGCCGTTCCATTTTACCGCACAGTCAAACGTAAAATTGAAACTGAGGTTGAATGAGCGATGCGCCGCATCGTGGTACAGACAGCCTCTCGTACCATGATGTCACGCTTCGCTCAGATGCTTTTTTGCCTACATTTGTCAGGTGTAATTTCTTTTTGTTTGTTGATATTGTTTACAAGTTTTTATAATTAGTCGTGAATGTAGGGATTAAAATTTAAAAATGCATTGTTTAGTTTTTAAAAAAGAAAAAACAATGTCGGTGTGTGGAAACCTATGAAGACTTTCACACATAAAAGTTGGGGTGGCTACTTATTTGAATAAGCAACCGAGAGTAGACTGTAAGCGGGTGGTTCAAAAATACACTTATCTTTTTTCCAACAAAACAACAATAAAAAGTATTTTATTATACTTCAAACAAAGAAAAATATTTACCTTTAAATATATATAAAAATGTGTTTACGATATTGGTTAGTATCTAACTACTACATTAAACATGTTACATAAACTATTACACATCAAATCAAAATACAAGTACATTGCCCGACAGTAATAAACAAGGCGAACGCACTGAAATAAGTCATTCAAAAATTCGTAATAATGTTTTCAATTTACTGGAATATCCAAATCGGTTGACAACTTTTAGCGCACTGCACTGGTTGAAAGTCCAGTGTTTGTTAATTTAATTCAACTTTAATTTGAATCAAAACAGTTATTTGGGTAATTTGGAATTTAATCACTAGTCTGTGATATGTTAAAAATAAGCTAGCAGTCTAATCTGCAAGCTCCAACAGGAGAGTGAATGATTATTTTTACGTAAGAGAATAAGTTGCTTGCATAATCTTTCACTCAATTAACTGGCTTTATCCTACCTTAGTTTCAGCAACTGGTGGTGTCTTCTTTAAGACCGTCAGAGTAAATCACAATTCTTCCCCAATAATTGACACTTGAGTACGGCTGGAGCACAAGCGGATAAGAGACTTCAAAGCAAATAACTTTAGTAGTTCACTGTTGCGTTGAAAATTAATTATATCGCTAGAGAATAAGCGTATAATATAGCTTGAGTTTCAAACATGAGAATTTATTTAACTGGAGTAAGAACTACGGGAAATTTCAATCTAGAGAATTTCAGAGAGCCGGCAAAGCAACTTGCTGCATTTGCCGCTTGTTTTGCGAGAGTATTTCACAGAGCAAGTGAAGCGACTTGCCTTCACCTCTTATTTAGCGAGAGTATTTCAGAGAGCAGGTGAAGCGACTTGCCTTCACCTCTTATTTAACGAGAGTCTTCAACGCTCCCGTCTGTCTTCGACAAGGAGCTCCTGATAGACGTCAGTGAGAAAAATCATGGCTGACTAGACTGCATTGTCAAGCGGCATGCTTCAAAGGGATTCGCAGAATTTACAGCTGTCTGTTAACTTAGTTTCGGGGCAATAAAATGTCTATTTTTAGCATTTGTGCTGCAGAATAATAACCTTTTTTATTATTTTAGAGAGAATTCTTATAAAAGAGAATCTTGTTTTATTTATCTACAGACTGATTCAAATATTTAAGAGGAACTTAAACCTTGTTGGGGGTTTCCCCAACATACTCCCCCCCTTGAAGTTACCGAACTTCAAAATTTCAACAAAAAGAAGAGAAGTCATTTTAATGACCTTGACAAGAGAAATTACTAAGTATGCGTTTTTGCTACTACAATTTACGAGGAGGGAAAGCGAAACTAATTAAACAATTGCTTTAACAGGAAATCGAATAGGTACCTATGCTAACCATAAAGAAATAAGCGAGTTTAACAAGAGTTAACATTTTTTGGTAAGGGGCAAATTTTAGTAATGGACCTTTTATTCTTCAATGAGAATTGAATTTTGAACATCAGAGTTTGACTCTATATTTGTATTGTTTTGCACATTGGGCGAATCAAAGTTTTCTTTACTTAATAAGAAATTGGGGCCATGGAACCAAAGTAAACAATTAATAGTCCATAAATGCACGGTATCTATGGATATTCTTGTTTCATAAATTGGGAGTAAATTTTGAATAAGTTTTGACAACAAAACCATGGCGCATAACTCCAATCGGGGAAGAGATACCGTTTTAAGCGGTGCGACACGAGACTTGGATGAAATTAAATTCACTGAGATCGTTCCATCAGAATAAAGAGTGCGAAAGTATGCGCATGCGGCATATGCGGACATACTGGCAGCAGCAAATCCATGTAATTGAATTTTAACTTTACATTTATTAAAAAATAGATTTCTAGGAAATTTAATTTGAGACAAGTTACTAATATTGTTTATAAATTTTTTCCAAAGTGTGATAACCTGAGGGTCTGTGATTTCTGTGTCCCAATCTATTTTTAGAAGCCATAATTTTTGCATAATTAATTTTCCTACCACTACTACACATGAAACTAAGCCGAGGGGTCATACATTTTCGCAATAATAGACAAAATCTTACGTTTTGTTAGACAGGTTTCACTTAAACTATCAGGGGCAGAAAAAATAAAATTATCTGAAATAGGGTTCCACTTTAAACCTAAAACAGAGCTTGGGGATTCGTCAAAATTTAAATCATATTCAAGTATTTTTTCTTGTGAAATTTTTTCAAGAAAATTCTGAGAATTAGAACACCACTTGTGTAACTGAAACCTGGCAGAGTTTAAAAGCTTATTGAGTTCGAGATATAACTTATTTAAATCCTCAAGAGTGTCACAACCACAAATTATGTCATCGACATAAGTTTGTCTTAATAGAGCATCGGATGCCAAGGGAAAGTTTTCACGATTTTTTATTGTCAAATCATTTAACATGCGCATGGCTAAATAAGGGGCACAGTTAGAACCATAAGTTACGGTAGAGAGCTCGATACATTTAAGTTCTTCATCAGGATTACTTCTCCAGAGAATATTTAGTAAAAAACAATGTTCGGGGTTAATTATTATTTGGCGATACATTTTTTCTATGTCTGTCGTTAATACAAAATTAAAGGATCGAAATCTACATAAAATGTCATACAGGTCAGGCTGCACCTGAAAACCTTTAAGGGTTACATCATTAAGAGAGTTGCCAGAACTCGTTTTACATCTGGCATCAAACACTACTCGAATTTTAGTACTTATACTATTTGCGCGAAGAACGGCGTGATGAGGTAAGAAATATTTATTTATTTGTTTGTTGCCTGTGGTTGCCTTATATAGAGAGAGGGGTACATATTTACCGTGGTTTAGCTCTGTGTAGTCATCGATAAATTTAGTGTAGGTAATCCTTTTTCAAAGTGGGGTTATTTTTAAGTTTATTTTCAAGATTCAAAAATCGTTTCTTAGCTATGTAAAATGAGTCACCTAATTTTTCATTTTCTTCGGGAGATTTTAATGGCATATCTACATGATATGTACCATCGGGCAAGACTTTTGTAGTGTTTACAAAAATATTTTCAAGCTGCTCGTCTTCAGGGCAAAGAGGAGTCTTTTGTGGCAGTTCCTCGACTGTCCATAATTTTCAAATTAAATTATTCAAACTAGAGTAATTGTTCTCGGTTTGCAAAAAGAGGGAGACATTTTCTTGCACATTATTAAGTGCGGGGCAAGAGAGGGGCGACGTAGTACACAGCTGTGTGCTACGGCGAGCAAAGGTCATACGGGTGGGTATGCACCCAGCAATTACCCAACCTAAGTGGGTTTCTTAAAGAACAGGAAGATTTCTTCCTGTGGAAGACACCTTGTAGCAAAAGATCATAGTACAAGTCAGCGCCTATTAATATGTCGATGTCCAAAGGTTGACAAGAGTTAGGGTCTGCTAACTGCATATGTCGGGGAATGTTAAGTTTGGCAGCATTTATGCCAACTTGGGGAAGCTTACATGTTATATTGGGAAGTACGGCGCAAGACAATCGGAATTTTTTCTGAGAATGGACCTTGGAGTGGAGAGTAAGATCAATCATTTTATTTGTCGTGGATCCTGTCTGGGAAATTCCCGAAATGCTGAGATTTCTGTCATAAGTTTGAATTTGCAGCTTGCCCACAAGATTTTGAGTTATAAAGGAGTTTTGTGATCCACTGTCAAGCAAAACTCGAGCAGAGATGCGAAGACCTTGAGCACTATAAATGAAGACTTGAGCAGTGGCTAAGAGAACATGGGAATTGATCGACACAGCAGAAAGAGAATGAGTGACCTGTGCACCCGTCTGCGCATTTCTTTGTTGACTGCTGTTGTGAGAATTATTCTGAACTAAATTTGTGGAGAAATCCTGGGGCTGAGTTTGGCCCTGCACATGATTATTATGCAATTTTCTAAAATTAGGGTTTAACGCATTTCCAGAATTTTGAGCGCTATTCTGTGCATGAAAAGTCCTGCCTCTTTGGGGCGGCGAGTTTTCATTTGGGCGAGAGAAGTTGTTTTGATTATTTTGCCTATTTTGGTTGGGCGAGAAAGTCTGTTGTGGAGAATTATTAGTATTACTGGGAACATGCAACAGTCAATGATGTCTTTGGCCACAGACAGAGCATGTTCTAGTTGATGAACACTGTGCTACACTATGTTGTGAACCCAAACAGTTATAACATAATCGTTTTGACTTAACAAAATTTTGCTTTTCAAAGAAGTTTAAATTTTTAAATTTATTACAAATATAAATTTTGTGTGATTCGTTACAAAATATGCAATGATCGCTACTAAAGTTATTATTCTTATTATTTAGATGGCATTGTGTCCTTTGTGTTGCCTTTGGCGCTGCGCCCTCCAAACTAGACGAGTTTTCTAACACTACACTCCGTTTATCCAAAAATTTTAAGAAGTTTTCTACCGTCGGAATTGTGTTTAAATCACGTTCTGATTCAAATGCCTTTCGGGCTAAAAAATCCAATTTCTTTTCTAGTAAATAAATGATCAATATATTCCAGAGGTCTTCAAAATTTAAATTTAAATTTTTTAGCGATTCTAAAATTCTTTTACAGTTCGTTACAAATTCACGCAAATTTTGAATATTACCTTTTGCAAGTGAAGGCGCATCTACCAAACCGACTAAGAGATTATTTATTATGTAAACTTTGTTTTCGTACCTTTGTTTTAAAATATTTATGGCCGTGGAGAAATTTTCATTTGTTACCGAAAGAGTGTCAATTAATTTTAAGAGCTCGTCTTTTAAAAACGACTTTAAATACATAAACTTTTGAATATTGCTTAAAGACGAATTGTCTATTACAAGAGCTGAAAATAACTGATAAAAAGATACCCATTCCGAAATATCACCCTTAAAATGTTTTATATTTAATTCAGGTAGCCTTACGTTAGGCGGAGAGAGAGACTGTACACTAGATGTAGGGCTCACTGGGTGTACATTCTGTACTTCTAAAAGAGATAATTTTGCTTTCTAAATTTGCATATAAAGTACAATATTTATCCTCGACTGTTTGTCGATCATCGTCCGTCGGATCAAACGTTTCGATTTACCTTGTACCCTTTCATAATCTGAAAAGGCTTTTGATAACATTTCAGATCTAACTTTAAACTAAAAATGATTTTCTTCCGTGTTTTGGTTAGAATCAAACCAGTTGCTGATTCTGGTTATAATACTTTTATAACCACCGCGTTGACGAACAAGTTTCTCCTTTTCAGTCATTTTAATTAAATAAAAATATCAAAATTCAAAAAATTTGCAAGCAGCTTTTACAACAGCGAATGGATCTATAAATTATTAGACAATTTATTCAACGAGTAAAATATTTGTGCACATCACCCAAACAGTAAACACAGAGAAATTTTACATCAAAATTTTACAAAAAATGGCAATTAGCCGCCATTTTCTATCCGGCTCGAAGGACCATTTTTTATGTGTGGAAACCTATGAAGACTTTCACGCACAAAAGTTGGGGTGGCTACTTATTTGAATAAGCAACCAAGAGTAGACTGTAAGCGGGTGTTTCAAAAATACACTTATCTTTTTTCCAACAAAACAACAATAAAAAGTATTTTATTATACTTCAAACAAAGAAAAATATTTACCTTTAAATATATATAAAAATGTGTTTACGATATTGGTTAGTATCTAACTACTACATTAAACATGTTACATAAACTATTACACATCAAATCAAAATACAAGTACATTGCCCGACAGTAATAAACAAGGCGAACGCACTGAAATAAGTCATTCAAAAATTCGTAATAATGTTTTCAATTTACTGGAATATCCAAAACGGTTGACAACTTTTAGCGCACTTCACTGGTTGAAAGTCCAGTGTTTGTTAATTTAATTCAACTTTAATTTGAACCAAAACAGTTATTTTGGTTATTTGGAATTTAATCACTAGTCTGTGATATGTTAAAATAAGCTAGCAGTCTAATCTGCAAGCTCCAACAGGAGAGTGAATGTTTCTTTTTACATAAGAGAATAAGTTGCTTGCATAATCTTTCACTCAATTAACTGGCTTTATCCTACCTTAGTTTCAACAACTGGTGGTGTCTTCTTTAAGACCATCAGAGTAAATCACAATTTTTCCCCAATAATTGACACTTGAGTACCGCTGGAGCACAAGCGGATAAGAGACTTCAAAGCAAATAACTTTAGTAGTTCACTGTTGCGTTGACAATTAATTCTATCGCTAGAGAATAAGCGTATAATATAACTTGAGTTTCAAACATGAGAATTTATTTAACTGGAGTAAGAACTACGGGAAATTTCAATCTAGAGAATTTCAGAGAGCCGGCAAAGCAACTTGCTGCATTTACCGCTTGTTTTGCGAGAGTATTTCAGAGAGCAGGTGAAGCGACTTGCCTTCACCTCTTATTTAGCGAGAGTATTTCAGAGAGTAGGTGAAGCGACTTGCCTTCACCTCTTATTTAGCGAGAGTCTTCGACAAGGAGCTCCTGATAGACGTCAGTGAGAAAAATCATGGCTGACTAGACTGCGTTGTCAAGCGGCATGCTTCAAAGGGATTCGCAGAATTTACAGCTGTCTGTTAACTTAGTTTCGAGGCAATAAAATGTCTATTTTTAGCATTTGTGCTGCAGAATAATAACCTTTTTTATTATTTTAGAGCGAATTCTTATAAAAGAGAATCTTGTTTTATTTATCTACAGAGTGATTCAAATATTTAAGAAGAACCTTAAACCTTGTTGGGGGGTTTCCCCAACAGTCGGCATTCAATACTTTTAAAAATGTGTTGTTACTTTTTCCTATTTACTTTATTTAATCAAATCAAAACTACTGTACAAAAACCAATCTTTTATATACCTAGTATATCTATAACTGTGATCAATACACTAGTTTGTAAGGCCAGCGCATAATATAAAAAAAATATCCATAACATTGTATTCGCCGCTACTAACTGTCCGATCAGATTGCAGATGCTAACGTACGCAGAGATAAAACGGCAGCGTTTAATGGATACAAACTAATATGTATGAGTCCTATGTTTATTTTATGTATATTACTACAGTACCAACCAATAAATATCAATCAATCAAAATAAGCTTTATTGTCGTAAGAATATCTTATAGACAAAGCACCTTAACCTAAGTACCAAACAAATACAAAAAATATCCTTGTCGACCAAATAAGGCTTAAAAATAAATGTCAAGTGAGAATAAACATGAAACAGATAATATGTGAATAAAATATGTAGGTATATATAAAAAGGGGCAATAATATTAGGACAAACACAACGATCAAAACCTTTCACATATTACCACGCATAAATACATGACACTTTTACATAAAGCAGTAAATAAAACCAAAACATATTACATTTGTTTACATTAAATACAAGTAAAATCAAACACACGCTCGTTGTAAAAAAAACAGATATCAGTCAAAAAGTTATTATTTCTCAATATATTATACTGAAAATATTCCTCCGCATACAATAAGCTAAACGGCGCCACTGGAATCACGCGCATTTTGCACACTTTCATGATAACAAAACTTAGAACTTTTTTTTGTTGGCCTGACAGACTAGTGTATTGGCCAGAGTACGAACATTCTTCACTTTTATTTTAAACCCGCCTTGTTTAAAGATAGGTCCCAGAAAAAGAACTTTTCCAGTTTATATCATCCATTATATTATGCGAGTAAACAAAATTTATTTATAACTATTTTGCATTGATGTTGGTTTTGCCTGGATTTCTTCCACTGAATTTTGTTGTTACCTGTTATATTTTTTATACCTGCACCGGGATCAATAAATAATAATAAAAAATAAATAGTTAAAACACTGCAAAACCCTGATCCAATCTTAGCACTGAGTCACAAGGTGAACTGCATTGCACTGACAATGGTTTATTAGTGTCTCATGTCCTTCACGGCGATGGTAGACCTAACAAGATGACTACCAAAAAAAAGTTACACACCTTATCGGCTTATTCAAAATAAATTTAACATTATTGCTTGTACAATGCTCCCATAAAGCAAGTCATCCCCTGCTAACTTTGAAACGATTTAAGTTTTAAATATGAATTTAAGGTGAAGGTTTAGGTCATTAATTTAAATATTGTACTTGGAATCAAAATAGTGCCATTCTGACTTTTATTTTATGGAAGGGGGGGGGGGGTCGAGTATCACTATTTTAAATAATTCTTTTTATAATTACCCAGCATACTCAAAATTTGGGGTTATTGAATTTAATTATTTCAAGATGACCCTTACCCCAAGTGTGAGGCGATATTTTTTTTTCTAAAAATAAGCAGTTTGGATATTGAATGGTTAAATTCAATATCCCCAAATTTTCGGGATGAATTCAGTGTTGGTTCGCTGGTCGTACAATAATAGGTGAAGTGTTAGAGGTTTTAGAAAAGAAAAACCTGACCAGTCACAACAGGATGAATTATGGGTAAAATATGCTTTTAAAGGCGCTAAGCGACCCCTTTTTTCCATTTGAAAAAAAAAAATCTGAAAAAGCGCTTGACCACGGACAAGGAAAGTTAGCGGAATGAATGAACAAAACCAGCTTTAAACAATAAATACCGAATTTACATCTTTGTTGTACTTTTCAGTGGCAGTAATTCATTCCTGTTTGCTTATTCTTTTAATTTTTAGATTTACACGCAACAAAGAAAAAGGCAGTGAGTGTGCTGCTTGTAGTTTACGATGTTGCATTTGTTGGTTTTATTGTCTTGAAAAGTGTATTCGATACCTGAATCATAATGCCTACACAGTGACAGCAATCGACGGTTCAAATTTCTGCAAAGCAGCTAGAACCGTAAGTTTTTAAAGGCTTTAAAAGCCCAATCTGCATCGTATACTTAAAAACAAAAACAAGTTCAACATACTGGACATTAAGAATTGTATAATTTAAATGTGTAGGATTAGTAGGATATTTCCTAACTCTTATGACGATATTTCAAAGTTCGATTTTTAAGAAAATTTTAAAACTTAAATTTTACTTCCCGAACACTTCCATTTAAAAATGAATGGTGATATTTTTTTTTCAGTTTTTGACCTTACATTTTTGACGCACGTAATAATCCTTGCTGTGTGTACAAAATTAAATTATTATAATCCGAAATAATTCACCTACACAAACCAACCAAGTTAGTTCGACTATATAGTCTGTACTTTAAAAATTTTATTGATATTTATATATATATATATATATATATATATATATATATATATATATATATATATATATATACAGGGTGTTATGAAATTCACTGCATATATTTGAATGAGTGACTCCTGGGGTAGTCTACAGACATACCCAATACTTTTTCCCCCTCAAATCGCATTTTTTTATTTTAAAAAATACCCTAAACCACCCCCGTATCCGATGCTTCTAAAGAGCTGACGTCATACCTTCACATATTATGAAGAAAAACAAATGATCCAGCCAGGGTGTTGCCAAACTTAAATATTATCGTGAAATCTCATTTTATCAATTGTAGTGAAAACTGAAAATAATCCAATTTTTAATTCCACAGATATATTTTAAAGATAAATTTTAACCAAAATCTTTGATTAGAGAAGGAAATTTGGTAAAAAAATATTTTATTTAAATACATAATAATATTAGATATCTTTCGACGGTGAGATATTATGTAGCCGCCGAAGTCAGGCTGAAGGGTTGTTGACCTCATACCGCAGAGTAAGCGCCTACCTGATTGGTAAATGCAGTGGCCGGCAGAAATCGATATCGTACGTCAGTTGCAACTGTTTAATCCAAGCGAAAGATGTATTTTGAAGAGTTTAATAATATCGCGTGTACATTATTCTTGTGTTAAAGTTAAAGCTGTTAAATATTAACAAAAGTTAAAGCCATTTAATATTAACAAAATATCGTTCGCGCGTGTTTATTTTAAATTAGAAAAACACTAATTCCTTGGTAGTTAGTTGAAGTTATTTGTTGGTTTAAACAGCTGTCCTCTAGAGTGTTTTATTAAATTTGTGTTATAGGTAGTATTTTAAATTTGTGAAAGTGAGAATAATGTAGGAGAGTTACTAGGATTTCTTTATTTAAAGGTAATGTAATAAAAATATTAGTTCTTGAAACTTGTTACATAGAAATATCGGGTTCTAGAGCAATATACGACGAATTTCATAACATTTTTGGATTTTTTAAAAAGCTTACCTCAAAAGAAACACATTAAAGCAAAAAAATTGTCGGATAAACCATATTTTACCAAAAAAAAATTGTTTATAGGTTGTAAAACTTCACTTAACTACATATTTTTATTTGCCCATGGGGTTTAATAACAACTATTTACCTCACAGTTTCTGATCAGATTACTATCAAATATAAAGTCTTTTTTCCCAAGAATATATTGAAGAGACGGAAATAAGTTTGTTTACATTTCATCGGTGTTAATAAAGTGCACAAACGATTCGTTATCGTTTCGACCGGAGGTCTGACAAGCTATTAAAATTTGTATTTGTTGAAAATTCGAGGGGTCGTATATTGCTCAAGACCCGAAATATTGTTAAAGGACCTGGCAACACGGCACCTAGCTAACTGTTCTTTATATGGCCATGTGTTTTATTACCAGTGGCGTGCAGTGATTAAACAAATTTTTTTGAGGCGATACCTGGCTTATTATCGCGAAGCGCCATTTATGACTATTTTTCCCCAATCTGAATTGAAGTCAGGATTTACTGGTTTCAATATATGCAGTGAATTTCATAACACCCTGTATATATATATATATATATATATATATATATATATATATATATATATATATATATATATATATATATATATATATGGGAGCAGAAATGCTCATGCTACTGTAAGGCCTCTGATGAGTCGATATGGTGTCTTTTGACAACTTAGACACCGAGGAAGACGAAACAGTAGTTCTCCAGATAATTCCAAACATACTTAACGATATATATATATATATATATATATATATATATATATATATATATATATATATATATATACACAGGGTGTTTCCTAACCTCTCTGACAAAAGAAAGGAGGAGAATCCTCACATAATTTTAAGACGAAAATGTGTTATAAAATTTTTTAGAATGTCGCTTTGTTTTCGAAATACAGGGTGTTAAAAAATAAAATTTTATGCGGTTTTTTTTTCAATTATTAATTAGTGACAAGCGATATTCCAGTGATATTTGGTACACATAATAAGGGGATTAAATACTTTACTTTGTGTTCATTTTAACTTTTCAAATAGTTCAGTGGCGGAGATCCGGGTAACGAGTACCATAATTTCTCAAAAATTAATAATACGGGCCTGTTTAGCATTGAATTGAATATTTTGATCTTACCTAATGTTAAAATTAATTTTAAGCAAATTACGTCTCTTGCGTTTTTCTCCTATCTCTTAGAGTTTTAGAGTAAACAATCATTTTAATTGCTCATGTCGCTTTAATTAAGGTAGGTACAACAATAATTATTATTTTGATAAATTATTGAGAAACTGAAAAAGTTAAAGGTAAGTAGGTAAGAGTTTTAGGCACGTTAGATCTTCTCTAATTTAATTTATCCAATTTGTTTTGAGTTCATTATGTAAGATTTTTAAATAATTTTATTTAAATGATTTTTATTGATACTGTATCAACTACTAGGTAATTCGTGTAACATAGCAAATAAATTACATTTTACTCTAAAGCTCTAAGAGATAGGAGAAAAACGCAAGAGACGTAATTTGCTTAAAATTAATTTTAACATTAGGTAAGATCAAAATATTCAATTCAATGCTAAACAGGCCCGTATTATTAATTTTTGTGAAATTATGGTACTCGTTACCCGGATCTCCGCCACTGAACTATTTGAAAAGTTTAAAATGGACACAAAATAAAGTATTTAAACCCCTTATTATGTGTACCAAATATTACTGGAATATCGCTTGCCACTAATTAATAATTTAAAAAAAACGCATAAAATTTTATTTTTTTAACACCCTGTATTTCGAAAACAAAGCGACATTCTCAAAAAATTTATAACACATTTTCGTCTTAAAATTATGTGAGGATTCTCCTCCTTTCTTTTGTCAGAAAGGTTAGGAAACACCCTATATATATATATATATATATATATATATATATATATATATATATATATATATATATATATATATATATATATATATACAGTGTGTGTATAAAGTCTGGAAACGGCTTAATATCATCACAATTTATTGGCCGATTTAAACCAAATTGGGTACGGTTGTGTAAGAGGATCTAACGCACCGAATGACGATATTGGCGTTGTTGCCAGCTTTTCAGTTTGTCTGGAACTCGAACGAATTTTATATTTTTAAATATAACACCCTGTATATTTTTTAATTTTTAGTTTTTACTTTAAATTTGTTACACTTTTGGTATAACATACTTTGTTCCTAATATCAGTAGTTTTCGAAATAACGACGTGTTTTGAAAATACCAACAAATTGTGTTTTATTTATTAATAAATAAAACACCAGTTCAGTTTTGATGTCATAAAAGCTGTTATTTTTACATGCAAAAATGTCTTTAACTGAAAGTGAAAGAATTACAATTCTTATGATGAGAGGATTATGGCGATAGGGTCAGGACTTTCGAAGAGGTTAAAAATCTATTTAATGACGCATTTCCAAACCGAAATCCAATTTCAAAAGCAACTGTTCTAAAAACTGTCCGACGCGACGGTTTGAAGAAATGGAAATTGTAGAGATAGGCGACGATCAGGACGACCAGCAGTAGTAGATGAAGAGAAAAGTTTAGAAATTTTACAACACTTTGTTGAAACCCCTGTTTCTTCATTTAGTAAAATTTTTCAAGTAGGTAAGTGACGTCTGCTTCAAATCCATTCATAATGTTTTAATAAAACATAAATATCACCCTTTTAAAATACATGTAGTTCAAGAGTTATCAGAAGATGATTATGAGCGAAGAATTGAATTTTGTGATATTATGATGTCAAGGTTTGAACAAAATAACCAGTTTTTCAATTTTATAGTATTTTCGGATGAAGCAACATTTTTATTAAATGGTAAAGTCAATAGACACCACTGTAGGTTTTGGGCAAATGAAAATCCCCACTGGATGAGAGAAGGTCATAAACAACGCCCTGGAAAATTGAATGTGTGGGCTGGGCTTCTGGGTAACCACAAGATCGGTCCATTTTTTATTGATGGAAACTTAACATCACAACTTTACCTTGTGCTATTGGAAACGCGACTAGTTCCTACCATACGAAATGTGATGGGTCCAAATTATGCAAGTACATTCTTCCAACAGGACGGAGCTCCTCCCCATTTTGGTCGAAACGTGCGCGAATTTTTGAACAACACTTTTCCGAATAGATGGATCGGTAGAGGGGGTTAAAGACATTTTTGCATGTAAAAATGACAGCTTTTATGACTTTACATCAAAACTGAACTGGTGTTTTATTTATTAATAAATAAAACACAATTTGTTGGTATTTTCAAAACACGTCGTTATTTCGAAAACTACTGATATTAGGAACAAAGTATGTTATACCAAAAGTGTAACAAATTTAAAATAAAAACTATAAATGAAAAAATATACAGGGTGTTATATTTAAAAATATGAAATTCGTTCGAATTCCAGACAAACTGAAAAGCTGGCAACAACGCCAATATCGTCATTCGGTGCGTTAGATCCTCTTACACAACCGTACCAAATTTGGTTTAAATCGGCCAATAAATTGTGATGATATTAAGCCGTTTCCAGACTTTATACACACACTGTATATATATATATATATATATATATATATATATATATATATATATATATATATATATATATATATATATATATATACAGGGTGTCCCGAAATTAGGGGGCCAAGGTTAAACAGTGCATTCTGCATAGGAAAATAACACTAACTTGTTTAATAAACATGTATCGAAAAATGCCCCCTAACGGAGCTACGGCCTCCTAAAGAGGGGCCCATGATGATGGTGTTTTTCAAATTATTCCTACAGGGTTGAACATAAAAACATGAGTTTTTGGTATTTTGGTAATTTTGACATGCTGAATCTAGATCTAAAATCAAAACTACCAAAAGTTTATCATAGGCGTAACATTCGGGGGGGTAATGGTACAAAAACAGCCGTAACTTTTTTATGAGTTAATGTTTTAATTTTTTTTTCTAAAATTATGAAAATCCAGAGCTTTCTACCAAAAAAAGGTACTCTTGATTTACATCGCCTAGATGCACCATTTGTGAGAAAAATGCCTTTGAAAGTAACACTGTTTAGCATAGATATCCCATATTTTCACTAAAACTTAGTAGTAGAATGCATAATTCTAAAATTATTTTTACAAAACCACATAAACGTTAATATGCTTATAAAAGTAACATTATTTTTTAGAAAATTTGGTAAAACATTCGATTTCATGGCCCGGCACTAAGTTTTATTGGAAGATTAATTTTTACTTGATCCGTCTTTGCTAAACAGTGTTACTTTTAAAGGCATTTTTCTCACAAATGGTGCATCTAAGCGATGTAAATCAAGAGTACCTTTTTTTGGTAAAAAGCTCTAGATTTTCATAATTTCAGAAAAAAAAAATTAAAACATTAGGTCATAAAAAAGTTAGGGCTGTTTCTGTACCTTTACCCCCCCAAATGTTACGCCTATGATAAACTTTTAATAGTTTTGATTTTAGATCTAGATTCAGCATATCAAAATTACAAAAATACCAAAAACTTATGTTTTTATGTTCAACCCTGTGGGAATTATTTGAAAAAAACCATCATCATAGGCCCCTCTTTAGGGGGCCGTAGCTCCGTTAGGGGGCATTTTTCGATACATGTTTATTAAACAAATTAGTGTTATTTTCCTATGCAGAATGCACTGTTTAACTTTGGCCCCCTAATTTCGGGACACCCTGTATATATAAAGATGCTACAACCTAGCGCGGATCGATACCTAAAAAAAAGAGGAGAATTATTGTGGGCATGTCCGCTAAATGAACAGAACAAAATGAAAAGTTAGAATGGTATATGCTATGGTAGGTGGCTATAGTTGCCTCCGTCGGCGACGCTAATTGTTGCTCCCAAAAAGGGGTCTTTTGGCTGAAGCCACAAATGGGTGTAATGGCTCCTGTTTGTGGTCCTTGTGTTTTTTTAAGGTTACACCCGTGACTGCGTATGTGACGTGTGCGTCTCGACTTATGTTGAGAGGCACGGTCACACACGTGGCCCTAATGAAGCCAATGAGTAGAAACACGTGTCGGACGGGTTACCATTCCAACTTTTCATTTAGAGGCCCTTCCCACAATAATTCTCTTTATATATATATATATATATATATATATATATATATATATATATATATATATATATATATATATATATATATATGTATTTTTGGCAGGTTCTTGGACTGTTGATATATATATTGTTTTTAATTTTGTTTTCTTGGGGATTTAGTCCGTTGTGAGGCAAATTAAATGTGGTGTTTTTGGGATAGGGGGTGCTATAAAAAATACCCTTAACCTTCTAATCACTGACACAACCAAAACCATAAACAAATTTGAAAAAGAAAAAACCACTCTTGCAGCCTCACTAGCAGCAATTATACCACCTGATTTATTAAATCCTTTTTTCGAAAAACTGTCAGAAAAATATGAAACGATATTTCAAAAAATAAAACAAAAAAACATAAAAAAGATAAAGAAACAAACAAACAAAAATATATCTGACAACAACATTAAAAAAAACGCTTCTTGTTGGATCGACAACCTAACTGACGTTAGTATTCCTGACGATGTGAAAGAAATACTTAGTTTGGGACCAAAGTTTGCAATACCTTACGAAAAACAAGAAGACATTCCCACAGCTGAAATAATTAGCAACATCGAAACCTCACTAACTAATCTAAGCAATGAAAAAAAAGATGAACTAAGGTCGACCTGCTGCAACATTATAACTAATTATAAAAATAACTTTAATCACGCGACAAAAAACAATACAAAAAAAGAATTACTCAGAAAAACACGAAAAACAGAAACATTCTTAAAGAAAAATAAAAACTTAAAAGTATTGGTACCCGACAAAACCAATAAAACTGTTATAATGTACACCACCGAATACGAACAAAAAATGACCAACTTATTACAAGACTCCAAAACCTATAAAGAATTAAGAAACGACCCAACAAACATATACCAAAAACAAAACAACGATATAATAACACATTGGGAAAACAAAACCTTTATATCACCAAACACCGCAAAAAAACTAAAAATTCACAACGCCCTACCCCCACGAATATACGGACTTCCGAAATTGCACAAAGAGGATATTCCACTTAGACCCATAGTGTCGTGCATCCAATCTCCATTTGAAAACCTTTCCAAATTTTTAAAAAATATTTTAGAGAACGTTGTAAACAAAAACAATTATTATATTAAAGATTCGATGGATTTCAAAAATAAAATTAAAAATATAATTATCCCCGAAGATCACTTACTGATATCTCTAGACGTTATATCACTATACACAAACATACCTATCAATCTTACAAAAGAAATAATAACAAAAAAATGGGATAAAATAAAATCCTTCACCGACATACCACTAAATGAATTTCTAAATGCGGTTGAAATCACCTTAAACTCCACATATTTCCAATATGAAAAAAAATTCTATAAACAAATAGATGGATGTGCTATGGGTGCCTCAATTTCCAGTGTAATTGCCCAACTCGTCCTGGAAGACCTCGAAGAAAACACAATCCCGCCCTTAGATTTCCCTTTACCTTTTTTCTACAGATATGTCGACGACTGTATAACAGCTGTACCCAAAAATAAATGCAACTTGATTCTAGAAAAATTTAACAGTTACCACCACAAACTACAATTTACAATAGAAAAACAAAACGAAAACAAAATCAACTTTCTTGACCTAACTCTATACAATAAAAACAACAAAATAAGAACAGAATGGTACTCTAAAAAAACTTGGTCTGCAAGATACCTACATTTTGACTCACAGCACCCCCTATCCCAAAAAAAAACCGTTATTATTGGGCTCGCAGACCGCAGCATAAAACTATCTGATCCCGAATTTAGAGAAAGGGCAATCAACAAAGCAAAAGAAACTTTAAAAATAAATAACTATCCGCAGCATCTTATAAACAAAATTTTTAAAGAAAGAATACACAAATTTTACAACACACACCCAAACAACAAACATACAACAAAAAATAATAAAAATTACTTATCATTACCATATGTTCCTAACCTATCAGAAAAAATTCAAAACGTTTTTAAAAACCACGACATAACTGTCAGCCACAAAGGCCACAATCTTTTAAGAAAAAATTTCAGCAAGCTAAAATCAACAATCCCCAAAGATAAAAAAACTCACGTTGTGTATGAAATTCCATGCAATAACTGCCACGCCGTTTATATTGGACAGACCAGCCAACACTTAAAAAACAGAATAAATGGACACAAATTCGACAAAAAAAACAAGACTGCCTTATCACATCACAGCGACGAAAATCAACATACTTTCAACTATAAAAACACAAAAATCCTAAATACAGAAAATCATTCTAAAAAACGAGAAATACTTGAAATGATCGAAATCCAAAGAAACAAAAACGCTATAAACGCTAAATCCGACACAAAAAACCTTCACAAAATTTACCATAATATTATAAAATAAACTCACCCTTCTCACAAGCTACATAATACCAATAACTAATTAATTAAAAAATAATAAATAAAAACACATAGACCTCAAAACAATAATTGGACCCCTTAAGCCAAATAGATACATCTGGCAAACACTCCCAAATCGTCAGACGACCCTTCGCCACAAGTAGATGTTTCGTTTTTCAGTTACTATTTAATAAAGCTCGACTAAATATGTACATACCGACTTATCTGTTTAAAAACTTCAAAGTAACAGAAAGTGCAATTTTTTATAAAGTGCCTCGCAGTACAATGTGCCAATCCTTGGATTCTTAATAAAAGGTAACACCTTTATACTTATATATAAACTTAGTAACTATTTCCTAAAATATTACCTCAAAGCTGTTAAAATAAAAAAATGTTTTCAGCTACTGCACTCTGATGAAGGTATATCTATTACCGAAACGTTAGTAATATAAAATGTAACCAAAAACACCACATTTTATTTGCCTCACAACGGACTAAATCCCCAAGAAAACAAAATTAAAAACTATATATATATATATATATATATATATATATATATATATATATATATATATATATATATATATATATATACAGGGTGTTCCTAAATGTCGTGCTGATAATAAAGAGGGTGATTCTACAGGCGATTTTAAGAGAAAAAGTTCATGTGACCATATGTCCTAAATCGTTTAAATTTTAAAATACAGGGTGTTAAAGTTTAACTTTTTTATTCGTTTTTGGCGTATACCTTGTACATTTTTTACGATATTTAATTTAAATTTGGTATACAGTCTACCATCATTAAGCTTTATGAAATGGTAATATTACATTTTAAGAAATTATACAGAGTACTCCTTTTTTTGGGACACGGTTCCTTTAGGCCCTCCCAACTTTTTATTGGAACGCCGCTGGTTATTTTTGCTTCTGGAATCGTATTTCGCATTTTATTTTGTAACTTTTTTATGTCTTGTAATTTTCTGATATTTTGCATTGTTTAGAAGATATTATACCTCACATCTTCTCCTCATTAATCCTCGCACTCAAAAAAAAAATCAAGATTGCTATGGATACATTTTTATTAAGTGTTTTCTATTGTAATCTTGGACAGTACTATCATAAAGCTTAGTTATGGTAGACTGTGTACCAAATATTTAAATTAAACATACCTAACTAAGCTTTCTGAAATATTAATTATTCTAAAAATATATTATTAATAATACAAGTTAGTTAACTAATTACAATAATTGTTGAAAATGGCTCCCTCCTGCCATTAGGCACGCCTCAGATCTTCTTCTCATTGATCCCCGCACTCTTTCAAAAATACCGGGAGTGTTTCTAACCGTTTCAAATCCAGCGATTATGCGATTTCTTAAATCGTCCACAGTATCCACTGGTGTTACATACACTAAGGACTTAATATGTCCCCATAGGAAATAATCTAAACTGTTTAAATCGGGTGACCTAGGAGGCCATGGTTGTGGTCCTCCACGACCTATCCACCTTTCAGGATACATTTCATTTAAATATTCACGTGCCAGAACACTGAAATGTGCTGGAACGCCATCGTGCATATACCAATGTTGGTTTCTTAATAAAAGTGGTACTTCCTCAAGTAGAAGTGGCAATTCTTCTTGCAAGAACTGGCGATATGACTGACCATTAAGGCGAGCAGGTAAAAAGAAGGGACCTATCAAATAATCTCCAATAATACCAGCCCATACGTTTAATGAAAACTGCTCTTGATAATGCGCTTCTACTATGGCGTGTGGATTTTCCTGAGCCCATAAATGATTGTTATGAAAATTAGTTATTTGATTTCTTGAAAAGTTAGCTTCATCTGTAAAAACGATTTGACTTTCAAAATGGGGATTTACTGCGAGCCTCTGTAGGTACCATTGACAGAAATTAATCCGTAAAGGAAAATCACGGGGAAGCAGTGCTTGCACTCTTTGAAGATGGTATGGGTAAAGTTGCTGGTCCGACAAGATTCTCCAAACAATTTGATGACAAATATTTAAATTTATGGCAATCTTTCTAGTGCTGGTTTCTGGATGATTATCTATTTCATTTAATACAGCTTCCTCGATAGCTGGTGTTCTAACAGTACGAGGGCTTCCTGCGTTAGCTGTATCTTTTTGAAAATGCCCAGTTTCATGAAGGCGTCGATGAATATTCGAGAATGTTCTACTGTCAGGTATCACACGATTCGGATATCTTTCACCATAAATACGTCTGGCTTCAAAAGCGTTTCCATTGGCAAGGCCATAAATAAAGTGCATATCAGCCATTTCAGAATTCGTAAAATTCGGCATATTTATTAGGTAGATAAATTTCAATTCAAAACTGTAGCTTACACGTTAACTAATAATTATTGACTTACTTAGCATAAAATGACTTCTGTTGTAAATACGAAAGAATTGTACTGTCAAAGATGACAACAGAAAAAACTTAATAAAAATGTTTTCATAGCAATCTTGATTTTTTTTGACAGGGTGCGAGGGTTAATGAGAAGAAGATGTGTTATAATATCTTCTAAACAATGCAAAATATCAGAAAATTACAAGATATAAAAAAGTTACAAAATAAAATGCGAAATACGATTCCAGAAGCAAAAATAACCAGTGGCGTTCCAATAAAAAGTTGGGAGGGCCTAAAGGAACCGTGTCCCAAAAAAAGGAGTACTCTGTATAATTTCTTAAAATGTAATATTACCATTTCATAAAGCTTAATTATGGTAGACTGTATACCAAATTTAAATTAAATATCGTAAAAAATGTACAAGGTATTCGCCAAAAACGAATAAAAAAGTTAAACTTTAACACCCTGTATTTTAAAATTTAAACGATTTAGGACATATGGTCACATGAACTTTTTCTCTTAAAATCGCTTGTAGAATCACCCTCTTTATTATCAGCACGACATTTAGGAACACCCTGTATATATATATACAGGGTGTTTCATAATTGAATGCTGATCCTTAAGGGTGATAATCCTTGGATGATTTTAAGAAAAATTCTTTATATGAACATAGGTCCGCAACAGCTTTATTTCTGAGATACAGGGTGTTGAAATTTAAGAAAAAAATCTGTTTTTCTTCAATATCTCTAAAACCGCTTTGTATTTTTGTTTTAAATTTTGGTAGGTGCAAAGTACGCTTAAAAATACATTTTCTTCAGGATAAAGGTTTTTTTAATTTTCATCAGTGGCGTCCCTGTTAACATGCCCTGCAATATTTTTAATCAAAAAAATGATACGCCACTGTTTTTTTTTAAACAAATGTTATTTTTATAATTGCCTTCTATCTTCTCATAAAAATGGTCTCTTGACTTTTTTTTATCCGGCGTACGGTTTTCGAAATAAAGTTCATTCATTTGCTTGTCCCTATGTGATTTTTTTCTTGTAGTCTCAATTTCGCCATTTGTGGTAACCAAAGCATCTAGGCTAGATTTTTATATTTTATAGTAACTAACTATTATTTAGTTCTAATAATAAGGACGCATAAAAATACATTTTTTATTTGTAAAAACTTAACCATTTTGGACAAAATATACCAAAATTAAATTAACTGTTTGCGTTTATAAAACAACGAAATGTGTTGTTAGCATACTAGATGTTTCTAGCCTACAAAAGAATCCCACTCTTTAACGGCTTTAATTACTAGAACCAAATAATAGTTACTATAAAATATAAAAATCTAGCCTAGATGCTTAGGTTACCACAAATTGTGAAATTGAGACTACTAGATAAAATCACATAGGGACAAGCAAATGAATGAACTTTATTTCGAAAACCGTACGCCGGATAAAAAAAAGTCAAGAGACCATTTTTATGAGAAGATAGAAGGCAATTATAAAAATAACATTTATTTAAAAAAAAACAGTGGCGTATCATTTTTTTGATTAAAAATATTGCAGGGCATGTTAACAGGGACGCCACTGATGAAAATTAAAAAAAACCTTTATCCTGAAGAAAATGTATTTTTAAGCGTACTTTGCACCTACCAAAATTTAAAACAAAAATACAAAGCGGTTTTAGAGATATTGAAGAAAAACAGATTTTTTTCTTAAATTTCAACACCCTGTATCTCAGAAATAAAGCTGTTGCGGACCTATGTTCATATAAATAATTTTTCTTAAAATCATCCAAGGATTATCACCCTTAAGGATCGGCATTCAATTATGAAACACCCTGTATATATATATATATATATATATATATATATATATATATATATATATATATATATATATATATATATATATATATATATATATATATATATATATATATATATATATATATATTTGTTAATGCACAATTATTTTGTCAAATTTAGGTAGAATACATTAAAAAATGTATATTAATAATGTACATATATATAATAGATTATTTAATATTATAATTTTTTGTAAATAGCTTTTAGTTTTTTAGAATTTAATGAATTTACACATTTTGCCTCTGCAAAGCTTTCTATCTGCAATGAGCGAATCAAAAACCCTAAGCTGAAAGCAGGTCATAATTGGACTATAGCATCTTATTTCCTCCGGTAAGCTTAAGCTTACTCAGTGAAGAAGGAACATCTTAATATTGACAAGTGTTGACATTTTCTTTTTAGTAAGCTTGAGAATATTATTAGTAGGCGATTTAAAATCGATTATAAGCATGGATACTGCTATTGCATATGAAAAAGTTTGGAGACGCAAATTGTGTATAATGAAAAGGCAGTAAAATGTATTCTTTGATTCTAGGCTTTTGAAGTATTAACCTCGCACGCTTTACAAGTTGCTACAATAAATAGTTTGGGTGACTTCATCCTTTTCTTAGGAAAATGCTTTGTAACTGCTGTAACTGGATGTGTAGGCTTAGCAATGTTTAGAAGAAATCCGGAATTAACATTTTATGCAGCTCCGACATTGTTAGTATGCATCTTCGCATTCTTCGTAGCACACTGTGTTTTGTCACTATACGAGGTAAAAAAAACATAACTAAATGCTAAAAAATATTTTAGGAACTATTAACCTGTTGGTACAATAAAGCACAAAAAAGCCAATTAATTTTAAAAAAACTTCAAATTAATATTATTACTAATAACACGTCATTTGAACTAATGAAAAAGATATTTTATATTTTTGAAACTGCAGGCAGTGGCATTGCTGGTTGCCTTTTTTTTTATTAAATACAAAGCATAGTGGAAATAACCATTAAAATATAAAAGGTAACCTTAACGTGAACATTCCCGCCAACCGCTGTTGACATTTACTTTGTTCCCAAATATGTAGGCAGATAATTAAAATTTCTCTTTTGTGTTTGAGGTGAGAAAATAAGCAATTGTACTAAATATTGTACAAAATTAAAGGTACATAACCAAAGCTCCCATAAAATGAAATCACTTTAATGATTATGGAATTTTAAATAAAATATGCACGAGTTTAATTAGTTCTTAAACAGGGTATTAGATATAGTATAATAAATTTAAAATAAAAGAAAAAGTTCCATAAATATACAGTGCGGTCCTAAAGTCCCCCCCCCCCCCATTCTAACTTTTGCTACGAAAGGAATATTGAAATGAAATTTTGTGAGATTAAATATGAGGAACAAAATAATTTTCTTGGCTAAAAAATTTTAAATTATCTTTCAAAATGGCGACCAGCCGCCATCTTGTATAACTTTGTTAAATGGCGATAGGTGTCATGTGACACATCGTTTGAAAGGTCTTTGAAAGTTCTATTCAACTTCGAAATTTGAGAAAATAATTTTAACTTATATCAAAATGGCGGCCATTTAAGTTTTAAAAATTGAAATGTTCGCTCTTTGGAAAATAAATGTTATATTCGTTTCAAACTCCGAATAAAAAAGAAGTAATAAAAACTTCAAGTAATTCAGCAATAATGCTATCCTTATCAAGTAACATTTTTCAAAATGGCGACTGCCGCCATTCTAAATATTTTGTTTTTAATGGCAAGAGGGACGAGCGACACATCGTTTTAAAGGTATTTGAAAGTTCTATTTGTTCCCAAGTTAAAAAATAATAAAGTTAATTTATTTTAAAATGGCGACCATTTAAGGGGGGGGGGGGGTAAGGGTTTCAGCGTAAAAAAAACACTTTTTTGTGAATTTTTTTTAAAAGTATGGATTGAGCAAATTTATTCAAACCTTTTTTACATCATTAAGTATACTTTTAGTAATATTCTGTAAAACAAGCCGGTGACAGAGCTTGCCCCAGAACGTCTTAGAAAAATAACAATTTGCGGTGTTCACTATATCTCGGTCGGAAATTATCTGATATCAAAAACCATTAAAATTTAGTCAAAGTATCATCAAATCCTCCCCCAACGTTCTATGATTATTTTTTTTGCATTTAAAAATTTGTGGTGGCCATCTAAGGTGTAACTGCTATTTTCCACGAAATATTCCGCCATTTTGTGGGTGGGAAACCCCCTTAATTTAAAAAAAAAATATCTAAACGTTGGGGGGAGAGAAAATGTGTACAAAATGTGTACCAAGTTTGAAATGAATCGGTCAAATAGTTTGTAAATGGCAGTGAACACGGACTTTGAAAAAGTAGTTTTGAGACAAACGCGTTTAAAAGTTTATGAGCTAAAAAAGCGAAGAAATTTTTTTTTTCAACACACAGAATCATCGATTCCAGCTTCATAGAGTAGACTCCCTGCAGCAGCTTCAATGTCTTCAGCCTCTTTTTCTCAAATCTTTGTTTTATCCTGACTTCTTTGCTCTGCTGCTCAGCTTGGATCTCGGCCCTGTCAATGCGATTGCTGTCCTCCAATCTTGCGTATTCATGAGCGCTTGGGCCGACGCTGACGTTCATATCCGACAGAAGGGTGAGAAAAGCACCAGCACCTTCGTTGAAAGTGCATGCAGCAACATAGGATGCAAATTCAACAATTTGTTTGCTGTCAGATAATTTTTTCGGTGCAATTCTCCAAATTAGCTGGTTCAAACTTTCGTTGGCATTTTGAGTAAAACCTCCAAGACACCTTTCCAGAAGTTCGTCTTTACTCAAATCTTCGTAAATCGGTTTGATCGCTTGTAAGACATCTTCTGGAAGAGGATTGTAAGTATGTCTGAAATTTTCCACTCCTGTTGTGGCCAAAGCTTTTTGATATGGACACCACGAGTTCTCACCGCTCGGGCACTTATCGTGTTGAGGGATATCGTCTGTTGACTGCTGGTGGTAGAACGTTGCCCAGATTGCATTTTTCATTTCTTCTAGCGACTTAGAATTATGCCTTATTGCTGCTCCGTAATATCGACTCAAATTATCAATGACTTTTCCGGTGAGTTTTCCTTTGCCGCCGAGTACTTTATTTCGCCGTGTTTTACCAGCATTTTTCCCTGTTTTCACAACTTTATCTTGTACAGTATTTTTTACGAGATCACGTAGACGTTTTCCCATTCCTTTTTGCACGTGACCTACACATTATTTTTTATTTATAGTAAAATTTTCACCGTAAGGTTCAGCTTTCACTAAATTGCCGTAAGTTTTACTGTCACCGTCTCCGATATAGTTGCTGATCTTTGCTGCGTAATTTTCTTCTGAGCGGCGAAACATTTCGATAACAGCGTTAACTTCCATGTTACCTGATGGTCCGGTGTGATTGGCTTGACATTCATTATTTTCAACGTGTTCTTCGTGTCATTCTTCAAATTCAGCAGTATTTAATTTTTTTCCCATAATTTGCAAAGCTGACAGTGCAAACTACTTATGAAAATATCAATAACTTTTCCAGACCAATATCCAATCAAGGAAGTGACGCCAAACAAAGAGCTGAAGCCTTGCTTCTGCCACGTGCCGTCGCCAGAAACGGTCAAAGTGTCAGACTCCGAATTTGCACTTGTTTTCTGTTTTTCTTCGTCTTCGGCGGAAAGAAGAAGTTTTTCAGCAGTCGTTTTGACGCAGCAGCAAATCGATTTCATAAGACCCAAATAAGACGGTTTGGATAAAAAATTACTTGCAATATCCATGAGACCGCAAAATTTATTGCAGCCTGCTAAACCCAAGCCTAACGTACGCATTACGAAAGCAAATCTAGTGTTGATTTCATAACGATGACCAGTTTTCTCACTCGGCGGTATAAAGCGTGGATCACAATTGGCACATTTCACTTGGATTTGAGAGCCAAGGCCTTCTTTTTTGCAACTTTTGAACTCAACCGAACCATCACACTGAGCACATTTTACTAAACTTGCGATGGTTGAGAAAACAAGCAAAAAATCGATGACTCTGTAATGTTTTTCAACGTCTTCCGGCACACTCGCACTGGTATTCAACTTTATTTTCTTCGATGATGCACTTTTTGTAGTAGGCTCATCTTTATTTGTTTTATTTGGATTAGGCCTTTTTTTCGATCTGCACAAATAAGTTCTTGCACTTTTTCGGCCATCTCTCGAAACTTTACTTAATCTCGGCATTTTTTTACAGACAATTTCTTGACAAAATTATAAAATCACAAGCGCACGATCGAACGTACAACGACAAACTGACGCTCGTCTCTCGATTTAAAATATTGTACCCCAGAATACCTTATCTACACAGAAGCGACAGCTTTGTCGGATCCTTTGATGTTTGTTGTACCCAATTTTCGTGACCTTCAAGTAGCTTAGCTCCTCCCTTCACCCATTGGTACACTGTAAGAAAATAGCCAGCACGCGTACAAAACCGTGATAAAAGCTGGATTACACTGAGAAAAAAACTTGTGATTTAAGAATAAATATCGTACCTACATTTTTTATTTAAATGAAATAAGGGTATTGTGGGATTGTATATATATATATATATATATATATATATATGTAGATATTTTAGGTAGCAAGATATTTTGGGCGATCATAACAATTAATTGAAATAATTTAATATGTTTAGGTAAGTACATTAATTATAATTTTGGTTATTGACTTGGGCGGCAATTGAAAAAAAATGTTAAGTAATAACATGATTATTATTGGAATGACCTAAAGTCAGTAACGTAACTAGCCATCTGACCGGGGTGGCCTAGGGGGAGCCTGTGATGGTAATGGGGCTTACCTTATTTTAGAATTGGACAAATTCTGGGGAGGGGGAGCTGGAAAGCCCTGAGGGGGCCCGGCCCCCCGTAGATACGCCAGTGCCTGAAGTACGAAATTTGTTGCTTATTAGCCCTGTTCGCAGAAGAGTCTCAAACCAGTCAGAGCCAATGAAATTATTGGAAACCAGTCGGCAAACTGTCACGTTACCAAATAACTAAAATTTGATTGGTGCTGATCGGTTTGTGATTTCTCTACGAACAGAGCTAATAAAATTATGTTTATTGAAATTCCATATAAACAAGAATTTGCAAATTTTATCCACATGATTCTGTATTTACATTCTGCTTCTTTAATGCCGCTAATTACGAAAAATAAAACACATGTTGTTGCTTAAATACTTTTTATTAAAATAATATACAGGGTGTTACTTAAGTATACACAGAGAAACTTTAAGGGGTAATTCCTTGTATGATTGTAAGAAAAAAGGTTATTTCAATATGTGCTCTACACGTCTAGGTTTTAGAGATACAAGGTGTTAAATTTTAATTTATTTCTTGTTTTTTTAAATTTTTCTTTAACACTGTTAGGGACCACTTGTTGAAGGCGATACTTCTGGAGACAATCGTCGCTGACAAGGATCTGAAATGTAAATTGTATTAAGTATAAAACAAATTAATTTTAAAATTATATGGTGTAACACAGGTATATACACTGTGGCCCAAAAAGTTAGCAACAAATGGCAGTTTATTTTCTTATAGTCACATCAGTTTGAAAGCCCGCTAGCATTACAAATGGGCGTCGACCAACTCGGCCCGAGGAATCAGGTATGCTGCATAAAATTAGCCCATTTGTGCTCGAACTCAAATTTGACCTATTTTTAAATAACC
Source organism: Philopedon plagiatum (assembly GCA_963971165.1). Classification (NCBI taxonomy): domain Eukaryota; kingdom Metazoa; phylum Arthropoda; class Insecta; order Coleoptera; family Curculionidae; genus Philopedon; species Philopedon plagiatum. The sequence goes on from OZ020190.1 coordinate 57,646,234, forward strand.
CATCTCGACCCAAAAATATCATTAATTTATTCATTTATTACCTGTAGTTTATGAAGGAGGGAGTATGTTTTAGATAGAAAAAAATAATAAATTTTATTAACTGTACAAAAAAACAGAAACACAATAATACAAAAACCTACTTATGGGAATGATAATAGGAAATAAGTTTCACATAATATGACAGTTTTGAAATCTTACTTTTATAATGTGTTATTTTATCCTCAATGAATCATTTTACCTGATATATCCCTTTTTGGGACCCAGGTATTCGACGCCCTTAGAAATGACAATGGATTTGTATACAGACATTGTTGTTTGTCTTTCATATTTACCAAAATAAAGTGTACTACATAAGTATACAGTGTAGTCCATTAAGTGAGCATTTTTATTACTTGCACAACTGAAATATATATACCGCCTAAAGTTGGTGCATATCCGATAACCATATCAGGTGCACTTAGAATGGCTTCAAGTCAAACAGCATACAGGGCAGGCTAAAAAATATAAAAATCGTTTACGAGTAAAGGACCCATGGCATCGACTCCTATAGTCATTAGTTTATTACTATGCACATTATTATTAGAAAAGTATTTGCCTTATTTTTAAGAATATTTGCGAAATTTGAAACTTGTGTGTAATATCGTTGCAACAGACATGAAGTTTTTGGTTACTTAAAAAAATATAAATCTAAGTAAATTTTACAAATTTGCTTCAATTTCATGAAAGTTATGCAGAAGCAATTTAATTGTGGTTAATTTGAAAATGTATTATGGTTCAATATAAAAAAATCTGGCTAATTTAAAATTTTTAAAAAGATGTTTTGTTTGATTAGAAGGCTATGACTTTGTATTTGGACATATCTTTTACTTGTAAACAACTTTTTTATATTGTTTTTCTGTATTATTCCAAATAAGGGTACTTTACTCTTTAACGATTTTTATGTTTTTTGTCCTGCCCTATATGCTGCTTGGCTTGAAGCCATTCTAAGTGCACCTGATATGGTTATCGGACATGCATCAACTTTTGGTGGTATTTATATTTCGGTTGTGCAACTAATAAAAAAATTTCCCATTTGTTGCACACTTAATGGACCACACTGTATATATGTTGTACCTACTTGGTAATGAAACAGATGTTGATTCACCCGGAACTGATTGATTTTTGCTGCAGGAATGCACTGGAGACAACACGTCTTGATCTGGATCTAAAAATAAAATTTCATACTTTACATCAAGATAAAGACAATGTACTAGATGTATTCGTATAAAGTTGGAACAAAAAACCCATTTCATTTGAAAAATAATGTGCAAAAGATTATTTATGATTACCATGGTTCACTTCAGAGATATGATGGTTTTGGGCATCGCTTAAAAAAAAACAACTTGATATTTAATATACAATACGTCCCCAAATTAGTGTTTGCAAAAGAACAAAGACTGAAAACGTTTACTGCCTGACAATATTACATTGGTATAATAATTATGTTCCTTATACAGAGTTACAAAAATCATGAAAATGAGAATCCTGAAAGCTCGACAGATTTTTGTACGTAAATCATGCCAATATAGCTTCATAAGAGGCTATTCATTTCATTTAGATACCTGTATGTAAAAATAAAAAAAGGATATTTTACTACTGGAGAAAATTTCCAGTATCATGATGTTGGGACACCTTGTATAATACAATTTACTTAGGCAATTGGTTGGCCAATGCGAGAAATAAAATAATATATTTCTTAAACCAATCTGATTTTCCCTGTAAGTAAAGTAAGGTATTCAAATAAAAAATATTTTATTTTGTATGATTTTACCTCGTAAACCCTAGTGCAGGGACATACCTACTGTAGGTATATATACCAAAATTATAATTTAATACAGAGTTTTGAACTGACCACTGGAATTTATAATTTATTCTTTTTTCATATTTCAAACTATAAATATTAAGCCTTAAGAAAGAAAATTACTTATAAAAAGCAAGTTACCTGCAACCCCCATAATTTTACAAGGACTTCCTATAATAGAACCTTCTGTTATTCTTTTTAAAGAATGCTGAAACAGGGTAGGTAGGGCTTCACCTATAAGGGTTTTTCGAGTACCTCCTTTAGAAAGATACTTGTCCTCAAAGTGTTTTTCACATAATTTGTGATTATTATGAAGAATGTCCACATCCTTCCGGAGCAGGTCAGCTCGATTACATGCATGAATCCACATCTCTGCTCTAAAAAAAATATTATTTGTAAGTACTTACGTAAGTAAGAATGCTAAGGGTAGGAAACAATAAAAGCAATATTTTATACAAGCTCTAGGATTTAATACAAAATCCCTATGGAACAAAAAATAAGGCTAGGTTCATTTAGTTATTCGAAAGGGTTACATCTAGGTACCATTTTTTTGTGTAAATATAGGTACTTTTTTATCCATTAAAGGAATTCACCAGATAAACAACCATCAGGCCCATCAAGAGGGGGGGAGCAAATTCCCCGGGCCCGCACTGCTTTGAGGGGCCTGAAACTCAAAATTTACTGATCAACCAGGGGGCGCCGGGCCAGACAAACCTTACTGCTCCGGGGCTCTCCATTATTAGCTAGTGGGCCCAGGGCCAGAAAAATTTTATTGCCCCGGGGCCCGTCCCGGCTCTCGACGGCCCTGACAACCATCAATTCAACCTGCTTCTAAATTTAATTGTAGCAAAGTGTCGTTCAAATGAATAAACTAGGTAATATCAAATTAATTTTCCTCTTATAAGGAATACATAAACACAAATAACTCTTGGGTTTATTATGCTAATGTTGAATTTAATTTGATCAATAGAGCATAAAATATAAAATGATCTACATTAATTCACACTATTTTACTAATTGGCCATAGAAGCCCTTTCCATAACTAACCTTGGCCAAAACAAGAAGTTTTTGTACACCTACCTTTTTCGCTCTTTAGGAAAGGCAAAAAGTGATATTCCCATGCCGCTTTTGGAGTGACACTCACAGTAAGCACAATAATTACTTGGAATTTTTAACCAAAGTTAAAAAATCACAAAACTGAACTGCTGTAAACACAAAACAAAATAAAACTTAACCTCAACTGTTCACTGTTTGCAGAGAGAAAGTAAACAACATTGATGAAGTGACAAGGTTATTTGGGCGCTCTCTTTCCTTGTCTAAGGGGCGGTGACGGCCCATCCGGGCGCGCCGGCGCACTCAAAATCAGACCCGGGAAAATGGATCAGTGTCGCTTCTGTGTAGATAAGGTATTCTGGGATTGTACAGTGTTAGTATACATACAAATATAAAATATGTCTTTATGGCTTTACCTACCTGGCTATACTAAATAAAATATTCTCGAAACAGGATAGTTGACCAGAACAATAGAAGTGAATAAGCTGTAAACCTGCTCGCCAGCTGCACTGCCTTCCCGAACGCCCGCTGTTGTCAGAGCTATAGTGTTAAAGGACAGGAGACTAACTAGACAATAACTTCAAGAGTTTTGCTCAGATCGACTTAAAATTTTGGGAATATATTCTTGAAATGTTTAACAATAAGATAAGATAAAAACAAAAATTCGATTTTTCGAAAGTGCAAACCCTTACCCCCCCCCCCTTAAATTTTAAGCATTTAATTCAGTTCATATAGCTTTATTATTTTCCAACTTGGTAACAAATAGAACTTTCAAAGGCCTTTAAAACGATGTGTCACTCGTCTCTCTTGCCATTAAAAATAAAATATTTAAAATGGCGGCAGTAGCCATTTTGAAAAAGTTACTTAGAAAGGATAGTATTATTGCTGCATTACTTGAAGTCTTTTAAACTTCTTTTTTATTCGGAGTTTGAAACGAATATATCATTTATTTTCCAAACAGTGACCATTTCAATTTTAAAAATTGAAATGTTCTAAAATTATTTTTTCAAATTTGGAGGTTGAATAGAACTTTTAAAGACTTTCAAGCGATGTGTCACATGACACCTATCGCCATTTTGAAAGATAACTTAAATAATTTTTAGTCAAGAAAATTATTGTGTTCCCTATATTTAATCTCACAAAATTTCATTTCAGTATTCCATTTGTAGCAAAAGTTAGAATGGGGGGGGGCGGACTTTAGGACGGCACTGTATATATATTTTTTAATAATAATTTTAGTTATTTTACGAATAATGGGTACAACAACAGTTATGTATAAATGGACTATGATAAGTACAAATTTATCCACTATTAGGAATGGCACCTAGCTATCTAAATAGCTGTATGTGCCAGAGCTTAATTAATTAAGACAAGTATCAATCCAAATCCAAAAAAATTCAATCTATACAAAAATAGTGAAAATTTTTTTTTTAACACTGCCTTATTTACACTCTTAGAAGAAACTTTCAAACTACCCATAATTTTCAAAAATAAACTTCTTGCAAAGGTTTTTAAATTTTTTATTTCTAGCAGTTGTTCGAATATTTGTTGGAAGCAAATTATAAACTTTGGGGCCAATATAATTTAGGTATTTCAAATTGAAGTTGTTGTTGCTTACTGGCAATTACAGGTCCATGTTTGAATTGGCTCCTGTCACATAATTGTGATTAATGTGATTCCACAAGTTTTGTCATTATGAATATAGGAACATATTGTTAGCATATATGTAGTGTTCTTATGTTACTTATTTCTGGAGTAAATAATAATTTTGAGGGCTATAATTTGTTTTTCTTTAATATTATTTTTAAACAAATTAATTGAATCAGCCGATACTAGGTGGAAATCCATAACTACTATTATGGGATACTAGTAAAACTATGTTGAACTTGTAAAATTTCCACTATATTTAAATGAAAAATGACATGTTTCGCTAACACTGTAGCTTCGTCAGATGACTATGAAATGATACAGAAAATAAGTTTACACAAAATAGATCTAAAGATATAAATTAGGTAATGGGAAAGTACAACACAAGGATTGATGGTGGTTAACAACAGGTATTTCCAACAATTAAGGTACAACGACAATGGTCAATAGAATAAATTTAACAAAGCTGAATTATTTAAATCTATCTGATCATTAAGTAACAGGTCCGTATTTTTAAGTTTGTTTATTTCCATGGACTCTAACAAATTCAATCTTAAGCCTAGGATTTTAAAAGTTGGATCAAAATTATGTTGGCTGTCATGTAAATGGTTAGCATAATTTGAATCAGTTTTGTTTTTAATAAAACTGTTATAATGTTCCTGTATCCTTTTACTAAAATATCTACCTGTTTGGCCAATGTAAGTTTTCGGACAATCCTTACAATTTAATCTATACACTCCTGACTTTAAGTTTTTATCGTTTTTGGTTTTATTATTTTTAATGAATTTTCCTAAAGAGTTATTAGTTTTGTATGCTACTTTTATATCGAGTTTATTTAGAAATTTGCCAATTGTTTTACTAGGTTGTCCTATAAAGGTGATGAGTTTAAATTTGTCTGAGGGATTTTTATTTACATAAAAATATTAAATTCACAATAGAACAAGAAAATGACAACTCTATCAATTTGCTTGATTTAAATATAAAAAGGGAAAATGATAGACATGTCTTTTCAGGTTTTCATAAACCGTCTCATACTGATACTGTTATACATAAATCTTCTTGCCACCCAATACAACACAAATTAGGGTCATTTCACAGTTTTATCCATAGACTAGTTACACTACCTCTAAATAAGAGCAACTTTCTGAAAGAATTAAACATTCTAAAGCAGATCGCAGTAAATAATGGTTACAGCTCTAATCTAGTTGACCAAATCTTAAAGAAAAAAACTTACAAAAAAGCTATCTTTTTCCTAACAGTAACAATAGATTTAAATAATTCATCTTTGTTAAATTTATTCTATTGACCATTGTCGTTGTACCTTAATTGTTGGAAATACCTGTTGTTAACCACCATCAATCCTTGAGTTGTACTTTCCCATGACCTAATTTATACCTTTAGATCTATTTTGTGTAAACTTATTTTCTGTATCATTTCATAGTCATCTGACGAAGCTACAGTGTTAGCGAAACATGTCATTTTTCATTTAAATATAGTGGAAATTTTACAAGTTCAACGTAGTTTTACTAGTATCCCATAATAGTATTATTTTTAAATAAATTTCTGTACAATGTTTAATTTATTTAAGCGACTTTTATAAGTTCCGCCCCATACCAAAATACCATATCTAAGAACTAATTCTACTAATGCCCTGTAAACCGTTATTAGTGTTTTTTGTCTAGAAATTCCCTCAGCAAGTAAAACTTATGAATAAATTTTCGTATTTTACCCAATAAATAGTCAGTACGAGGTTGCCATTTAATATGTTAGTCTATAATGATGCCAAGATACTTAGTTTGAGGTGCTTCCTGTAGGTAACGATTGTCTATTAAAATGCTATTAAATGTAGATCGGTTTGCTTTAGTTAGTGAAAAAGCTATATAATTTGTTTTTGCAAGATTCAGTGTCAGTTTGTTGTTCTGAAGCCAGTCTTTCACTGTATTTAAACCGATTATGGCCTTATTTCTAACCCCCTCCCAAGAATCATCAACAAATACCAGTACGGTACCATCTGCTGAAGAAATGACTAAACTATCCATATTCAATTTTCCCAAAGAGTTTATGTAACAAATAAACAGAAGTGGCCAAGTACAGTACCCTGGGGTACCTACATCTATTTTTATTTTTTGTTTTTCACATAGGACATTGTTTAGTTTAACCATTTGATATCTCTCTGACAAATAACTATCCACCAATTTGCAAGCCACCCCTCTTATGCCATAGTTACTTAGAACTCGAATCAGTCTCTCATGAGAAACCGTATCGAACGGCTTTGCAAGATCCAAAAATACAGATATACACTTTTTGTTACCATTCAAAAATACTAACATTAAATAAAAGTTCTCGTAGAACGTAAAACAAAATTAAATAATAGAAACTGTTCTATAACTGATAAAATTTGCACAAAGTAAAATTTTAATATCCTAACATAATTTAAAACTTGTGTGCAATTAATAAAAAATATTTTGTGACAGCTGTCGTGTCAATGTGTAAAGGGCATTTACAAAAAGCAACAATATTAGATAGCCTTAATTTTATGATAGCTGAAAATGACTGACAACACTGATGGTATAAAGTCACTGTCAGGTGCCTTTAATAGATGGAAAATTTGGAAATCTAGAGCCACAAATCTTTCATTTAATAGTCAAACAATAATTTTGAATTGCATAAAAGAGTTAAAAATATTACTACAAAATTTAGAAAATAAGCTGGATTAAAACTAAAGATTTGTTCATTCATTATGTTGACACTAGGATAATCTAACTTTGAAAGTCAAACATTGTTAACACATTTAAAATCTACTACTAATGGAGTATTTGCTTCACTGAAAGTAAAATAACTTAAACCTAGTCTTTATACTGGATTCGTATGGTTGTAATAAGATATCGTAAATGGAACGTAGGCGTTATAGGCCCTTATTACACACAGATGCAATAACATTAAATTTGGATATAGGTAAAGAAAGCCGAATAAGGCAGCAGAATTGACAACCCTGATTGGAGTTGGTTTGGCCGCCATTTGGAGACGATCGTAAATCTATATATTCTTATGAAGGCTTCCCTTTTCAGAGGTCGCTAAAGTCGGACCAATTCCCTGAGGTGTTGTCGCAGTGTTGCCGCAGGTTTTACGTAGTAATTATTTCCATGAAAAAATTATGTAGTATTTATTGTATTTAGTAGCTTTTTTTCCTAAAGAGATTCTAAAACAAGTTATTTCCTTCCAATTTCAACACAAGCATAAGAAAAACCATAATTGAACTTTTATAGTTGAACATTTATCTTATTTAACTTTATATTTACACGATTCTGATCGTAAGATTAGCACAAACGCAAATTTTGCCTGAGTACGGCGATTGCTCGATGTGGACAGTGTGTAAGCGGCAGCTTTACTGGTCTGTTGCTCGTCTAGATGTAAGTAGATTCGAAAAGGGTGTTCTTCGCGACTTTTTACAAGCTTGTATGTATGTATGTAAGTGTGAATGTATGTATGTATGCCTGTCTGTATGTCCATATGTGGGTATATTTGTTAGTATGTTTAGATCAAATATTGCAATCAAAATTTCAACTAGTTCTAATTAAGCTAGAGCTTTGAAATTTTGCACACGTGTTGGCTTGAGTGCTCCTGTGAAAGTATTCTACTATGGATTTTACTTTTTTTCTTGCAGGATCTATTTCTTTAAGTGATTGCTGAACTATGAGGTTTAGAGTATGAGCGAAGCAGGGGATGTGTGTCCAACCGGCTATTTTAATAGAGTTAACGACATTTGCTGCATTATCGGTAGTAACTGCCTGAATTTTTTCTGATATACCCCACTGCAGTGCAATATTTTGAATATGTTCACATAAGTTTCTTGAGGTATGACTTTGTTGAAAAACAAAACAGTCCAACAGACATGACATGAAAACCCAATTTTCAGATATAAAATGAGCAGTTACGGATATGTAGCTCTCATTGGCTAACGAAGTCCAGCCATCTGTTGTTAGGTTTACATATTCTGTTTTTTTTTTTAATAATTTACTTAAGGCTTCTTTTGCGACTTCATATTTTTTAGGTAACAGAGATTGACTAAAAGTTTGTCTAGAAGGAAATTTATAGGATGGTTCAAGTTCTAGAATTAAGCGTCGAAAGCCTACATCGTCTACGATAGAAAAAGGCTGTAAGTCATTTATTATCATATTCAAAATTAATCCATTGATTTTATGTTGTTTCGGTAAAGATATTGGTCTGGATACAAAATTTCCCAATGATGACTGTAGTTTCAGTTTTTTTGAGACGTGAGTTGGTTCTAATGCTGATTCTGACTCTGATGGCAACTTTGATATTGTACTTAAGGTAGATGTTGATTGTAGAAGTCCGGCGAGAATGCAATATATTATATTTAATATTCTTTTAAATCTAATATGGCGGACGCCCCAAGGTGGCGGATTACCTTTTTCTTTACAAATCCCTTAATATTGGGTATCAAATAAAAGGGGTTGACGACTGGAATACGATAAGCTATGTGACGTCATTCTAAACCCAATATGGCGGACGCCACAAGATGGCAGATTGGCAGATTACCTTTTTTTTCACATCCCCCTTAACATGGGTATCCATTGAAAGGGTTTAACGAGTAGAATACGATAAGCTATGTGACTGCATTGTAACCCAATATGGCGGACTCCACAAGATGGCGGATTACCTTTTTATTCACAATTCTCTTGATATGGGCATTAAATGAAAGGGTTTGACGCGTAAAATACGATAATCTATGTGATGTCACGTCACAGCCAATAAGGCGGACGCCACAAGATGGCGGATTACCTTTTTCTTTACAACCCTCATGCCATTTGTATCAAATAAAAGGGTTTGACAAGTAGAATATGATAAGCTATGCGACGTCATTCTAAACCCAATAAGGCGGACACCACGAGATGGCGGATTACCGTTTTCTTCACAATCCCCTTGATTTGGGTATCAAATGAAAGGGTTTGACGAGTAGAATACGATAACAGTTAAAATGTCTTGTAAGAATGATAGAAATGCATAGATTAAGACGTATCTAAAAATTTAAAAATAAAATTTTGTAAAAAATACTTTTTAAAAACAGGCTGTGATTATTTAAAAAAATAAGTATAGTGTTTTCATTGTGGCAATGCTGAATGCTATTTATAAGTGGACGTAGTTCGCGTGGATGGATCCTAAAAAAGTAGTATCAAAGTTATCACTGAAACAGATATAATATATTATGTTAAATGTATTGTCTTAAAAGCTTGTCGCGTGAATAGAAAAGAAAAAAATACATACTTAGATATCTACTTACAATTTCTGCCAAACAAAATTAATGCCACCTTATAATAAGTAATAATAATACTTATTTACTGAGACCGTGATTTTTTGTTAATTTATTTATTAACCCCCCACCCTATGAAGCATTGATTTCTATGGCTATAATTTCGAAATATACTGGGAGAATTCGCACATTGTGTTCAAAGATGAGGTACACTTAACTGTCTTGACTGTGTTCGTTTATATATTTTTTATTGCCTATAGTATATATTTTAGAGATATACTTCATAGGATCTGGACCTATACAGGTTGGTACAAATCTGATACGTTAGCATTGGCATCTCGGTAGCTATACAGTGACAGGCAGGAAGTGTGCGATATATGAGAAAAAATTTATTAGCAAATTTGGAAAAAAATCAACTGGGCCATTTATCTCTGCATCACTTGAAACCCAAGAAACGATTCTGTGATGACGACTGTCATTTGTCATTTGGCGGGAAATTTAAATTTTCTGGGGCTGTATAGCCAAAAGTCACACTATGTGTAAAAATATCGAAAACTTATTTGAAAAAAGTGTTTATAATTTAATTTTATAGCCGCACTGTGAATTTGTGTTTGCTTAGGAAAAATTTACAAATTGTCACTTTTTTGGCAATAAAAATACTAGCATTATTAAATATTGTTTCCGCCTTTAAAATAGATCTTTGCCCTGACATAAATGTTTTACGACCAACTGTGTTGATCTCCAGTCATTTAGTACGTTTTTATTGAGAAATAACTAAAAATTGTTGATTTAGGGGAATCCTAACTGTATGGTGGTGATTTTCTAATATTTTTAACCAGTATTTTAAATTTTACGGATTTATTTATTAAAAGACACTGTAAATATGTAATTTATTACACAAAACTAAAGGAAAAACTCTTGTGGTAATATTCACAGATGGAAAAATTATTTATTACTAATACATGATACAGAAAAATATTAATTGTGCATTTCAACATGTCCACCGTTCAGTTCTATGCGCCGAATTGTCCGAGAATGTAGTTTTTTCAAAACATTTCTTAGCATGTATGGCGTAATACCGTTAACGCAGTAAAGCACAGTCTTACAACATCTTCCAAATGCTGAACATCCCTAGAGAGCCTCTGGGCATAAAATTCCGCTTAGGGTAGCCCCAAAAAAAGAAATCCAGATGCGTTATATCGGGAGATCTCGCTGGCCACGGGTAGGCAGAATATCGCCCAATCCACTGGTCTTGAAATTTTTCATCCAACCATTCCCGAACTTCCAGCGTGCTATAAGCGGGAGCACTATCGTGTTGGTAAAACAAATTTTGTCTGAAAAAGAAAGGTCCAACAATTTGGGTATTTAATATCCCACACCATACGTTTACTGCAAAATGGTACTGATTTCTAGCCTCTATTACGAAATTTGGATTCTCGTCCGCCCCCCATCTACAGTTCTGTGAACTAACCACACCACTAGATGAAAATGTAGCCTCATCAGTAAAAAGAATATTTTTAAAAAAGCGAACTTTTATTAATTATTGCCACATATTAAAACTAACTCAATTTTTTCTTGGCGAGATAACTTTTCTGCAGCCATTGCACATTAAAATGACATCACAAATAGAAAAATTGTTTATTTCTCTCACAACCACCTATATAAAAAGTTAGTAGGAGTAAGGTACATTGTGCATATACTTCAGAGGCGTTCCTGATTTACTTGATTTATGTAAAGTCATAATTAATAATTGTAATAAATAGGAATGGAGTCTAAGTTTCGCTTTAAATCCCTAATAAAGGATTCACTTGTTATTGCTGTGTAGTATGTTTGGGTGTACTGCATCCCAGTTGCTTAGAAAGAGATTGGGAATAGCATGTTAAACTTGATAAACATCGCATTTACTGCTCCACTGCATGTAAAGAAAAGGCTGCAGATGGAAATGACCAAACTCGGCAGTTACTCTTAGAAATGGAAAAGCTGCAAAAATATAACTATCTGTTGAAGTCCCAAATTAGGGAAAAAGATGAGAATATAGATAGTGCTGACCAGGATAGAGATGAGGTAATGGAGACCCTGGAGGAAAAGATAGTTCAGGTAAGGAAAGAAATAGAAACAAGAGAGCAGAAATACAAGAGAGAAATTCGTAAAACTCGAGACTTTAAGGATGAAGTCTTTTAATCTGAAAGGAATTATGTGGAGGAACTTAGTCGGAGGAAAGAGGATGTGGCCAAGTTTAGGAATGATTTGTTAAATGTTCATGAACAGAAGGAGACCTTGGAGAAGGAGATTGTATGTCTTGTGGATAGGAACAATGGACTAGAGAATGATATTAAAGACAGGTCTATGGCTGAAAGTAGGATATCTTCAATACAAACCTTAGAGTGTGAAAATAGTATATATAGAGACGACATCGAAAGAATGCAAAGGGCTGTGTGTGTGAAACTGCTCACACAACCCAGGAAACACAAACCGAGGATATTAACTTTTTAAAATCATCGGAAGTTCCACAACGGATGCATTTGGGTGATGGGATGTATAATCGTGTTGGCGGAAAGGTTACAGTAGGTAATGATCATCTTAGGAGGGTATTACTATTGTGTGATCAAACAGGTAAAGGTCTGCAACAGGCTCTGTCCAACTCCCTGGATAGGAATATATTCTGGGTTCAGTCGATCGTGAAATCTGACGCTGGATTTGAGAGTGTGATTAATGAAATTGAGGTGCTTTGCAAGGATTTTAGTGAGACTGACTATGTTGTTATTACGGTCGGTATTAATTTCTTGTGTGGTGGTCTTCCAAATATAAGACACATAAAGAGAAAATTAAAGTTATGTATGCATACTAACTTAATTTTATTATCTACAGTTAGTGTTTTTAACGACGAATGTGTAAAGGAAAACCATCATGTTTTTGATTTTAATCAAAGGTTAATGTTAATGTTAAGTTCGATGGAAAAATTTTCTCCACTAAAGGTTGCCTTTCTAAATATTTGTGATCGGTTGGGGTGTGGCTTTGGCAGCTCCAAGGTTTTCAAATTAATTATTGGTGAGATTAATGGCAGGTTGAATAAAACCTTAATTTATATAAAGATAATTGATAATTTCATGCTCACGGGAGAATCGTTGGAGCGGTCAAAGTCCATGAATCAGTTCCGGTCTGTTCCTGTGATGGATGATACTTCATAGGCAAACATTGTAAGTGATCGACTGGAGATTGAATCACAAGTCAGCCAGGAGCCCGATGGCCAGGTTCTTGGTTGTTCTTTTTTAAACCGGGCTCATCCCACAATAATTGTACCCTAGTTTTATTAAATATCCAGTCGGTCAGATCCAAAGTTGATGAATTGTTCTTATTTTTAGGATCGTTGAATTTTCCTAATATTGTTTGGTCGAGCACTGGTTAAAGCCTGGCGAACCATTTAGTATGCCAAATTATATGTTAGTGTCTAGGTATTCGCGAGTGCAATGTAGTCACGGCGGTATATTGTTTTTAATCCGGAATGATTTTTTAGACCAATCTAATTTTGCGATTGTTGACAGGTTTGATTACTTGCGGGAGGAAAAGGTGTTTGAGTTCTCTGTTGTGTATTGCCTTAAGCTGAATACATACATATTGGGAATTTATAGGTCACCTTCCTTGAGCGTTAGGTTGTTTATGGATAAACTGCTGTTTGAGAAATCAGTCAATGCTTCCTTGATCGTGACAGGAGACTTAAATGTAGTTTTTTTTGACAAGGATAACTGCAATACTCAATCACTGACAAACCTCTTAAACTCTTTTAATCTTTTGATGCACGTGGATCAGCCAACGCGGTTTGCTTGGTTTTCTTCATCTATTTTGGACTACTTGTGTACTAATTTTGAACAGGGCACAGTAAAGTGCTCGACTGTAAGTGCCGGTTTGTCTGACCACGAGGCTTTAGTTTTTTTCATATCGGATTTGTACCATCGAGAGAACACACTGTGCAAGGCGTGCTAGGCTTTATATAGAGAAAAATTTTAAGAAATTTACATCATTATGTCACGGTACAGAGTGGAATAGCGCTTTGGCCTCTGACGACCCCTTGCGGAGATGATACATTCCATGGTTGTTGGTAAGTTTAATTTGGCCTTTCCTATTGTTACTCTAAAAAAGAGAAAAAATAGAAAACCTTGGTATTCGAAAGGGTTACAAATATCTGGAAGAAATTTACGATCCCTCCACTACATCAGAAAGTTTGCGCTCAACAACGATTGTTTTGTAAACTACTTTAACGCTTATCGCAAAATTTACAGGCAGACTATTGGGATTGCTAAGAAAAAATATTATCAAGACAGAATTGCAGGGTCTAGCAACAAGTCAAGGGAATCTTGGAAAATTGTTAACGAGTTGAAACGGAAAAATAATGTTGTAGTCTCTGATAGCTCATTGAGTGCGAACGAGTTTAACTCATTTTATTGTAGTATGGCGGGCAATTTAGCGCAGGGGATAACACCAACAAGCGACCCCAGAAGTTACTTAAGTCATGTGTCGGTGTCTGAAACGTTCTTTTGTATCCCCACTGATGGTGAGGAAATATTGACCATTGTACCTCAATGAAAAACTAAAAATTCCTCTGGTTGGGATGAACTCTCTGGGAAAATTTTCTCTGCATTGCTAGAGAGGGCCTTGGAGGCACTCGCGGAGGCAATTAATGCTTCCTTCGCCGGGGGCAGTTTCCCCCTTGCTTAAAAAAGGCTCTCGTTGTCCCTCTTCACAAGGGTGGCAGTCGCGATGTACTTTCTAATTTTAGACCGATATACTTGTTGCCTGCTATGGCGAAGATAATAGAAAAGGTGGTTAAGTTAAGGTTGGTCTCCTTCTTAAATAGGTACAGCCTTCTGTCTCTCCAACAGTACCGGTTTCAAGCATCGAAATGTACGAGCGATGCTATCTTCGGGTTTCTGGAGCGCCTATATGTTTCTTTAAACTCAGGGGAGGCGGCTGCAGCAGTGTTCTGTGATTTGTTAAAGGCATTTGACTGCGTGAATCACCGAATACTTCGGCGGAAGTTGGAGATGTATGGGATCAGGGGAGCGGCCTCGGGGTGGCTTCGCTCGTATTTGGCGGGGCGTGTGCAGACAGTTGTATTGAATAATGACTGCTCTGAGGAGCTGATTATTCAGTCTGGGGTACCCCAGGGGTCCATTCTGGGTCCTCTTCTTTTTTAATTTATGTAAAGATTGAAAAAGATGGCGGATCGTGTATCATGTGTGAAATGTTGTCGCGTAATTTATGCAAATCAGGTTTAAATTGAGTGTTCGGTATGCTTTGAATGGTGCCACAAAGGATGTTCAGCGCTCACTACAGAGGAATTCAATGAATTTAACAAACTGGTAAAGAAAAAGAAGAAACACAATTGGATTTGTTATTCATGTAGCAAAGCAAAGGTTAATGCCGATAAAAAACGACAACAAACCTCGTCGCAAAACCTAAGCAAAACCGAAGGTCATCTTTTAACCGGCAGTCGTTACCGTCAAGCCGACGGTCTATGAACGACTTTGCGAATAATTCCGTAAATAATGTGACGTCACCAACAAAATCAAGGCCCTCAATAATGTCCTATCTCAATCAAAGTATTACAACTCTTTTGAGTAGTAAGACTCCTGGCATCAAAGATGTTATTATTCTTATTCAGCAAATACATCTGCAATTATTTAACATTATATCTGAACAAAGTGTTACCACCCAAAATATTCTGCAAGAAATTAAAAGCATAAGGGAGGATGTTATTTCTCAGCTTCAATCTGAGATTATGGTGCTGAAGGAGGAAATGGAATCACTCAAGTCCAACCAGCGTGAGCCCAGTCATAATCGGGCTGAGACCTCTGGGTTGGCCAATGAGAATTCATCTCTTTACGGAAATGCAACATAGGGCTGCACGTAGTGTGAACTTAATGGTGTACAATGTTGATGAAAGTAAATCAAATGAAGTGGAGAATCGTATAAGTCATGATAAGTCCAAAGTGTCTGACATGCTTGGTTCACTCAACATAGATTCTATTACCTTTAAGGTCACAAGGGTTGGCAAACGAGCTTCCAATAAAGTAAGGACGATCAAGGTCATCCTGCCTAGTAATGAGGTGGTTAATTCCTGTTTAAAAAGCAAATACAAATTGAAGGATTCAAACGTGAAAATAGGCCCGGATCTTACGCTATCTCAAAGGATGAAATTTAAAAATCTGCGGACGGAGCTGGACACAAGATTGGCTAATGGTGAATCAAATTTGGTTGTACGTTACAGATTGGGAGAACCTTATATCACGAAGTTGCGTCCAAAAGCTCAAATGGACAGTCAAAATACAGGGCCTGTTGCTGAACCAAAATACGATTAGGATGTTACTTCCAAAATGTCGGTGCCGGTGGCCTGCGAACAAAAATCTTAAAAGTGAGTCAGGCTGTAAATTTATGTAGCTAGGACATTGTCATTCTTGTAGAAACTTATCTGTCTAATGATATTAATAACTGTGAATTTAATGTAAGTGATTTTAACATCTATAGAACGGATCGAAGCGCTGCTACCAGTAATAAACCTTCTGGGGGTGGCGTCATGATGTTTGTTAGAAAATGTTTCAAGGCAAAGTAAATGGTGATATAGAACAGTTGTATGTTCAGTTTGAAGCATCAAAAAATAAATACATCATTGGAGCATGCTATATACCACCCCGCTCAGACATAGCTTTGTATGAAACTTATTGTGACCATTGAGTGCATGAGCGAACAGTATCCTGACCACAAGTTTATTTTGGCTGGCGATTTTAATATGCCAGATGCAGTCTGGTCAAGTGCTGGTCTACTGATGGACAGTCTTCCTAATTCACCTGCGCCGGTTGTTTATAGTTCCGTTTCATACCTAAATTTAAACAAAAAAACTTTATTCCCAATAACAGAGGAGTATTTTTGGATTTGGTATTTTCCAAGGTGTCTGATCTTGTGGTTTCTACAGCATGTGATAAACTCTTAGATGATAATTACCATCATGTCTCATATTGTATAGAAATGGACATTTCTGTGAATAATGATTTAAAATATTTTATTCATTACTATGATTTTCGCAATGCAAATTACATGGCTATGAATGATTTCTTTGCATCTCTTGACTGGGATAAGATAATTGATACCGTTGACGTGAACATGGCTTGCAATCATTTTTACGATCATATTTACCGTGCCATTGATTTGTTCGTACCTGTTAAAGTTTTTAAAAGCAACAATTTTCCAGCATGGTTTTCCCCACAATTACAGAGGTGTATTATTGAAAAGAAATTAATGCATAAGAAATTTAAAGAAACACAAAGCGACTATTATTATTCTCGTGTCTGTAATCTCTGATCACGGTGCACACAACTTTATAATTCATGTTATAGTGAATATATTCACGGAATGGAAGGGGAGCTTCAAGGTCGCCCTCAACTGTTTTGGAAGCATCTGAAAAGTTTGAGACAGAGTAACGACTTTCCTGGTATTATGAAATTTAATGACATTGTTAGTACTGATGGCCAAACCACGGCAAATCTCTTTGCAACATTTTTTGAGTCTGTTTACTCCGGGGGAGGTAAGCCTATTCCCGACTTTGATGTCACTGACTCTCTTCATGTTTCCGAGTTAGTTGTCAAATTAGGGGACGTCTTTTCTGAGATACCCCCGTCGTTATCGTTTGGCCCGGACGGCATCCCACCCTTTTTGTTGAGGAAATGTGTGTGCACCCTTTCCTTCCCTTTATTCAAGCTGTTCAATCTGTCACTTCACCTTGGTGTTTTCCAATAATGTGGAAATACAGTTATATACAACCAATATACAAATCTGGTGACAGGCACAACATTCAAAATTATAGGGGTATCTGTATCCAATCAGCTATTCCAAAAGTATTGGATAAATTGGTCACTGAACAATTATCATGTTTCTGTAATGGTGTGATAGCGGAGTGTCAGCATGGTTTCCAAGCTGGACGCTCCACCCTCACTAATCTTTTGGAGTACCAACCTTTTGTGACCCAATCCCTGGAGCAGGGCTTTAGTGTGGATAGTGTATACACTGACTATTCGAAGGCTTTCGATCGAGTCGATCATGATATACTTCTAGAAAAATTAAAATTGATAGGGATTTGTGGGTCTATGTTGGAGTGGATAAGAAGTTTTCTAACGGGCAGATATCAGTGTGTGAGAATTAATAACTATTTATCAAATCAAATAAAGGTTTCTTCTGGAGTACCGCAGGGTTCGCATTGTGGACCTCTGCTCTTCCTGTTGTTTGTGAATGATATCGGCAATTATCTTAATTCCCCTCACCTGATGTTTGCGGACGATTTGAAACTCTTTAGAGTAATAAAAACTATCCATGACTCTTGTTCCCTGCCGAACGACCTTGATAACCTGTCTCATTGGTCAACTAAAAATGGCCTATCTTTAAATGTATCCAAGTGTTCAGTTATAACATTTTTTAAAAGGAAAAACCTTCATAATTTTGTTTATGGCATAAACTCTGAGCACTTGAGTCCTTCTTCTCAAGTTAAGAACCTGGGAATTCATTTTGACTCTGAACTAAATTTCAGAAACCACATAAATCTGTTAACTGCTAGGGGGCTGCAGAGGCTGGGCTTTATTTTGCGCTTTAGTGGGGATTTTTCACCGTTCACATTGAGACTTTTATATTATACATATGTTCGTTCCTGTTTGGAATATGGGTCCATAGTATGGTCACTACAATATCAGTACTTGGCTCACTCATTGGAGAGAGTTCAGGGAAAAATTTTGAAAGGTTTATGCATTTAGATTGGGCGTTGATGTTTCGGGTCTGTCATATGACGAAAGATGTATGATACTTGGCATCCCATCTCTGGGATCTCGCAGGAAGTTTCAGGAATTAATGTTTGTACATAAGCTTGTAAATGGCAAGATCATTGCCCCTAACTTACTTCAACTCCTTAACTTCAATGCTCTCGGCCATGCATATAGTGTCAGGAACCAAAGTTTCTTTCATAGTTCATTTCATCGTACAAACTATGGGTTCCATAGTCCTATGTCAAGAATGCAGAGAAACTTTAATACGGTCTGTAATATTCTGGACTTATCGCAACCGTACAATTCTTTTCGAAGAACGAGTATTATGCATTGTTGAATTGACAGTATGTTGATCTGTTATATTATATTATATTTTATTGTGTATTTATTATGTTATTTGTTAGTGTTTAATGCCATCTTTTCCTGTCTTTTGATAATTTTGTTTGTACCTTATTGTAAAAATGGAGTAATCCCTAAATAAATAAATAAAGTAAATGACCTGCCTCATCTGCCCATCGAGGGGGGGGTTTACTGTCTTTGCTGACGACACCACTATTCTCTGGCACGGTGCAGACATTGGTGGTCTAAGAATTGATATCGGTTCTGACATGGATAAGATAAAAAATGGTGTTATGCAAATATGCTGTCTTTGTTTCCAAATCTAATGTGTTAAGCTTTAAATGTGAAATAGACCGTATCTCGAAACGAAAGAATTGCATCGTCTAATGTGTGTAAGTTTTTGGGTTTGTCAATTGACAGCTCACTTAAATTTCAAAACCATGTCAGTAATCTCTGTAGCAGAATTTCGTCTAACTGTTATGCGCTCAGGGTTATTTCGAATAATTTAGGTCGTTCACATATACCACATTTTGTGGCATTATTGAACTGCACTATTTGGTCCACCGTTAAAGTTTCCATTGCTTTTATATCTCTTTAGTAGGTATTGTAAAGAGATCTTAGATCACTTTCAAGTCGAGAAACGAAAATCTGGGCTGCGTCGTTTCCCCGGTAGAGCTCAAATTTTGAAATCAAATCGTCAAAGGAGCACTTTATTAAATACGCAAAAGAATACGGTTCATGTTTGATGCTTTTGACTAAGTAAGAATTTGTGGGATTTGGTTCCACTGTATCCAGTGGTTTAAGCACCGATTCAAAATCCGCGCAAACAACAAACGGTACACGCATTTGCTTTTCTATGTTTTCAAATTTTAATATATTTTCACTTACATTCCTTCCAAATTTATCTATTTTTAAATTTAGTGGTGGTGTTAATGAATATTGGTGGTTAGTCATTTTTTTGGTGTGATATCAAAGATGATGGTGAACTAAAATATATCAAACAACCATCACAAAAATACATTTTATCTGCACGCGATGTAATTTGACTGGAACATAATTTCGATAAGTCTTTTATCCAACAATAATGACTTTTAGAACAACGCGTATCACAAATATGCTCATCATCATCTTTAATACTACAATCCTTTGTTACTAACAACAAGTTTACATGTCTGTTAAGTTTTCTACCCGAATACGTTAATGGACCGACAACTTCATACTTTAACATATTATTTTCAAAAATTTTTTGCAAACCATAAACGTTAACTGAAATATTATTCATTTCTTCAAATTTTGGTATATCACGCAACGAAAAACAATACTTTTACTGGAAAGTCTATACCTGTAAAATTCAGCACTCTTGAATAGTGTGGATAAGATTGAATCTGTGATGCCATTCTAGTGGTAGGGCACAAAGCAGACACGATTGACCACGCAAAACAACACTCATCTTGATTAATCACATTGATGATGGATTTTTTCAATTCGATGAAACGGAGTAACTTTATATATGAAGATCCAGCAAAAGGTTTATACTCGTTGACATTTACTTCCAGGTATAGACTTTTTTCCAGAGCCCAACCTACGGAAACAAAAAAGAATGGCATAAGTATTTATTTTATTTTTTGTCGTTAATTTATAACATACCTGAATCTTTTTCCTGAAACTCAGTCGATTGAGTCTTCATGGCTTCCACTAATGATTGATATATTTCTTCCAAATCGCTTCCTGAAGTAACAATTTCATTGCATGTATTAAATGACTTGTAACTGTACATATTATCTTGTGTTGGTAAAAGATACCGACCAACAACCACCATATTAACTTTCAAAGCACAACGCACTCTTACTAGATCACTTACTACCTCTAACACTTTTGCTTTAATTTCATCAAAAAATAATGAATAGTCAGTATGTTCATTATCACTTGATATACGGTATGTGGCAATCCTATTTCTAAAAGCACTTTACACGAGGTCAACACCAGCTGATATTGGTGAACATGCATTACTTTTATGGTGTATTGTTCTTTGATTAGCTGCCATTCGATTTGCTGGTATGGATATATTGCAGGAAGCGCAAGTACGCACCTCAGATGTTGATGCCCCATTGTCAACTTTTCGCTGTTTTCCACCATGTATGTTTGCAAATCGTGCTACGTACGATTCCCTTTTGTGTCGTATATATTATAACTCCGACTAAATGATTTACCACAATCTTCACACGCGTATGCCATGACTTTCAAATTAGCTTACTTGAACCGTTTTACTCAGCACAATGTTCTATACTAAAATTTAACCCCACCCCCCCCCCCCCCTACCCTCATATATGCCGAACCACATTTAGACCCAACCCACTCGATCTTCATACCAAAACATATTACACACACAATAATAACTCAAGGTAAACTAACATCACAAATGTAACCTTGAAATAAGCGTCGTACACCTGGTCATCACCAAACAAAGAAACAGCTGCTCGCGTTCATTGCGCACCGCAAATGTAACCTTGAAATAAGTCTCATACACCTGGTCATCACCAAACAAAGAAACATCTGCTCGCGTTCAAGGCCAAGTTCTTGGCCTTGACCTTGGAATAACACATGCGCGTATCAAGGCCAAATAACAATAGCACAGCTGAGCGTTCAAGGTCAACCCTACTGCGCATGTGGAGACTCGCAAACGGCATCCACCTCTACTAACGCCCACGCTAAATGAAGTGGCATTGATACATCAAAACAATGCATTATTTTAGGAGAACTTTAATATATCTCAAAATGAACAAACATTATATACGGGATGGAAGAAAGCAGAAGAAAAAATGCTTTAAAAAATAAAATCGACCAGCTACAACGCCAAATGATTAATATGCAGAAAAACTATTCACAACTAGAAAAAAGACTAACTCAGAACCAAGAAGAAGAGAAAGTCGAATACCAGACTGATGAAGAAGAGCTAGCAAGAGAGACAGAGTGGATAAGGGTTAAAACAAGGACTATAAAAGGAAGAGAATGGATACTTCAATATATTCACCACATAAGAAAAATAACGACTCTCAAAATACACAAGCAGTTAGTAAAAAACTTAAATTGCCTCCACCCATTGTTGTAGATGGAATTAAGGATTTTAATTAATTGCACGAGCAGCTCAGTAACATCATAACTGGGTTCCAGATCAAAATTATGAATTACGAAGTAATCAAAACTAATGTAGTTGACGGAGGCAGTTACAGACTTGTGATTAGAATTCTGGAGGAAAAGCAACTACAGTTTCACTCCTATGAAAATAAAAAATAGGCCTATAAAAGTTTTGGCTAATGAACTGCACCACTCATACTATTCCAAAACTAAAATTCAGAACCAAAAAGCCATTAGATACGTTCATGTTAAGCTTCAAAAATGATGACGACGTGAACAAAATATATGGCATAACTGATATAATGAGTATTCCAGTAGAAATTCTCCCATTAAGAAAGTCAAAATTAGTACATACCTGTACCAGTGCAAAACCTGTCAAGCATATGGCCACACACAAAAATATTGTATGAGAGAACTCTGATGTGTAGGATGTCCTGGAAAGCATTAACAAACAATTGCGATCAACCTAAAAATGCCTCACCAAAATGTGTGCATTGTGTAGAACAGCGTCCTGCAAATTACAGAGGCTGCATTGTAGCCAAAGAAATGCAAAAAATTAAAAATAAGCAGTCGAAAAAAACAAACTTACCTGCCCAACCACAAAGAACTAGGCATCAAGCAACAGCTAGCACAAAAGAATCAGAACACAAGAACGATACTAACAACAGATCTTACAACCACGTACTGACAGGAAATGTTGGAGCTAGTAAAAATCAAGAACAAGAGCAGCAGCCAAAATCTAATATTGAGAAAGCATTATTCCAAAGCATATTAGATAAACTGAATGCTACGGATAAGCGTATAGTAGACTTACAGCGGGTTGCACAAAACTTTTAATCAAGTAATAACTTTAATTGACGTTTAGAGTAATTTTTGGCAATGACATTAACATGAGGGCTGTCACATTATAAGTGTCTAATTAGTTTAATTCGTGATTAAATTGTTTGTGCAACCGGACGTTAGAAAATCGTGCCAGAGGAGCGATTCAGAAACAAAAAAATGGCTAAAGAACTAAGGATAATAGAGTGGAATGTAAATGGATTACATCAACAAGAACTACAAGTAGTTTTAGACATAGAAAACATATACATATGTCTCATTGCCGAGACACATTTCACTACACAGTCATTTATTAAATTTAAGGGATATAAAGTATACCATACTATATATCCTGATAACGCTACCAAAGGAGGTAGCGCTGTAATAATTAAGGAATGTATAATGCATTTTGTAGAACTAGAAAACAAGACTGAAGAAATCCAAGGTACTGCAATAGCTGTTAAAACCAAGAATCAGGAGGTGACAATGACAGCCAAAACACGCGCTCAAGAGAAATCAATATCTTGATTTTTTGAGAAGCTAAGGCAAAAGATTCATCATAGGCCGCGACTTTAATGCCAAACATGTAGTAAGAATCAGGCAAGGCATTCGATAAAGTTTGGCATAAAGGATTAAAACATAAAATGAAGATGTATTTACCCAAACAATTTTCAGACATTTTAGAATCTTATATCTCTGAGAGACATTTTAGAATTAAGCAAGAGGAAACCTATCATGGGCTTAAGAATATCATTGCAGTAGTGCTCACAAAGAAGTGTACTGGGACCTGTCCTATACCTCCTGTACACGAGAGATATTCCTAAACTAGAAAATAACACATTAGCCACATTTGCAGATGACACGGCCATTTTAGCTGTGGGCAATGACCACGAAGAAGCTGCAGAAAAATTACAGACATCAGTTAACAAAATCAGTAATTGGACAAAAAAGTGGAGTATTAAATTAAATCAATCCAAGTCTGTACGTATAAATTTTACAAATCGAGCTACCCGACATATTCCTATAAGTATAAATAGTAAACGAACACCATTTGCAAATACAGCAAAATACCTTGGTATTACCCTTAATGCTAGACTACGCTGGAAAGCCCATATCAAAAAGAAAAGAGAACTAGGAATGAAATAGAGAAAAATGTATTGGCTGATTGGAAGGAACTCCACTCTGTCTCTACACAATAAGCTTATGCTCTATAAGCAAATACTTAAACCCGTATGGACCTATGGTATCCAGTTATGGGGCTGTGCCAGTCAGAGTAATTTGCAAATCATTCAAAGGATCCAGAACAAAGTATTGGGGATCGTGGATGCTCCTTGATACTGTTGAACAAGCTAGAGCCAAATTTGCCATGAGCCACGAACGACTCCATTATCATGTCAACGTCGAGGTGATCCAGCTCCTTGACAATGCAGGGTTAGTAAGAAGAATTAAGAGGACCAAGCCTTTTGAGTTGGTTCAGTGAAAGTGACAAAGCAGAGCATTGTGCGCGTTAGTGTATACGTTAGTTTTAGTGTACCTAGTTTATTAGGAATCTAAGGATACTGTAGAGTAAGACCTTAATTTTAAGCTTTTCAAAGTAGTGTATTAAGTTAGATAAACTTACTCATTGATTTTTATTGATCAGAATTCGGTATTTCCTAATAAAAAAAAAGGTTGCCGCCCGGCTACATGCATTTATATAATAAGTAACTAAACAAGTTTATGTAAAAGAAATCCAGCCGAAAATTTTCGGAACTCATGCGCCAATACGTGTTGGACTAGTAGCGATTAAAATGAGTTCTGTTTTTTTCTTCTGTATGTATGTTTAACTTTGTTTATTTTCACCCACTTTTAACTCCTAACTATAAATTGAAAAGAGTCGTATTACAATAAAGATATTCCTTTATTTATATATACAGCGTGTGCTTAAATTCACTTGCTACATAGAAAAAGTCACTCTTTTAGAAAAGTTTGCTTCATTTAAAACCTTCAACGCTGCTATTAAAATTAACCTATCGTATATAGGATTAAAACGCTTTTTTTGCTTTCTTTGAGCAACTGTTCTCATACCAAATAAGCTGATTTTTTAAACGCTAAAAACTAGTATTAAAAAAGAATGTTATAATATAACTATACTCCGATTGCCGAACAGATGGAGTGAACAGGTGCAAAGCACGCGCGCTGGCGCACTTTACGCACCTGATGCCAATGATTTTAATTTACACCTCCTAGAAAACTATATTTGGCCTAACATTATCTATGAAAACCCGCTCGTACCCGACATCCCCTGATACGCGTCGATCACGCAGTTTTATTGCTCCATCTGTTCGGCGGTTTAACTTTACCAAATATTTTATGGCTAGATGAACTTTGGTAGACAGTATGATACGATTAGTTCAGAAAAATAGTGATGTTACCATAGATCCGAAGAATCATTTTTAATTTTTAATAAACACCCTGAACGTGTCAGAATTTAAAGTTATTTTTTTCAAGTAAAAATTTTTAGGAATTATTTATATTGTTTGTTTTTGATACTGCAGCTGATTGCTGTTTCTGTAATTTAATAAAAAAAATATCAAATATTTTTTTCCGTTTTTTTGCCTTGAGCATAGCTCATTTAGCCACAAGATGGCAAATTATTTATTGAATAACGTAGTTAGGATTTTTAAAGAATTTATTTATATATTAAATAAGAGAAATCAAATATTTAACTAGACTTATTTCAGTAAATTAAATGACAGGTATTTATTGCTCTTTATTTAAAACTTTTTTTTTAATTCTTAATATTAACGAAATTATAACTATTAAATTTTTGATCCCTTTGTACACACAACCACAACAATGTCATGTTTAAAGAAACCAATATTTTAAAAAATGCCTAACATTAAAATCAAAGGCAGTTTTTCTTTCACCCTGAGTATGATATGTTAGACGGCATTTGAGGCTTTAGGTGAAGCAAACATTTTTTTGGGAGTGACTTTTTGTCGAAAAACCAATAATAAAAGTTTTTCATTTGGCAAAATACCTTACGCACACGCTGTATATATTTTTTTAAAATATAAAATTACCAGCATATCGTTCATAAATAAGAGCATTATGTCTACCTTAAGTTCATTTAAGGACTGAGCCGGAGCTACACCAATGAACGACGATTGGCGTTATTTACATGTGCAGAAAATAGGTGACTCACCGCAAAATACGGAAAGCTCCGTAATGTTACTCACTTACTACTTTCGCCATCAATAGGCACCGTTGGATTTCATTCGGTTACAGTTTGCGATTTACTAGCAACTCTGGCGCGGTAGTGCTGGTGAGCTAAGCCGAAATAAGTAGACTCGAAGGTTTGAAAATTACCGAACTCACCAAGCAGTTCACGTCTCGATGTGTTTATTATTACGTATTATTAATATTCGTAGTATTGGACAGGAATCGAGAGTCTGTTCGCTTGATCCTAAGGGATCTGCATCTGTTACGCCTAAGTTACATATCTTTACCCGTCACACGAACTTTACTTCACTCTCGTGGAAAATGTGACCGAAAGGTTTGCAAACCAAAACAGTTTTACGACTGGAATTTTGAATCTTTAATTTTTCTTTATTCTTTGTCAACTCGCTCCTCGGCATGATTTTTTTTACATATTATGTATAGTAGATATTTTAGAGTTTAAATAGTTTATTTGATTTACTTATTGCTGGCAAAAATTTCGAGTTATAGGTACGTTGTTGCGCTGATAGCTTTTAATGACGAATTAATTTTTGAAAAATCGCCTAATTAAAGGTGTAAACGTAAGCTTTTGTATTTTTGTATAAAATAAATATCATTGTTCATTATATTAATATTAACAATTATTATATTTATAGATGGTTCTTGACACTGTGTACCTGTGTATGTGTCAAAGTGGCGACGCTCCAGATGGAATTCAGATGCAAAATCTCGGAGTAACTAATAATGGAAATACTCAGTCACAAAATACTGAACTGGAACCAATGAATTAGTTTTAAAGCCCTCCATACTTTTGTCTTATTAGGAAATATTTACTGTCACGTTGTTAGTAGGGGGGCCAAATGAATTTAAAACTATTTTCGTGGGACTGGGTAGGTTTATACCGACAAGTGGTATCGTCGTAATCAGCGTGGTTTCCTGAGCAGCAAAAAACCTGTTGTCGCTTTCTAAACTGTGGTGGAGTAAGTTGCTATGACGTAACAAAGATGGCGGCCCTTGGTATCTTATTTTGTCGATTATCTCAATAACTAGGTACTTAACCGATTTATACCAGTAATATGTCATATGACAGGTATTTATATGCTTAATAAAAAGTGCTTAGAAATCTTACATGTAGGTTTTATATTTAAAAAGATATTTACAAAAACGAACGACATTCATGGATTTTTTTAATAATAAAATAAATAACAATCATCTAGAAAATACTATAGTATTAAAAATATTACTGCTTTCTCAGCTACATATGTTACAAAACTGAAATTTGTAGATTCGGATGAAACATGGTAAAGTTGTGGCAAATTAACTGAAATGCGCCGCGCAACCCACCAAATGCAGGTATGGTTTTACCTCAACAAAAAATAAACCGATTTAGTAAGGTGTCCTTATAGCTATAAACTTAAATGAAACCAAAAATCTTCCAGTTAAGCTTCGTTATAAAGTAAATAAGTATTAGAAGAACCAATTTTTCAGAAAAGGAAGTACATTTTTACAGTAAATCAGCATCATCTTGACTTTCATAATTATACTGATTAAAATACTTTACATCTTCCATGTATTTCTGTTTTCTGTCAGCACAACCACAACGGGATGTCCTACAACCTGTCTTACAATTGCAACAGATTAACCCCAAGTTTTTGAGCGATATTGCCAACCGCTATCGACAGGCAGCCGCAGAGGTAAACTTTGAATAGCGCTATATCAGCAGTATTTCAGCAAAATGTTTGATAATTTGCCAGTGGCTGAGAAGATGTCTTGATGGTGGTAGTTTGTCAAGTTCCTAACCATGTTAAAATATGGCTGCCCTCAAGTTGTCGATGTTATAAATGTCTTTAAACGCCGGTTTTTTAAATAAGTACATTTGAGTGACGAATGCGAATGATCGGCAAGTAAATGGAGGACAAAACGAGTCTCGCCCTCCTCGTGATTGGATTGCAAGTGGTCAACGTTTTGGGGAATATTAGGGCTTACTGTTCCAGGATCAGGAAAACCACTAGAGGTCAAAGGTTCCTGCTTGGAATCGAGCTTTGATGCTTGTTCAACAATTTCCTCGGACCGAAATTCGGCCAAGCTTGCTTTATTTTCAATTGAATGTATGAAGCGGTCCCACTTTCTGGGAAGGAATGTCTCACGATTTGATAGATGCGTTGTTATGAACACATGCACACAATTGTCCACTTAACACGACTTATGATGAGAACCTGGCTTTGGCCTGGCCAACGAGCTTAGTTCGGCGCACCGGCGACAGCGGCAGGCACGCCGCGCGCGGTGCCTGTTAAAATCGACTTAATTTAGTCATTTCTCACGCATTTTCAAAAACTTTATAATATAGCTAAGAAACGCGGCAAGCTTTTTGATAATAAAGTAGTTTTCAGATGATTGCTATTTATTGTGTTATTTAAAAAAAAATCCTTGAAAATAATTAATTTTCGTAAATATCTTTTAAAATATAATACCTGCATATAACTTTTTGTTAAGCATTTCAACACCAATCATATGACACATTAGTGGTATAAATTGGTAAAGTAAGTATTGAAATAATCAACAAAATATGATACCAAGAGCCGCCATCTTTGTGACGTCATAGCTACTCAGTCCACAAGTTGAGAAAACGACAACAGGCTTTTTGCTGCTCAGCAGGCCATGCTGATTACGAAAATACCAAATGTCGGTATAAATCTGTCCAATCCCACGAAAATCGTTATTTGTCGAGTTAATTCTATTTGGCCTCCCTACTATAGCGGCGTTCGGTAATTCAATTTTTTCCATCGTTTTTCTCGGAATTTTTGACAGGCACGTGGTCAGTCGTACTGATTACAACAATGAGTCATGTGCCTGTCAAATCAAACCCGAGCAAAACGACGGAAGAAATTGATTTACCGAACGCCGCTTATGTAGGTTTATTGATATGAATTTAAATGCCATTAGCATTAAGCTGTACACCACCAGAAAGCTATTCATCAGCGATCCTTTTGCAAAACAGAAATTGTGACGAATGCCAATGTTATGGCAGTTGTAAAACAAGGACATCATGATAGATTTACACGCTTTATTGCTTATTGGGTCATGTTCTTCGTCCTTGTTGCTCGCTTAAGCAGGGGAGTGACTCTTTTTTCCTTACTGCCTTGTGCCCATGCTTATCGATGGAAAGCTTTCGGTAGGTAAACTGTATCCGCCACTCTTTAGCAATATTTACGTTTTACAAAATATAAAGTTCTACATTCCATAGTTGCTTATGAACTGAGTTGGTAATTTTATCTGTATTAGTTTCATCGATATACATAGAATCCAATAAAAAACCAAAGGCAGTTTTCCATTTACTTTACCGTTATTTTTTATTAATATGAAAATTGTATCATTACTATTATATCAGATTAGATTATACTGGGAAATATTTACACGCAGCCATTGTTCCTTGATAATGTAAACTTAATAAAATATTTGTATTGTTTAATATTTAAGTTTTAATTTCTTGTAAATCATCATTAAAACTCGAATGTGTTTGTACTATTAAACGTGACAAACCTTTTTAGATGCAAAAATACTGGTAAAATCTACATAAAATAAAATGATTTTAATTTGCACTCAATTGTAATGGTTCCAAGTTTTACACAGTATTATTTTTCATCTGTATTACAATATTAATAATATGTAATATTGCATCATTTTATCATCATCCTCTTGTGATATGTCATTTAAATTTGGTAATGTAAAATAAAATAATATTGCAAACTCTAAATACAGTCGAACCTCCTTTAACAGAAGACAGACCCATATCTTAAAGTTTTAACTTCGGTATTCAAATACAGCTAGGGTATTCCTTATTTTCTTTGCTCCCCAGTAATTTTTAGTAAGTATCGTTATAATTCACGGTATTATTAAGCGTATTTATTACAATAAAAGTTATTCATGACAAAAACTAGTTTCTTAGGATGTGTATTAAGAGATAATGAAAGTTTATTATAATAAATGCGAATAAAAGCAAATTATTTTTATTTTCACTAAGAATGCATTTTCATATAATTTTAAAATAAAATTCTAGTTCTACAATTGATCAACAAAAAGGTATTGATTAAAAAACAATAGGGATTTTATAACAAATATATTTTAATTCATGTAATTTGAGTTTTAGCGTAGTTGTTTCCTTATTACTACAAAACCATATATTTTTGAACATAATAATATAAAAATGTTAATTTTTTTAAATATAGCTAATATTTACACTGTTATTAGTTATCAGTAGACTTCGGATTTTTTACGACATTAATGAAATTCCAAGGTCGGATAATGCTTAGTTTGTACCTAAGCCACCTAGATGTCAATTTTTCATCTACTGACGGTATAATTTATAAACTTATTGTGATGTGCACTGTGACTTTTTTGTGCTTATTTTTGTTTATAAAAAAATATAAAAGTGTTTTTAACATTGATATAAGAAAATATGCGAATTAAATAATTTGATAATAAAGTTTATAAAATTTCAGTAATTTCTTTAAAATACAGAAACCAGTTAGGATAAATGACTGCGGTTACCTAAGTGGCTGTAACATGATATTGCTCTGTATCGCGTAAGTCATGCTTTTTGTTTGGGTTGGTCGTCGATTGATTGTGTCTGCTCTGTTGCAGATGTCTGGACATGTAACAAATCATATAACTCAATACCATACTTTTTTTCTGTAAAAAAAAATGTGAGTCACAGTAGATATTGGAAATTAAATTAGAAACATAACCTTTTCTTTATTTTAAATACCTTGGCAGAATTGCCAGATGCTTCTCAGGAAGTGGAAGGTTATACCAGCATTTCACAACTTTTTGCCGAGTGACCCAACATATTTATTTGTGTATACCTGATTGTGCCGCGCCCCAAAGTTTATAATATAAAATTTTTAAGAAACCGTCACTGTGCTCAAGGTGTCTCCACATTCTTATTTGTCATACTCAAAACATGAGACGACTACATTGCTGCAGATCAGGTAATAAAATGATTTAGCTACACCAGTTAAAGTGTTGCCAATGAACAAAATTTAACACAAATACCAATCAAATAAAACTTAAGCATTTTTTATGGAAAACAGATTGTACGCTAAACAGTAACAGTAGTCGAAAATTGGGTAATATTTTCTATTTCAATTATCTTGTAATTATCAGAATGTTTTATGTATGCATGTTGACAACATGGACGTCACAACAAAAAACAATTGGTCGATATGGTGTCCAAATTGTACTTACAATGAAGGATAAAGTTGGCTTCCCCACCCTTTAAATTGTAAACCAATTATCAATTCGAATTATATCATAAAATTGAGGATTGATAAGGGATCAAAACTACTTTTTAAAGAAAAATAAAATGGAATTGGAGACCGATTAACTCCCTTATTTTATAGGTCTATTTATATTTAATACCACTAAATTTTAGCGATCAATTATTAAGAATGAAAGGATCTTTAAAATAAGGTGCCACTCTACCCCAATCTCAATTATTTTATTAACAAATTTCAAAATGCCGTTCAATCGCCATTTTCAAAATCTAATCTGGTATTTTCTGTCTGAAAAGTATTATTGATCACCTACAGAGTTTCGCGACATTCAAATGATATTATTACAATCAAAAGTTAATTTCGTTTTTCATCGTTTATGTAATTTAGCGTAAATAACTAATTTGCAAGATTATATTCAAAATTCCAGTTTACAGCACCTCTTGAACTATTTGTGATTAGACTGTGGCATTGCTCAATTTCTATCATTGTTTCAGTGGCATTGCTCAATT
The DNA here is from genome assembly GCA_963971165.1 of Philopedon plagiatum. Lineage (NCBI taxonomy): Eukaryota > Metazoa > Arthropoda > Insecta > Coleoptera > Curculionidae > Philopedon > Philopedon plagiatum. Next base: position 57,678,123 of record OZ020190.1, read on the forward strand.
TCTATCATTGTTTCACGTTACGAAAACCATACCGAAAATGTCCTAGAAATATCCGATGCCTAATTATCAGATATTAGTTGTAAAAAGTTACCTAACATTTATATTTTAAAATGCAGACAAAATTGGTCCGTTTTTTCTTAACTCGCTAGTGTTTAAGTAATCTACGTTAATAACGTACTTTTTATTGATATGCATTTAGTGAATTGATTTGAATATACTCGCTCATCAGCTTGTAGCTGTTGTTACTAAAATACTTTAATTAACGAAGGATAAACATTATAACATTACAAATAAAGGGACTCAATATCCTTTAATTGTATTTTTATTGCTATAATTTTAGATATACACTTATTTCATATAATAGTACGGACTTTGATATACACTGTACAAAATTATTTTGTACAGCTGTGTGTGTACCTCGAAAAAACATGGCATAAAATAATTTTTTATGCAGTAAGTTCATCTTGCGTGGCTATTAATCGCAAAAGTTATATACCTTGGAGCCACATGTACCCAATGTTGAGTTTCCCCAATATACATGCATATATAATACCTATACCAGTAATACCAGTTTAAAACCCATACGATGGTCAATGGATTTGTATATTCTTTTGATATACGTGCGACAATGTAGAAGTAAAATACCCTTTGTACCTATATCAACTGTATATCCATAAAATATTAAAATCCATTGATGTTTTGTGGGAAATTGAGTATATGAACAACTAAAAGTAAAAAACTACACCTTTTTAAACCCATTTCATAAAAAAAATATTGAGACCGGCAGGACTAAATTTTTTAACATTGCGACAGCCACCGTGTTAAAATAATCTAAAAAAAAAGTTATATAGGAATACAAGAACTGAAAAAAAACTTTATCCATTAATTTATCAACAGCTAAACATTTCTTATAACAAAAACTGGATATAAGTCCATATCATAGGTTCTTTAATCTTTAAATGAATTTCAATATGCTACTAAACTTTAAAAAAAATTGTTGAGCCGGAGAGAACACTCACCCGAGGACGTTGCCAAGGGCGAATTGGTGGGAGGGAAGCATCCCCCCCCCCACGTGAATGCTCGAAAATTCGCAAGAAGGTCGACAGCTTTATTCCAGAAAAAAAGTTCGAGCAGTTATAAAAAAAACGTCGACAGTTTTGGTCGGAGAATTTGCAAAAAAGGTCGACCATTTTAAAATTTTTATCTTCGCATAGTTGGATATTTTTCCGCCAATACACCCCCCCCCCCCCCCAACTTACTGCTTTCGATAAGCCCCTGGACGTTGCTAGATTGCAGTCTCTTTAGTTCAAGAATCAACCCGAATAAGTAAACACGCTCCAGTTTAACGGGTAGATAGTAGATAGGAATACCGGCGTCCATATTTAATACAAAAACACATTATTGTTTCGAATAAAAGTTTAAAAAAAAACTAAACATTTATTCTATTCAAGAAAGAATACTAATTAAAAAACAGAAAAATACATGAATATACATTATGACTTCGAACAATATTTTTTGTAGAACAAAAATTACTTTGTACCTCGAAAAAAAAATGACACAATAATTTTTCATGCACTGAGTTCGCTCTTACTAGGCTATTAATCGCACCTTGGAGCCGCGTGTACCCAATGCGGAGTCTCAACAATATACATATACAGGGTGTTCGTAAAATGCATTAGGAATCTTGGAGAGGTGATTCTATATGGAAAAATAATTATTGTAGTAGTTCCATAATATATTTTTTTTTGGGTCAAGGGCGTAAAATGTAAGTTTCTGGCCCGTGGGTGAACGTTGTTCCCCGAGCATCGCGATGGCAACAATATACCCAGGAGCCAAAAACACACTTTACGTCAGTGGTGTGCGGCCGGCGTAAAATAAAAAATTAAGAAAATTAATTAAAATTAGAAACACGAAGTAATCCTTGGATTTACGTTGCTAAGGCAATACGCATATGACACAAACAGACACAAAGCAGTAGTGATAGGTGATATGTTCTGCATCAAGTGCACCCAAGCAAAGTGTGCAAACCCAACTCCGATACCGAGTAAACCAGAGCAAACCCAACCGGTACCGAACGCACCCAATCAAACCCAACCCGATACCGAACGCACCCAATCAAACCCAACCCGGTACCGAACGCACCCAATCAAACCCATCTGTCAACTGTCATATGTCATCTGTCACACTCTTGGGTTAGTTACTTTGGTCTTAACTACTTGGGCACTATCTATTCTTCTTCTTCGTCTTTCTGCCGTTAGGTCCTTATTCACGATGACGTCACAAACGTTTTCATTAATCCTACCTAATTAAATGTATTTATTTCGTAAGTCGCGTATGCACTGAAAAAAGTTTTATGTCCAAGGCGCGGATCGAACCCGCACACACCATGTGTATAAATTTCGTATTATATACGTTTTCCAGCTATAGAACCAAGTACGCCACAGGCACCTAGTTGAATAAATAAACATGGAAAATGATATCTTCAGTAATATATGGGACGTGACGTGACGTAGTAGGTATGTTTGATGTATTTTATGTGGATAATATAATAATAATAATATAATAGTTTCTTTATAGTTAACACCCACACGTGCTCAGCGTAACGTAACAAGTCGTTTGGAGAAAAAAAAACGAAAAAAAAACCTCGTGCTATTTCTATCGAGCGATAGAAATAGCACGAGGTTAAATACATAAACATTAAAAATGATAAAAAACTGACATAGGGCACGTGTTGATCATGACGTCATAAGACATGAGAAAAAATTTGTCAGCTGTCACCTGTCATCTTCGATCTGTCAACTGTCACCTGTCACTTGTCAAAATTAAAAACTGACATAGAGAACGTGTTGAGTATGATGTCATAAGACGAGAAAAAATTTGCCAGGTGTCACCTGTCATCTGCGATCTGTCAACTGTCACTCATCAAACGTCAGAATAAAAATTAAAATACGTCACGTGTTCGGGGCGTTGTCAGAAGGCGTTTAAAAAAAGAATGGCGTTGATCGGCCCTTTGGTTCCGGACAAAATAATAGTATTATGCTACTACATGCATATAAAGCGTAGTGCGCATGGCACGTTTTTGCGATATAAGAATTAAAAAATACGTCACGTGTTCGGGGGCGTTGTCAGAAGGCGTTTAAAAAAAGAATGGCGTTGATCGGACCGTAGACAGGTTAGCAACGGCTTTTGGCAACGGAAACAAATCGACGTCCCGTCAGCCGCTGCTGTTCGCGCGACGAGTGAGGGCACATGCAATCTGCACCCATCGTGTTTAAATCATTTTGTAGGGTTAGATACATTAATCTCTAATTATGTAAAATGTAATTAGGTACTCAGTACCTATTCCCTTATAGTCGCTCGTGACTATAAGCAAGGATATAAACCTTACGTAATAAAAATTTAGATTTCACTTCAATCAAAGACAATTTCTTTGGAAAATAGAATCAAAATATTTAAAACAGAAAAATTAAAAATTTATAAAAATTAAAAAATTTCCATTTTGCGGTAAAAGGCGATCTACGGGGTATCTCTTGGGGCCAAAGTAAGCAGGGTGTATGGCTTATTGTATTTTTACCATAACATGCAAAAGGTCGGCCGAAATGGCTTTTGTAGATAGGACAGAACTTCAAAAAGTACAACAAATAGTCAGATCCATTATCCAAAATTTAGAGTTTCCAGCCAGAAAAGGACATCCAAAGGGCGTTTTCTTCTTCCAAATTATAGGTTCTGCCTCTCTAAATACTCTTCGGATAGAATATTGGAAAGGTCGGTTCAAGCGGTTTTACAACATGGCACTGAAGTGGCAAAACACGGAACGTAAAAGTTATAAAATTCAAAATATTAGCTTCTCAGTGGTAAAGGGCTATTCCACTGGCCAATTTCTGGGCTTAAAATAAAGAGTGTGTATCTTATCTTAATGCATTTTTAAAAATATATCCTAAAGGTCTGCGAAAATTTGTTTAAACACTGGCTAAACTTCAGCAAATGCAAAAATTATCATACCCGTTGACATGAATTGACAATTTTTGTCCGTAAAACGACATCTGCTGGGGTTTTTATTGTTCTAAATTATAGGTAAATGCTCCCTGAGTAGGCTTCTGTTTAAACATTATTAAGGTCGGGAGGAACTTTTTTTTCCAAATGGAACAAAATTTGTACAAACACCAAAATTCAAATTTTTTAAAATTAAAACATCTCCAATTTGCGGTAAAAGGCGATCCACGGGGTATCTCTTGGGGCAAAAGTAAAGAGGGTGTATGGCTTATTGTATTTTTACCATAATATACAAAAGGTCGGCCGAAATGGCTTTTGTAGATAGGACAGAACTTCAAAAAGTACAAGAAATAGTCAGATCCGTTATCCAAAATTGAGAGTTTCCAGCCAGAAAAGGACATCCAAAGGGCGTTTTCTTCTTCCAAATTATAGGTTCTGCCTCTCTAAATACTCTTCGGATAGAATATTGGAAAGGTCGGTTCAAACGGTTTTACAACATGGCACTGAAGTGGCAAAACACGGAACGTAAAAGTTATAAAATTCAAAATATTAGCTTCTCAGTGGTAAAGGGCTATTCCACTGGCCAATTTCTGGGCTTAAAATAAAGAGTGTGTATCTTATCTTAATGCATTTTTAAAAATATATCCTAAAGGTCTGCGAAAATTTGTTTAAACACTGGCTAAACTTCAGAAAATGCAAAAATTATCATACCCGTTGACATGAATTGACAATTTTTGTCCGTAAAACGACATCTGCTGGGGTTTTTATTGTTCTAAATTATAGGTAAATGCTCCCTGAGTAGGCTTCTGTTTAAACATTATTAAGGTCGGGCCGAACTTTTTTTTCCAAATGGAACCAAATTTGTACAAACACCAAAATTCAAATTTTTTAAAATTAAAACATCTCCAATTTGCGGTAAAAGGCGATCCACGGGGTATCTCTTGGGGCCAAATTAAACAGGGTGTATGGCTTATTGTATTTTTACCATAATATGCAAAAGGTCGGCCGAAATGGCTTTTGTAGATAGGACAGAACTTCAAAAAGTACAAGAAATAGTCAGATCCATTATACAAAATAGAGAGTTTCCAGCCAGAAAAGGACATCCAATCATCCAAAGGGCGTTTTCTTCTTCCAAATTATAGGTACTGCCTCTCTAAATACTCTTCGGATAGAATATTGGAAAGGTCGGTTCAAACGGTTTTACAACATGGCACTGAAGTGGCAAAACACGGAACGTAAAAGTTATAAAATTCAAAATATTAGCTTCTCAGTGGTAAAGGGCTGTTCCACTGGCTAATTTCTGGGCTTAAAATAAATAGGGTGTATCTTATCTTAATGCATTTTAAAAAATATATCCTAAAGGTTTGCCAAAATTTGTTTAAACGATGGTTAAACTTCAAGAAATGCAAAAATAATCAGACCTGTGGGCATGAATTGACAATTTTTGTCCGTAAAAGGACCGTTGCTGGGCTTTTTATTGTTCTAAATTATAGGTACATGCTTCCTGAGTAGGCTTCTGTTAAAACAGTACAAAGGCCGGGCCCAACTTTTTTTTCCAAATGGAACCAAATTACGACTACTTATATCTGTTCCAGAATCATGAAATTATGGTGAATGCGCAAGAACGAAATAATACTAAAACGCCATATTTATGGTGTTATTCTAAAGCGCACCTTACACGGTCAATAATACTGATAAATACTGACAATATGTTATTATATTGACAAAAATATTGACTGTGTAAGGTGGATAGTCATGGTTAGATGGATTGAACTGACGCGAATTCGAATTTCCGAATATCAGGCATCAATATCAGCATGTAGAGGGGGATACCGTCAGTATTACTGATCGTCTAGGGTGTGCTGTCAATATTGGATCAATCCTTAGTGTAGGTAACGGCAGCTGCTGTCAACAATGAAAGCAGCAAACATGCTTTCTTAAGCAATCTTTCATCCAGCGCTTACACTTTACTGTACGTTTTATCCCTAAACTTAAAATTATCGTAATACATGCTCTCTGTCGAGGATCCATTTTCAACAGGCACGGATAATAGTAGGTTATATGTACTGAAGGAAATATTGGCAATAATACTTATCGTGTAAGGTTGAAGAATATTGATACAGAGATTGAAGTGGCTTGTTGAAATATTGATTGATATCAATAATATTGACCGTGTAAGGTACCTACGCTTAAGGATGAGTTCGAAACTTGTCTTACACTTTCATCAGATAATTTTTACTGCTACGATAAAATTAATCCTAGGTACTTTTATCATACCACTATTTACTACTGGTAAAAGTAAAATACCAAATTCCTAAAAATAATATTTATTGAAATAGAAACTCAATACAGTAAAAAAATATGCTATGTTAACATGACATAATATATAAGTAGAAACTTTTTTATTATTAATTTTACGAAATAAATGGTAGGTATTAACATACATAAAAACTAGAGTTAGCGTGAACAGATCGCTCTAAAACGGGAAAAATCTAAAAGTTACCCAAGAGGATTGGTGGTTTTTGGCCACACAATAGCAGTTTTATCATTAGATGGTGATATTGTTTAAACATATCCAGCCTGTCAAAGACGAGAGCATTTTTATGCTCGTCAGGCCCTATCCACCAGACAGTCAAAAATGGAAAATATGGCTTAAAGCTTTTAGATACTTATAATTTTTTTTTTAATTAAACCGACTTTACAAAAGAAAAAGCACTAAAAAGTATGAAATGCAATTTTTACGTATTTATAACTGTGGTTAATGGTAAACTTAACTTTGTTCAGTTAGGTAACTTGTACACCAAATTTCTGAACTTCTTATTAATTGTTTATGAATTATTATTACGGATCCTTATACTGTAAAACCGCGCAGACTTCAACTTTCACAACTTCGGTGTACAAGTTACCTAACTTTGAACAAAACTAAGTTTACCATTAACCACAGCTATAAATAAGTAAAAATTGCATTTCATACTTTTTCTTTTGTAAAGTCGGTAAATTTTGTTGAAAAAAAATTTCTTTCATGTTAGTTATCCTATATAGGTACTCCCTTCATCTTATCGCTCCCTCTTTAAATTTGTAATGTCCACGCAATATTGTTATTTCTGACCTCAGTAATACCGAAAAAGACTTTTAATTAATTTTTTAAGAATCTTGCACCCGTTCCTTTTGCCCCCCTTCCCCGCCGTATTTTTTTGCGTAAGTTTTTTCCGACATCAATAACCCCGAAAATGACCCAGTACTGAAGGAGAAATTGGCAGTCTTTATCCCCCCCTCAATTTTATTAACATCAGTTACACAAAATTAAATTTGTTGACCTCAATAACCCCGAAAATGATGTTAGTTAACATTTTTAGAGAAATTGTCAATCCTACACCCGTTAATTTTTTTAACATCGGTTAGACAAAATTAGATTTTCTGACCTCAGTAACCCTGAAAATAATGTTAGTCAATATTTTTGAACAAATTCTCAGCCGGTTCTTTTACTCCTCCCCCACCTCCCTCGTAACTTTTACTTTAACATTTAGTAGAACATTTTTAAAAAACGTATTTCCTAAGGTGGACGCTTCAATAAAACAAAACAGGAATTTTTGTTTATTAATTTAAAATATTATAGGAATAAGATGCTTATAAATTATTACATAAATTATCGAGAAGATACATTTGTTAAGAATATATTCGATTTATAACAGAACATTCAACACTTAAATCAAATTCTTATATTTACACATTAGAACTGACCTAATTTTAACTTAAAAATTTACTTTAAATAGTTGATGCTTATGCAGAACTGTATAACCTGATACATGTGTGCGTGTTATGTAGATGCATCGACCAAAAGTCTTCGTCACAAGCTGTAGAAATAAAATTTTAATTACAAATAAACATTACCTGCACCGTTAAAAAACTCACGTTTGTCATACTGTCGTATATTTCATGACAAATCTCATATGCACTAGAATGGTTGACCTCAGTAGCTGGCTTAGCTCTCTTTCTTTTAAGAGGCCTAGTAATCTCCTTCCAGGGCCCCTCCTTTTATTTCGTGATGGTAAATTCAGTAAAACCTGTTGCAGCAGAAGTTATCTAAAATATGATACATGTGCATTACACACATATTACTATTTTACATATGAGTACACAAGGTATGCCCTTTGATGTAGTTGTTTATACAACAGATGCGTTAAATTTAATGTTTAATAACTAATCTTGCCTTTGTATGATAAAAGCAGAGCAAGTTTGTCGTCTATTAGTTCTGGATAAAATTCCTTTAACCTTAAATAATAAATTCAATTTTGTGAAAAATTAATTTATAAAAAATTACTTCTTAAATGTAAAATTACACTTACCGACTTAATATAAGTGCTTTGTTCACTAATTTTTTCATCTATCTCTTTGAGCTCTTCAATACTTGTTATTGGCAAATTGTGTTTTGCCTCGGTTCTTTCCCCATTATTCCATTGTTAAAACCTCGTCCATGTCTTCGAACTTGGTCGAGTACCAATATCATCCAAAATTTTCTTATGTGGCTTCTGGGTAATTATTATTTCCACAATTTTATAAATTAATTTAGTAAAATCAGAATCTACAAGATAAAAAAAGAATATTGCTGCAAAATAAACTAACATTCAACAAAAATCACTGACATTTTTCATATTATTATTATTATTATTATGCCCTGAAGCTCGACTTTCCTTGATATCCTCGATCAAACCCTGCTAAAAAATAATTTGTCGTCCTAACATGCCTAGACAAATAAAAGCGACAACTTGTTTTTAGCGCAATGTAGGTATTTGTTTTTCACTTTGGGAATCTAAGTGGTAGGCTTATATTGAGAATGGTTTTTATGTAATGTTCGAAATAATATACCTTAATCTTTATATTACCTGGAATCGATCGATGAATCAGGATGATTTTAAAATGTGGAAAAAAATAATTGCTTTCCTAACAGCAAAGAACGAGGCAGCCAAGAAAATAAAAATGTATGCTTGGGTTTTATTTCAGGCAGACAGCATATAAATAATTAAAAAGGCAATTCATGAAAAGAGGTTATGTCGGTTTCAGTGCCTTATATCATTACAGTGGCGACAATAGGGACGCCGGACGCGTTCTTTTTTACACTAGGATTTTTTGATGGATTTCACCAGATGGATTTAAGCACCAAGGTGGTGATTTAAGCCGACGTCATATGTGCGGAATTAAGAACGGAGGCGAATCGCAAAAAGCGATTCTATTGGTTGCTGAGCGGCCATCTTAGGATTTTTGACGTTACGCTTTTATTCCTCATAGAGGTGGTACAAACTGTTATTTTTTAATAACAGTTCCGTTTCGTATCTGTTTCGCTTACGGAACAGTTCCAAAAACCTGTTACTTTTTAACAGGTCCAACATTGAAACCCCTTAGCCATTTTTAAATCAGTGTCCAAATCATTACCTAGTCAGACCATTGGGCAACACTGTCTCGTTTAATCTTAATACTTTGATTTTTTACGTTAAACATTGAGTATATGGAGCAACGTTGCCAAATAAGGTAACGTAGTCATGACTAGGTCACTGATTTAAAATCGCCCCCTGGAGATTCTCGGAATAGCTTGTATGTAACGGTATTGAAATTTAGAATCAACAGAACGCGGAATAGGAATAGTACTTAGAATTACGACGGATAACTACCTATGTAAATAATTTCGGATTTCAAATTCTTCATGTTAAAAAGGAGTATATTGTTACCACGTCGGATTGTTTCGTGAATTAATTCTTAGTAGGGGAGACTGGCCTAAAACGGCATACTACTTTTTGTAGGCGTTATATATATTTTATTTAAAACTTTTAATCGACGACTAAAAGAGCTTTAGAATTTACAATGATAACGCTTTTAACCGGTAAAAAGAGAATTTTAATTTAAACAAAGTTTTTTTCACAAATACGAAATTAGTAAAAAGTAACATTAACCATTTTACCCTTACTACTACGGGCAAAATGGCATACCTATATAAAAACACATTTAAATTAAATAAATTTTAATTTAAATTGTTTTTTTTGCTAACAACCAAAAAAGCCCCTAAAACTAACTAATAATTTAAAAAAAACTTAAGAAAGCATTCTTATAATAAAAAATGTCATCCTGAATACAAACAGGGCAAAATAGCATACATAAAATTAAAAAAAAATAAAAACTTCTTAAATAGGTATGTTTAATCACAAGCATAACAAATGTAAGTTTTTGTCTTAGGACTTTTTTACTGACTATTAAAATAGTTTGCTATTAAAAAAGTTTAAATATACTGATAACGTCTAAATCGGCATACTATGCCATTTTACCCCAGACTCGTGTATGTAATTTTATACCGATAGACATATTAGAACAAATCCAGCTGATGGATAGCTTTAAACAATGTTTTTAATTGTTATGTATATCAAAACATGATTATAGGAGTTTGTATTTAATGACTTACCTATTAATCTTTACGAAAAACTATTCACAAAATATATATTCATAAATTACTCTAAGGTAAATAAAAACTAGCACCATTGTCAGACCGGACACTCGACAATTACAGCGGAACTAATATATTTGCAACGTTACCAGGCTTGTGGATTCTTGTTAATGTTCTTTTGCTAGGCTAACATTGTCGGTTCTTACATTGATCGGTAAACTCAAAACTGGCTGTATGCCGTGTTAGCCTAGTATGCCGTTTTAGGCCAGTCTCCCCTACTGTTATCGAAGTTAATCATGTATACCTAATAATTAAAGGTAATTATTTTTTTTTTAAATAAAGGAAATAAATTTATAATGATCTATTCAAAAGAAACTTTTATAGAAAATAAATAACAAAAAATGGATCTTAACAATACATAAAAAACTGATACAGGAAAAACAAAACGCTCATCCTGACTGAAACCGCATAAGTACTGAAAATAACAGATCAACAGGAACAGGCCAACAAAAATTTAAAATGCAAAAGAAACAGTTCCACAGAATGCGACAAAACTAAATTAATGATATTTCAGCACAGTGAAAAATTCATATACGTATTAAGTAAATATACGGCGGCTTTCCCATTTACCCAATTCGCGGTTTTTGATGCCAACAATGTGAAAAGGAGATATATAATCTCGCATAAGTCTATCCTTTATTCCGATATTTCGTAAACTACGATTGCGCTAAATTTTGTGTTGCTATTGGCAATCTAACGGCGCCACGATTCATACGTTTCTTGACAGGGCTGGTTTTTTGGTATAATTGAACTAGTTTAATACTTTTTGTACATTTTTTATATATTTGTACTAAAATTGCACTTTTCTTTATAAATTCGCGAAAAACCTTAGAAAACAATTCACAGTATAAAGCTTCATGGTAGTCTTATTCTTACACTTGTCAGTTTAAAACTTTTGGTTGTCAATTTAGACCGGACTACCGTTGGAGAATTTGGCCGTATATTTTTTAAAAATTCATAGGATAAGCAGGTATACCCATTTTTATAACAAAAACTGAAACAAAACATACCTGTGTAAAGCTGTTTTGGGGCCTCTCTTAGCTGAACATAACAAGCAACGCTCCATTATCGTCTGTGTTCACAAGTCACAAAATCAAAATATCAAGTTTGTCTTTATAGTCTTCAACGAAAATGCACTAAACTGAAATAAACTAGATTTTCTTTGACGAAAATAATGTAGAAAAAGTTTAAACACGATCAAAATAAACCACAAGAACACCGAATACAAAATACCTACAACACAACGGAACATAAAAAAAATCACTCGTTCCGAAAATCGTATAAAAAAAGCTATGTTCCATTTAAAAAACACCTTATCCATAGCGTAACTCTTTTGTTTCTGGATCAAATAAATTTTTGGTTTCATTTTTGAATTCTGCAGGAAAAAGTACATCGATTGGCTATTTTAGATTTTTCTTTAAATACAAGGAAGCTCAAAAATGAGCCCCTGTTCAGTCCTCGTTGGAAGACCCTGTACATTTGTACGTCCATTGGTAACCCAGAATATCCATGGTCCCGTAACGGAGGTCATATGGTTGTTCATTTCTGTAAAGTCATTGGATATCTGATTTAGATGTCCGTTGGTAATCCAGAATATCCGCGGTCCTGTAACGACGGTCACATGGATGTTAATTTTTGTAAAGCCATTGGACATAGGTTTTTAGATGTCCATTGATAATCCAGAATATCCATGGTCCTGTAACGGAGGTCACATGAATGTTCATTTTTGTGTAGCCATTGACATATGGTTTTAGATGTCTATTGGTAATCCAGAATATTCATAGTCCTATAACAGAGATTACATATAGTTGTTTATTTTTATATAAAGTCATATTGGACATATATTTTAGATGTCCATTGGTAATCCAGAATATCCATGGTCCCGTACCGAAGGTCACATATGGATGTTAATTTTTATAAAGTCATTGGTCATAGAGGTTTATAGATCTACATTGATAATCCAGAATATCCTTGATGGCTTTATAAACGGAGGTCACATGGAGATATATGTTTGTAAATCTGTTGGACCGACGGTTTTAGGTGTCTCCATCCTGTACGTCCATGGTAATTTTTGAACTTTCAATTTTTGAACGGTCCACTGGATATCCATTTATTCTAGTGCTTATGGGTGTACAATTTAGGACATGTTTTGTACTTTGATATAGCGCCCTCACTCAGAAAACGAGTAAACTAAAAAATTTAACCAGTTATTAAAAGAGTTCGGCGTGTTCCACTTATCTTATCGTTGTTTTCCGAAGTGAAATAACTTCAAATACATTGTTTCATATTCATAAATTATTACCATAAAGAATGCGAGTCTATAATCAAAAGTAGCGTTAAACTGGTTTATAAATCTTGTTTTTTGAAAATCTAAATGTTCCATAGATACTAATTCTGCACATTTTACACATGTTCATATAAGGTCCATAAATGGTATCCAGAAGGACGTCCAGGAGTGTATCATTTGTATCGTCGGCTGGACAAATTTGGGATATCCTATGTACAGCCGGTACGTTCAGTTAAGGATATCCACTGCTGGCTATCCAGTGGACTAGGATATGTGCTATTTGGGTATGGATAAAATAATTTCTGACAATTGTATATTCCAATGGACATCCTTAAGGGAGAGCCTATGGATGTTGTCCTAGAGGATATTTAATGGACGTCCTAAAGAGACATTCAGGATGTCATAATTTGTGACATTTGTATCATCAATTGGACATCCATTGGGATTAAAAGTAATTACTGTCAATGTCCATTGTTAACAATTTAAGAAAGTAAAGTAGGTAAATACAATCGATAACAACTAATCGACAGCTTTTAGTTAAGGTTATGTTACGACTGTTTGTTTGCATAACTCATATCTTCGGCCAAAAAAGTGCGGAACACATGAGGTATGTTCCGCTAAAAATTGCGCATTTTATTTCTGCGCATTTCCTTCTTCACTTCCGCACGAGGGACGTCGCTATATGGTAGGAACCATCCATGACGTCACTGTTTGGTGTATTTACGGTGTACTCATCGTAGGAATAATTTAAGAACGAGTTGTTGGATGTTTTGATTTTTGGTTATAAAACCTATACTTTTCTTATAGTCCATAGTCCGAGCCGAGACGAGATTTATTCTATTTCCGCTGGGCTCATTTTTACTGTATGTACCATTGTTATAAACAAAATTTACGTCCATATATTATTTAATGAATGTTTAAGGTTATGTTTTCCATCAAACGAATAAACCAGAAAAAAAAAACATATTCTGGTTATGGTGAAAAGCTGGTTGCATCAGGTGTAATCAATCGAAAATCCACCAGTCATTTAAGAACGCGTTTTGATGGGGCATCATACATCCTTCACTAATAAAAGAACGGTTTGTTGAAAGTCTGGTTGCATCACGGCTCCACCAGGTGAATTTCTGGTGTAAAAAAGAACGCATCCTAGCTGCTGAAGTTATTTTCGAACAGTTACGAACGAGCACCAGATTATAACAGTTATCATTTAATAAAATACCTGTTCCAAGGCTTCGACTGTTCCGAGTAACAAAACGAACGTTCTGTTAAGAAACCGTTCTCAATTAGCAGTATTGCAAATTGCAACAATAATTACTCATCTTCATCTCATCGGCCGGCTACGGCTAGCGCACATTGTACATAATAAAGTCGATTTTGGTATCACATAACATTAACATGCGCGGCGCATGTCTACATCGCGCCTTATTGAATATCGAACGTCAATAGTAGTATTCCTTTCACAGTAAAGAGGAGCTCCTGAGCAGCCCCGGTGCGTGACCCACGTGTTTCTTGCATTTAATGTCTGTTGTGCAAACACGCGTATCATGCCTTGGGGCTGTTCCGGAGCTTCTCCTCATTGTGAAAGAAATATGTCTAATAGTCGAATATCGTTTCACGTTTTACGCCATTATTATTTAAAACATATTTGGTATTTGGCTCGCACACTCGCACGCGAAATCGTGCCTTTATCAACTACTACTGAGAGTAAATAATATTGAATTTTTTCATATACGTATTAAATAAATATACCGTGGGTTGTCTGGAATTCTTGATGCCAACATTGTGAAAAGGAGATATACAATCTCGCATAAGTCTATCCTTTAGTCTGATATTTCTGTATATGCGCATGCGTTAATACGAATTTTTTCATTGGTCAGACATTATACTGAATTAGATGGTGAATTGTACTAACCATCGGCTGTTGTGCGTATATTTCGGCTTCTTTCAGCTTTCTGTTTTTCTTGTTTACAGTTGGATCGCCATTCGCCAATTTTTCTTTGTGTTGTGTTGTAGGTATTTTGTATTCGGTGTTCTTGTGGTTTATTTTGATCGTGTTTAAACTTTTTCTACATTATTTTCGTCAAAGAAAATCTAGTTTATTTCAGTTTAGTGCATTTTCGTTGAAGACTATAAAGACAAACTTGATATTTTGATTTTGTGACTTGTGAACACAGACGATAATGGAGCGTTGCTTGTTATGTTCAGCTAAGAGAGGCCCCAAAACAGCTTTACACAGGTATGTTTTGTTTCAGTTTTTGTTATAAAAATGGGTATACCTGCTTATCCTATGAATTTTTAAAAAATATACGTCCAAATTCTCAAACGGTAGTCCGGTCGATTGTAATTATATGAGGCGCCTCGTCCGAAAAGATCACTCCCGCCTCTCCCTTTTAATTTAATTGCCCAAGTGGTGCATTTTTTCTTCTTAACTTTAAAATATGAAGTTAGCCGCTTCTCCGAGAAAGAGAGGTTAGTAAATAGGGACAGGTGGCAGACAGACGGTAACAAGAATTCTCGTTCCGTCTTTAAATATTGTGGCCAATTTGCGTACAGGAGCTGTACTACATAGTATCAAGAAAAAGTGATCTTTTCGGACGAGGCGCCTCATATAATTACAATCGAACATCACTAGTTCGTTTGATTGAATAAATATACTCCTTTTTAACATGAAGAATTTGAAATCCGAAATTATTTACATAGGTAGGTATCCGTCGTAATTCCATCTAAGTACTATTCCTATTCCGCGTTCTGTTGATTCTAAATTTCAATACCGTTACATAGGTACAAGCTATTCCGAGAATCTCCAGGAGGCGATTTTAAATCAGTAACCTAGTCATGACTACGTTACCTTATTTGGCAACGTTCCTCCATATACTCAATGTTTAACCTAAAAAATCAAAGTATTAAGATTAAACGAGACAGTGTTGCCCAATGGTCTGACTAGGTAATGATTTGGTCACTGATTTAAAAATGGCTAATAGCCAATTGCACCGACTTTTTCTTATGTGACCATTAACAAAGTGACCCTTAAATTTTAATGGTCTCTTAATTCAAAATCATTTGCACCCACACATTTTCAACAAACTTTTACTATGGGGCCTTTAACAGCCTGTTACTTGGGACACAATATGACAACGTCGCATTTATTTAGGGACTTTGGTGTCTCCTGGTAGTTCTGGTTATATTTATGTCAATGTCAAATGCCAAATGGTTGAAAAAATACGTTTGTTTTGTTGTTCATCCCAAGCCAAGTTTTGATCCGAACCGTTTATCGTTTTATGTGTTGGTAAATGGCAGATACTAAAAGAAAAAGAGCTGTGAATTTTACAATGCGAGAACAAAACCTATTGTTTTCGATTGCTCTTACATACAAAAATGTTATCGAAAACAAAGAAACAAATGCAATAGCAAACTGTGAAAAAAATGAGGCATGGTCCAAAATAGCAATACAATTTAACGCTACCAGCCAAGATTTCAATAATAGGACCGTTGAGCAATTAAAACGTTGTTACGAAAACAGACGCCAAAACCTAAGATAAAAAAGGCTGAAGTACGGCAAGAACGCTTAAAAACCGGAGGGGGCCCACCTCCAGAAAAAAGCGACGATCCGGATGATTTATTAGTTTTGGCTACAATGGACCCTCTTACTGTTGAGGGACACATTAATATATTTGATTCAGATAGTGTGAATTCAATTAAAGATTATAAAGCTCATTCTAGCAGCTAGATATATAGTACTATACTAGATATTCTAAATAGAATTTTGCAAAAAAATCAAATTTTGAAAAACTTAACCAAACAAATTCCTGAAAATATCCTGGACTTCAAATACAAGTCACACTTACCTAGTATAAAATAAACGTATGCACAAACACTTTATTATTGTTTTTTTTAATTTTTCACTTTTTTATTAATATAAAAAATGCAAAAGTAGCTTAGAGGGCCGTTAAGTTCGCTTTAATTGACCAAATTTGGCCAATTAACTAAGAACGCTTTAAGGAATGCATAAGGGTCCATTAATTAATTATAAGTAATGGTGCAAAGCATGAAAAGCATTAATGGTACTTAAATAGACCATTAGCTTAAGGGTCTCATAAGAAAAAGTCGGTGCAATTGGCTGTAAGAGGTTTCAAGGTTGGACCTGTTAAAAAGTAACAGGTTTTTGGAACTGTTCCGTAAGCGGAACAGATACGAAACGGAACTGTTATTAAAAAATAACAGTTTGTACCACCTCTAAAAGAGGAATAAAAGCGTAACGTCAAAAATCCTAAGATGGCCGCTCAGCAACCAATAGAATCGCTTTTTGCGTTTCGCCTCCGTTCTTAATTCCGCACATATGACGTCGGCTTAAATCCATCTGGTGAAATCCATCAAAAAATCCTAGTGTGAAAAAGAACGCGTCCCTATTGTCGCCACTGTAATGATATAAGGCACTGAAACCGACATAACCTCTTTTCATGTATTGCCTTTTTAATTATTTTTTATATGCTGTCTGCCTGAAATAAAACCCAAGCATACCTTTTTATTTTCTTGGCTGCCTCGTTCTTTGCTGTTAGGAAAGCAATTATTTTTGGTAATTATTGATATTACTGGAAACAGCGAATTTTTTCATGAAATTTTGCACATACCCTAATTTTGGGTCGTAGAACACGAATCCGAAGTCAGCTTTTGGCGGTCTCGTATGGTTTTTCCAAAAAAAAATTGTTTTTGGAAAACTTTTAGGTTAACTTTTAGGTTACCTTTTTGTTATAGATTCCTTTAAGTTTCGACACTTTCACTTCAACATATCTGTAAACTTATAATTTTTATTAGTTTTCGTCACACAAAACACCACATTTAGGCAAAAATAGCTAAGAAAATTGCTTTTTTCTATAGAAAATTCCATTTTATCGCTACTAGATGTCATTATTTTGCCAGCTGTCAATTTTCCGGCGTTGCCACGTTGCATTTTATTTTCCCTAAAAGGGCAAAAAGATGACCCCAACCAACACCCTGGGGCACGGATCCCTCTTCGCCTGCGAGGAAAGAGACTGGTCAGGGCCCCTAACCAGGTGCTAACCCTGCTCCGACCTTAGGGTGCCCTCCGATCCACCGTTATACCACAGTTATATCGAAAATATTAGATCTGTCACCTAATTCACCGACTTAGAAAAGTTTTTGATACGAACGGTGGATCGGAGGGCCCCCTAAGGTCGGAACAGGGTTAGCACCTGGTTAGGGGCCCTGACCAGTCTCTTTCCTCGCAGGCGAAGAGGGATCGGTGCCCCAGGGTGTTGGTTGGGGTCATCTTTTTGCCCTTTTAGGGAAAATAAAATGCAACGTGGCAACGCCGGAAAATTGACAGCTGGCAAAATAATGACATCTAGTAGCGATAAAATGTAATTTTCTATAGAAAAAAGCAATTTCCTTAGCTACTTTTGCCTAAATGTGGTGTTTTGTCTGACGAAAACTAATAAAAATTATAAGTTTACAGATATGTTGAAGTGAAAGTGTCGAAACTTAAAGGAATCTATAAAAAAAAGGTAACCTAAAATTTAACCTAAAAGTTTTGCAAAAAAAAATTTTTTTTGGAAAAACCATACGAGACCGCCAAAAGCTGACTTCGGATTCGTGTTCTACGACCCAAAATTAGGGTCTGTGCAAAATTTCATGAAAAAATTCGCTGTTTCCAGTAATATCAATAATTTTCCACATTTTAAAATCATCCTGATTCATCGATCGATTCCAGGTAATATAAAGATTAAGGTATATTATTTCGAACATTACATAAAAACCATTCTCAATATAAGCCTATCACTTAGATTCCCAAAGTGAAAAACAAATACATACATTGCGCTAAAAACAAGTTGTCGCTTTTATTTGTCTAGGCATGTTAGGACGACAAATTATTTTTTAGCAGGGTTTGATCGAGGATATCAAGGAAAGTCGAGCTTCAGGGCATAATAATAATAATAATAATATGAAAAATGTCAGTGATTTTTGTTGAATGTTAGTTTATTTATTCGGATTATTGTATGCACCGAATTTTTTCATGAAATTTTGCACAGACCCTAATTTTGGGTCGTAGAACACGAATCCGAAGTCAGTTTTTGGCGGTCTCGAATGGTTTTTCCGCAAAATTTTTTTTTAACTTTTAGGTTACCTTTTTTTATTGATTCCTTTAAGTTTCGACACTTTCACTTAAACATATCTGTAAACTTATAATTTTTATTTTATTTCGTCACACAAAACACCACATTTAGCCAAAAATAGCTAAGAAAATTGCTTTTTCCTATATAAAATTCCATTGTATTTGCTAGTAGACGCCATTACGTTCCCAGCTGTCAAATGTCCGGAGTTGCCAGGTTTACTTATTTTTCAAGAAAAAGTTGTAAATTAGGAATAATAAAAAAGCTAACCATAACAAACTAAAGTTACTATTCTGTCCAACTTAGTCAACAACATTTTTTAATTTTAACCTACATCAGACCTAACCAAAATCCTATTGATCAGTAATCCAACACCTGCATGCTGATGCATGCAACCATATCTGAACAAAAAGGTGTATACCCAACCCAAGCAAACCTGAGCAAAAAGGTGGTCAGGTTAGCTCAGTTTTCATTGATATAGATACATATATATCTCTATCAATGAAAACTGAGCAAACCTGACCACCTTTTTGCTCAGGTTGGGTGAGTAAAAAGGTGGTCAGGTTTGCTCAGTTTTCATTGATATAGATATATATGTATCTATATCAATGAAAACTGAGCAAACCTGACCACCTTTTTGCTCAGGTTGGGTGAGTAAAAAGGTGGTCAGGTTTGCTCAGTTTTCATTGATACAGATATATATGTATCTATATCAATGAAAACTGAGCAAACCTGACCACCTTCTTGCTCAGGTTTGCTTGGGTGTATACACCTTTTTGCTCAGATTTGGTTCCATTTTTAAAGCACCTGTCTGTCACTATTGCTGGCTAAATACTAAACTAAAGTGCTGTTACTAGGGAAAATAAAATGCCAATATTGCCATCTCTTTTTCGGATTTATTCATGGAAACCGTTAAAATTTGAGGGAAACACAATTTGTAAATTTGGCAACTGCGCGTCTTTCCATCAGAATGTGTAACAAGGAATTGCGTGTTTATTTTTTTCAGTTTTTTGATATTTTCTCTGTTTTTTTAATGTGTCTCTACATAAATTTGCCTAAATATGGTTCAGAAAAATAGTGTGTAATGACTTGTATAGATGTGTTTAAGTAAAAGTGCCGAAATTTAAAGAAATTCATTGAAAAACCTAACCTAAAAGTTAAAATATTTTTTTGCGGAAAAACCATTCGAGACCGCCAAAAACTGACTTCGGATTCGTGTTCTACGACCCAGAATTAGGGTCTCTGCAAAATTTCATGAAAAAATTCGGTGCATACAATAATCCGAATAATTACCCAGAAGCCACATAAGAAAATTTTGGATGATATTGGTACTCGACCAAGTTCGAAGACATGGACGAGGTTTTAACAATGGAATAATGGGGAAAGAACCGAGGCAAAACACAATTTGCCAATAACAAGTATTGAAGAGCTCAAAGAGATAGGTGAAAAAATTAGTGAACAAAGCACTTATTTTAAGTCGGTAAGTGTAATTTTACATTTAAGAAGTAATTTTTTATAAATTAATTTTTCACAAAATTGAATTTATTATTTAAGGTTAAAGGAATTTTATCCAGAACTAATAGTAATAGACGACAAACTTGCTCTGCTTTTATCATACAAAGGCAAGATTAGTTATTAAACATTAAATTTAACGCATCTGTTGTATAAACAACTACATCAGAGGGCATACCTTGTGTACTCATATGTAAAATAGTAATATGTGTGTAATGCACATGTATCATATTTTAGATAACTTCTGCTGCAACAGGTTTTACTGAATTTACCATCACGAAATAAAAGGAGGGGCCCTGGAAGGAGATTACTAGGCCTCTTAAAAGAAAGAGAGCTAAGCCAGCTACTGAGGTCAACCATTCTAGTGCATATGAGATTTGTCATGAAATATACGACAGTATGACAAACGTGAGTTTTTTAACGGTGCAGGTAATGTTTATTTGTAATTAAAATTTTATTTCTACAGCTTGTGACGAAGACTTTTGGTCGATGCATCTACATACCACGCACACATGTATCAGGTTATACAGTTCTGCACAAGCATCAACTATTTAAAGTTAATTTTTAAGTTAAAATTAGGTCAGTTCTAATGTGTAAATATAAGAATTTGATTTAAGTGTTGAATGTTCTGTTACAAATCGAATATATTCTTAACAAATGTATCTTCTCGATAATTTATGTACTAATTTATAAGCATCTTATTCCTATAATATTTTAAATTAATAAACAAAAATTCCTGTTTTGTTTTATTGAAGCGTCCACTTTAGGAAACACGTTTTTTAAAAATGTTCTACCAAATGTTAAAGTAAAAGTTACAAGGGGGTGGAGAGGGATTAGTAAAAGGAGCGGCTGAGAATTTCTCCAAAAATGTTAAGTAATATATTATTTTCAGGGTTACTGAGGTTAGAAAATCTAATTTTGTCTAACCGATGTTAGAAAAGTTCACCGGGGGGGGGGGGGGGGGGGGGATAAAAAGGAGCGATTGGCAATTTCTCTAAAAATGTCAACTAACATGTCATTTTCGGGGTTATAGAGGTCTACAAATTTAATTTTGTGTAACAGATTATGTTAAGAAAATTGAGGGTGGCGGGATAAAGGAGAGCGACTGCCAGTTTCTCGAAAACTGTTCAGTAATGGGTCATTTTCGGGGTTATTGAAGTCGGAAAAACTAAGTTCATATAACATGTAAAAAAATACGGTGTCGAAGGGGGGCAAAACGAACGGGTGGAAGATTCTTAAAAAATTAATGAAATGTCTTTTTCGATATTACTGAGGTCAGAAATACCATTGCGTTGACATTACAAATTTAAAGAGGGAGCGATAAGATGAATAAGGGGAAGGGAGTATAGGTGAACTAAAATGAAAGAAATTAACCGACTTTACAAAAGAACTAGTATGAAATGCCGTTTTTACGTATTTTATAGCTGTGGTTAATGGTAACCTTAGTTTTGTTCAAAGTTAGATAATTTACACCGAAGTTCTGAAAGTTGAAGTCGGCTATTTTACAGTATAAGGACCCGTAATAATCATTCATAAACAATTAATAAGAAGTTCAGAACTTTTGTGTACAAGTTACCTAACTTTGAACTAAGTTAAGTTTACCATTAACCACAGTTATAAATACGTAAAAATTGCATTTCATACTTTTTAGTGCTTTTTCTTTTGTAAAGTCTGTTTCATTTAAAAAAAAAATTGTAAGTATCCAAAAGCTGTAAGCCATATTTTCCATTTTTGACTGTCTGATGGATAGAGCCTGACAAGCCTAAGAATGCTCTCATCTTTGACAGACTGGACATGTTTAAACAATATCACCATCTAAAATGATAATACGTACCGCTATTGTGTGGCCAAAAACCACCAATCCTCTTGGGGAACTTTTAGATTTTTCCAGTTTTAGAACGATCGTTCACGCTAACTCTAGTTTTTATGTATGTTAATACATACCATTTATTTCGTAAAATTAATAATAAAAAAGTTTCTACTTGTAGGGAACATTTCCGTTACATATGCATATATATCTATTAGTATAGCTCATAATATATTTTTTTACCGCATGGAGTTTCTATTTCAATAAATATTATTTTTTGAAATTTCGTATTTTACTTTTACCAGTAGTAAATAGCAGCATGATAAAAGTAGGATTAATTTTATCGTAGCAGTAGAAATTATATGAAAACGTAAGACAAGTTTCAAAATCATTCTTAGAATAATACCATATGGCGTTTTAGTTTTATTTCGTTCTTGCGCATTCACCATAGTTTTATGACAATGAAACAGACACAGTCGGCAACCATGAATACATAACTGGAGATGTTTTAATTTTAAAAAATTTGAATTTTGGTGTTTGTACAAATTTGGTTCCATTTGGAAAAAAAGTTCGGCCCGACCTTAATAATGTTTAAACAGAAGCCTACTCAGGGAGCATTTACCTATAATTTAGAACAATAAAATCCCCTGCAACTGTCGTTTTACGGATAAAAATTGTCAATTTATGTCGACGGGTATGATAATTTTTGCATTTTCTGAAGTTTAGCCAGTGTTTAAACAAATTTTCGCAGACCTTTAAGACATATTTTTAAAAATGCATTAAGATAAGATCACACTCTTTATTTTAAGCCCAGAAATTGGCCAGTGGAATAGCCCTTTACCACTGACAATCTAATATTTTGAATTTTATAACTTTTCCGTTCCGTGTTTTGCCACTTCAGTGCCATGTTGTAAAACCGTTTGAACCGACCTTTCCAATATTCCATCCGAAGAGTATTTAGAGAGGCAGTACCTATAATTTGGAAGAAGAAAACGCCCTCTGGATGTCCTTTTCTGGCTGGAACCTCTCAATTTTGGATAACGGATCTGACTATTTCTTGTACTTTTTGAAGTTCTGTCCTATCTACAAAAGCCATTTCGGCCGACCTTTTGCATATTATGGTAAAAATACAATAAGCCATACACCCTGTTTACTTTGACCCCAAGAGGTACCCCGTGGATCGCCTTTTACCGCAAATTGGAGATGTTTTAATTTTAAAAAAATTGAATTTTGGTGTTTGTACAAATTTGGTTCCATTTGGAAAAAAAAGTTCGGCCCGACCTTAATAATGTTTAAACAGAAGCCTACTCAGGGAGCATTTACCTATAATTTAGAACAATAAAAACCCCAGCAACTGTCGTTTTACGGACAAAAATTGTCAATTCATGTCAACGGGTATGATAATTCTTGCATTTTCTGAAGTTTAGCCAGTGTTTAAACAAATTTTCACAGACCTTTAGGATATATTTTCAAAAATGCATTAAGATAAGATACACACTCTTTATTTTAAGCCCAGAAATTGGCCAGTGGAATAGCCCTTTACCACTGAGAAGCTAATATTTTGAATTTTATAACTTTTACGTTCCGTGTTTTGCCACTTCAGTGCCATGTTGTAAAACCGTTTGAACCGACCTTTCCAATATTCTATCCGAAGAGTATTTAGAGAGGCAGTACCTATAATTTGGAAGAAGAAAACGCCCTTTGGATGTCCTTTTCTGGCTGGAAACTCTCAATTTTGGATAACGGATCTGACTATTTCTTGTACTTTTTGAAGTTCTGTCCTATCTACAAAAGCCATTTCGGCCGACCTTTTGTATATTATGGTAAAAATACAATAAGCCATACACCCTCTTTACTTTTGCCCCAAGAGATACCCCGTGGATCGCCTTTTACCGCAAATTGGAGATGTTTTAATTTTAAAAAATTTGAATTTTGGTGTTTGGACAAATTTTGTTCCATTTGGAAAAAAAAGTTCCTCCCGACCTTAATAATGTTTAAACAGAAGCCTACTCAGGGAGCATTTACCTATAATTTAGAACAATAAAAACCCCAGCAACTGTCGTTTTACGGACAAAAATTGTCAATTCATGTCAACGGGTATGATAATTTTTGCATTTTCTGAAGTTTAGCCAGTGTTTAAACAAATTTTCGCAGACCTTTAGGATATATTTTGAAAAATGCATTAAGATAAGATACACACTCTCTATTTTAAGCCAAGAAATTGGCTAGTGGAATAGCCCTTTACCATTGAGAATCTAATATTATGAATTTTATAACTTACGTTCCGTGTTTTGCCACTTCAGTGCCATGTTGTAAAACCGTTTGAACCGCCCTTTCCAATATTCTATCCGAAGAGTATTTAGAGAGGCAGTACCTATAATTTGGAAGAAGAAAACGCCCTTTAGATGTCCTTTTCTGGCTGGAAACTCTCTATTTTGGATAATGGATCTGACTATTTCTTGTACTTTTTGAAGTTCTGTCCTATCTACAAAAGCCATTTCGGCCGACCTTTTGTATATTATGGTAAAAATACAATAAGCCATACACCCTCTTTACTTTTGCCCCAAGAGATACCCCGTGGATCGCCTTTTACCGCAAATTGGAGATGTTTTAATTTTAAAAAATTTGAATTTTGGTGTTTGTACAAATTTTGTTCCATTTGGAAAAAAAAGTTCCTCCCGACCTTAATAATGTTTAAACAGAAGCCTACTCAGGGAGCATTTACCTATAATTTAGAACAATAAAAACCCCAGCAACTGTCGTTTTACGGACAAAAATTGTCAATTCATGTCAACGGGTATGATAATTTTTGCATTTTCTGAAGTTTAGCCAGTGTTTAAACAAATTTTCGCAGACCTTTAGGATATATTTTTAAAAATGCATTAAGATAAGATACACACTCTTTATTTTAAGCCAAGAAATTGGCTAGTGGAATAGCCCTTTACCATTGAGAATCTAATATTATGAATTTTATAACTTTTACGTTCCGTGTTTTGCCACTTCAGTGCCATGTTGTAAAATCGTTTGAACCGACCTTTCCAATATTCTATCCGAAGAGTATTTAGAGAGGCAGTACCTATAATTTGGAAGAAGAAAACGCCCTTTGGATGTCCTTTTCTGGCTGGAAACTCTCTATTTTGGATAATGGATCTGACTATTTCTTGTACTTTTTGAAGTTCTGTCCTATCTACAAAAGCCATTTCGGCCGACCTTTTGCATATTATGGTAAAAATACAATAAGCCATACACCCTGTTTACTTTGGCCCGAAGAGATACCCCGTGGATCGTCTTTTACCGCAAAATGGAATTTTTTTTATTTTTATAAATTTTTAATTTTTCTGTTTTAACTATTTTGATTCTATTTTCCAAAGAAACTGTCTTTGACGGAAGTAAAATCTAAATTTTTATTACATAAGGTTTATATCCTTGCTTATAGTCACGAGCGATTATAAGGGAATACTGAGTAATTACATTTTACATAATTAGAGATTAATGTATCTAACCCTACAAATTGATTTAAATACGATGGGTGCAGATTGCAGGCGCCCTCACTCGTCGCGCGCAGCGGCTGACGGGAAGTCGATTTGTTTCCGTTGCCAAAAGCCGTTGCTAACCTGTCTACGATAAATTTTATTCATTTTTTATAAACTTTAAGGTGTTTGTTATATAAATCATGTACATCTCTCTCTAAGTAATTTATAAAAACGAGATCACTATTGAGCCCCCCGTACAATTCAAATTTTGATAGACTATCATCAAATGAGCATTTTATGTAATAGGCAAATGAATAAGGAATATGCTGAAAATTTCTAATGGTGTAAGAAATAGACGGATCCAAGTGAGTTTCTTCATTATTTAGGGGTTTAAGGATACATTCAAAGTCAGCATAAATCACAAATGGAACTTCCATTTGTTTTTGAATATTTTCAAATTTTAAGATATTTTCTGGAATTTGGTTTCCGGATTTATCTAATTTTAGTTCATTTGATGGTAGATTTATTCTTACGAAGTCACAATCATACTCATTATGTCTAATTAAATATTCTTCACTGCTAAAATGTTGTAAGCAACCATCACATAAAAAATGGTTTCCTTTATGTTTAGATAACTGATTAGAGATTAATTTAGATAAATCAGAAATATAAGAGTAATGGAAATCTCCGTTATCATCACCAATTAACATGTTGATTTTTTTTGTTTTTGTAAATATAATGTAGTGGACCAATTATTTCATACTCAAATTTAAATTTAGTTTTAATTTTTTCTAAAGTATAAACATTAATAGAAATATTATTAAGTATTTCAAACTTAGGGATATCCTTTACTGTTAAGGAAACTGAATACCTGTTAAATCCAAAACGGTTGAATAATGAGGATAGGAGGTTACTTCATATTCCAAACCAGTTGGGGGGTATAGTGCCGCTACCGCAGACCAAGCAAAACAAAATTCGTCATTATTTTGAATATTGACTACAGCATTTTTAGACGTTATCTCTTGAGGTAGAGGAATATAAGATGTAGCTCTTAGCGGATTAAACTTGTTGATATTAACTTCTACGTATAACAAATTAAGCAGGATCCAACCTAAAACAGAAGTAATTATTTTATTTTTATTTATAATATAAAGCATTATGCTTTAGAAATAGCTAATTAATTTCATAAAATATTACCTGAGTCTTTTTCTGCTAGTTCATCAGCTTTTCTATCCATTATTCCAATCATCCCTTCAATATCTGCAGTTATATTTGAACTGCTACAAAGCACTCTAAATGGAGTATTAAAAGACTTTACCTGATAACTGTCATCACTAGGATTTAAATACATTCCAAAAAATTCTAGATTTAGCTTTATGCATGTAAATTTGTCAAGTTCTTGGATTATTTTACTAATTTTTGGTGAAATTTCATTAAACAAATTTTCAATATAAATTTATATGAAATCCTTTTGCAGTAACCCTATAGGACATAATTCTTTGTTGAAAGGCTGATTTAATTATTTCTACTCCTTCTTCGCTTGTCGCTTGTGTTTCTTTTGTGTGTGTTTGTTTTGGCATGACTGCACCACAAACTTTTTTTAACAGATTTTATACACTCCTGGCACTATTTAAGGTCTTCTACAACAAAATATCTATTTAAAACAACAAAAACGCTTCTTTCTCGAGAATGTATGAGGACATCATTGGAGGCGACCCACTCATGCTTACGTAGTACCCCCATTAACATACTAGTAACATATTTTTTAAGAGGTAATATGTGAGGAGTCCCACCCATGCATACGTAGTGAGGAGGAAGCTCCCCCACGTATCACTACTAACATATTTTTTAAAATAATTTTTAACTAATTTTTTATACTTAATAAATAATACAAAGTATAGAAAGATCTAAAATAATAAAACGTTTAAAACTGGTCTAGTTAGTTTTACACAACAACTATATTAATTTTTTTTTATTTCATTCTAAATTTGAAAGAAAAAATAATTAATATACAATGTTGTTTTCATTAAAACATTATATTATGAATATTACTTACCAAAAGTTCTTTGATATTTAGAATTTTTCAGTTCTTGCAATTGAAGTTTGCATTTTTGAGATATTTTGCTGCAGCTTCCATTAAGGTGACGCATTAAATTATCCCTTCGGGTAAAACTTTTTTTACATGTGATGCACTGATACTTCATCTTTGCTTAGGTCTGTTCTTGTGAAACTGTTCCCGCAAAAAGAACACAATAAAGGAAATAAATGAAAAACTTTGTCTAAATAGTGTTTTGGCTAGGAATAAGGTGGGGACTATTCCAGGTTATCAACAATATCATTAAAAACAGTTTTCGTCCTTTTCCATAAATGTTGTTCTGTCTCAAATTGAAAGGGTATTATTGAATTTAACAGAAAAGCTAAAGATTTTAATTTGGTAAATAATTTTTAATTTTTTTAATGCCGAAAGAAATATTCTTAAAAGAATTAGTTTGCGTCGAAACTGTCTTATTTTCAGTATTTGTCTGAGTTGAAGCCGGTAATAAAATTTTCTCCAAAACTAAAGGGATGACTTCATAGATAGGCGTTTCTGCCTCAAATTTATAAAAATTATTATAATTTTGCAAGTTTTCTCTTTGTGCTGGAGTAATTGAGACATCATTATCATCACCCAAAATATTTTGTTCAACGTCAGAAATGCTACTATAAAGGGAACTCTTAATTACAATCCTTTGATTTTCACTTTCGTTTTCAAAATTATTTTTAATTAAATTTTATTTTCTTAAAAGACTATTTTCCTCCAAATCCAAGAAATTGTCACGGGATCTTAACTAAAATACTAAAACCCTGGCTTCATCATTAATTCTGCAGCAATACTTTTATTAAAATAAAATGAATATTTATATGAATTCAAACGAGGCCTTACCTATTAATTAATTCCTAATACATCGTCGACGGAGGAAAGTGGTTCTGTTCAGCTGTAACTCGCTTGGCTCGAAAGGTCAAAGCAAAAGTGACGTCTCTCTCTCATCACAACCATCAGGTCGACCCCTTCCCCTGCCAGCGGCCCGATAGTGCGACGCGCGACGACGCCTCGTCGCTACCGGACTTCAAGCAGGAGGAAGGGTGTTCCCCGGGAGCAATGGCAAAAACAATTTGGTGACACTCCCCCCCCCCCCCCCCCACGGAAAACAAAAATCCGAAGGATTTTTGTGACTGAGTTCCCTAATCTATCTCTAATACAAACAATCTCGTTTGAGTTTAATAAAAAAAAATTCAATATACAATTTAAAAAGCTGCATTTTTTTTCTCATGTTTTCTTCCTCCTGGCGGATCTTCCTCCCTCCTAGTCGGATGGTTCCTTGGCACTTCTGGCTCTTGTCTTCCTCCTGGCGGGTCTTCCTCCCTCCTGTTCGGTTTGTTCCTTTGTGTGGTCCCCAGATGTTGCGGTCCCTAGGTGGGCTTGTCCCCCGCTGGTACCGTCAGTGGTCCGCTGGCCTGGCAGGTCGTCGCCGCTCCCAAGGTGTTGTGGTCCCAAGGTGTTGTGGTCCCAAGGTGTTGTGGTCCCCAGTTGTACATGAAAAAGAAACAAACAGGGAGTTAGACGATACAAAAACTATTTACACAATTTATTTACAATTTTATATACAGTGAAGCAGTGATTTCTTTCCCGTCCATTTTCTGTGTTTGGCCCCCGTGGCCACCCAGCACGACCGTGCTCGGAACAATTACCTTTCTTTCCGAAATTTTTCATCGCTTAAAAACTTTTTAATTTTTCAAAATTTTCAATTTTCCAAAATTTTCCGCAAATTACTTATTTCTCCCTCTCCCCTGCCGGAAAAAAATACGATTAATTAGAGGCTTTACTCATTACTTTTTATCCCTTATACACAAAAACAAAAATAACGACACAGCATCATTGAACATTGCCAGATTATACGTTGATGAGGCACGCTTTCAAGCAACGCTCAACTGCACAGAGCCTCGTGCAACTGTTCACGATCTCTCTTACTTTCCTCTCTCTTAACACAAACGTTTAATTTTTCACTCTCTATATTCCTGTTACACCGTTTACTACCTTATACCTCTTTATTACTTGGGGGAAAAAATTTAAAATACCTTTTATTTATTTTACTACCTATTTTCACTAGTGGCTTTTGTTCTGTACTGTCTTCTAATGGGTTCTTTAATAATAGTCGGGCGATAGTTTCAAGTAGTTTTATTGATCTTCTGGAGATAACCCTGACAGTCTAATGACAACTTAACAACTACTACTCACTAGATCAAACATAACATTATACCTAACAGAACATAAAACTCTTTTAAAATCTCATCTTTTGTTAAAGAATTTTGAACAGAATTGACTGAACCGTTATGATCATTAAATTGAACAATATTTAGCTTAATTATAGCTGATCTTCCTAATATTGGCCTTATCATTTTCTCTCTGAAATTACCCCAACATTGCCTCAATTCAATAGTAATACCCACAATAAGCTACCCAATAATGACGTTAGTAATAACAATATAAAAAATAACTTTTTGACTAATGATGACAATAATTTAGATGTAACTGAAGTAGATATTGCCAATTCTAGTTACGTAGAAAGTGATAATAAAAAAAAGAACTTAGACAATAGTAGTCCGGTAAAATTGGCTACTAGTGATGCAAATACGAGAAGATCCAATAGAGACATTAGAAAACCGATTTATTTAAAAGACTATGTTCTTTCTTAGCTCCCTTATAAAAGGAGGGATTTTCTGTTAGGTATAATGTTGTGTTTGATCTAGTGAGTAGTAGTTGTTAAGTTATCATTAGACTGTCAGTGTTATCTCCAGAAGATCAATAAAACTACTTGTAATATGAGTAAAGTCAAAGTCTTTAGAAACTTTTTTTAAATTCTGACTGAAATTGGGGACCATTATCTGATTTAACAATTTCTGGAATTCCATATCGACTAAACAGATCTTTTAGTTTCGCTACAATAACGGATTCAGTCATTCTGTTTAATTTAAAAATTTCAAAGAAGCGTGAAAAATAGTCCGTTACTTACTATTAACCACCAAGAGTCAGTTTTAAACAAATCTACGGCAATTTTTTGCCAAGGACGCTTAGGAAATTCCTCTAGCAACAAGGGTTCTTTTGGGTTTACTCTATGCTCAATGCAGCTTGAACAATTTTTTACTAAATTTTCTATCTGTGTCGATAGCCCTAGCCACCAGACAGAAGATTTAGCACGAGCCCGGCATTTTACAACTCCTTGATGTCCTTGGTGAATAAACTGCAAACATTGAGCCTGTAATGATGCAGGAATAATTATGCGAGAATTTCTTAGCAAAAATCCTTCAGCAAAATTTATTTCAAAACGATAAGTGTAGTAGTCTGATAAATAAGGTTCAATTTTGTTTTTATTTGGCCACACTATAGAAGAATAATTTTTTAATTTTTGACAAATAAGGTCTTTCTGCTGTTCTTTACGAATCTCTTCCAAAAAGTACGGTTTAATTTGCACTGAATTAACAACTAAATTTACATGAGCCTCTACTTCATCAATTAATTCATTTTCTTGAGGCAAGGATTCATTTCTTGAAAAATTTCTTGACAAAGTATCAGCTATAACCAGATCTTTACCTGGAGTATAATAAACTTCATAATTATACCTCATAAGACGTATACGAAAACGTTGTAATCTAGGTGTTAATTCATATTCATCTAAATGTTTACTTTGCAAAATTTGTAAAAGAGGTTTATGATCTGTCTCAAAATAAACTAGTACACCAATGATATATTCCTGGAATTTATCAGAAGCCTAGGCTAACGCCGCAGCCTCTTTTTCAATTTGTGCATACCTTTTTTCTGTTTCTGATAGCAGACGTGAAGCATATGCTACTACTTCTTTCTTATTTCCATCAAATTGCATAAGACACGCTCCTAGTTCGTAGGATGAACTATCTGCTGAAATTATGATTTTTTTTTTGCAGGATCAAAATACGCCAAACAGGGACTTTCCTGTAATATTTTTTTTATTTTATTGAAAGCTTCTTGCTGAGGCGTATCCCATGAAAAAATAATATTTTTCTTTAATAAAGAAGTAAGCGGTTCTAAAATTTCGGAGCGATTAGCAATAAATCGACTTACAAAATTTACCATCCCCAGAAATTGCAAAAGCTGCTTTTTATTAGCAGGTTCTGGAAATTTACTTAACGCAATGATTCGGTCTTGATCAATAGAAATGCCCTCACTCGAAATATGATGACCTAGAAATTTTAGAGATCTTACACCAAATATACATTTTTCTTTGTTTAAAGTACTGCCTTCAGCATTTATTCTTGAAAGGACCTGTAATAAAATTTTATTGTGTTCTTCTACAGTTGGTGCATGAATTAAAATATCGTCAATATGACTGATTACACCCTCAATTCCTGACAAAATTTTACTTAAAAGCATTGAAAAATATTCTGGGGCACAATTAATTCCAAATGGAATTCTTTTAAATAAAAATCTCCCAAATGGGGTTATAAAAGTAGTTAAATGTTGAGATTCTTTAATGAGTTTGATCTGATAAAACCCTGAGGTTGTATCAAGTTTACTAAAATATTTCGACCCATGAATTCTAGCTAACATCATTTCGACTTTTCCTATAGGGAAATATGATCGCAAAATTGCCTTGTTTAGGCATGTATAGTCAACACACAATCTAATTTTTGAATTTTTTTGTACTACAACAATTGGACTTACCCAAGGAGTGTAATAATCAACAGGTTCGATAATATTGAGCCTCTGCAGTCGCTCGAGCTCCTCTTTAAGCGGTTTGAGCAAAGGCAAAGGAACTATACGTGGTACTGACTGAACATATGGCTGGACACCATCTTTAACCTTTAAAGACATTTCCGTTTTGAATGTACCAACGTCACTAAATAAGTTAGGAAACTCTTTTAAAATCTCATCTTTTGTTAAAGAATTTTGAACAGAATTGACTGAACCGTTATGATCATTAAATTGAACAATATTTAGCTTAATTATAGCTGATCTTCCTAATATTGGCCTTATCAATTTATCGATAACATAAACTTCGCTTTTCAAAACCCGGTTGTTTTTGATTAAACATAAATGTAAAGTACCAACTACTTCTAGCTTTTCCCCTGACGGCCCTGTCACTAGTTTATGAGTACTAACTTTAACCTGTTTTAATAAGCAAATATCTAATGTGTTTTTTGGAATACAGGTAATATCTGCCCCTGTATCTACTAAAAATTCAAGATTTTTACTTAATTCAGAGACAAAAATTAAACTAGTCCAATCCTTAGAGTCTATAGAATTTATTTTAATTGGCCCTAGAAAAGTATCATTTTGTACATACTCTTGAGTATCCTCACAGCCATCAGAGTCAGAATTGGAATCATTATTAGTATTAGTATGGACAATCCTAACCTTTTTTCCCATATTAATTGAGCTTCTCCTACATACTGCAGCCCAATGACCTTCTTTTTTGCAATTTCTACATATTGATTTAGAAGCTGGACATTTTTCCCGCGAATGAGGCTGTAATCCACAGTAACCACACTTTTTTGATGGAGAATACCTTTGAGCTGTGTTACTTCCACCTGCTTCCACCTCTTCTTATTTTTGAAGAGGATGAGCTGCTATCACTATTACGATCCACCGATAATTTTGCAATTTGCCGACTTCGTAGATCCAAGTGCAATTCTTTATTTTGATTTGCTTGTAGCTCGGCTTGTCTTGCAGCCAAAATGCAATCACTCAATGTCAGTTTTGATTGCAGTTGCAAACGTTCGCTTGTTTTCATATCCAACATTCCTACCACTATTCTATCACGAATTAGTTCATCTTTTAATCTGCCATAATCACAATTTTCTGCTAATGCATGTAAGCTGGTAATAAAGCTTTCAACTGATTCTTCAGGTCTTTGCACTCGTGAATTAAATTTGTATCTTTCAAAAATAATGTTCCGCCGGGGAATAAAATGATCCTCAAATGCTTTCAAAGCATCAGTATATTTTTTTGGAGAACTGGGGAACTGTAAAAGTATATCTTCTGACTCTTCCCCCATAATATAAACCAAAATATTGATTTTTTCTTCATCTGTTTTGCTATCTTGTCCGGATACTGACATATATCTTTCAAACCTTTTTCTCCACTGAGGCCAAAAATTCGGCATTGAAAAATTAAGTTTTTCAGGAGGTTGCACAGGCACAGGCAAATTAACTACGGGTGTACTTGTCTCATCTGGCATTTTGATTTTATTTTTTCTTCTTTTCTCTCTGCGAGAAACTGATTTTTTGTTGCTTTACTCCAAAACTCTTCTAAAAGTTTTTTTTTTGTTTTGACAAACTGCTGTCACCTATCGTTATAGTAACTCCAGCATACCTTTTACTTCTGGTTACTAGGGAAATACCTTATTTTTTCCTGAAAAATCTTTCACCGAATGCCAAAACTATTTTATCGTTTTCCGATGATTTCGGTGAACATTTCGCCTGACCAACACTCAACCGCTGCCACCATGTTCTGTACTGTCTTCTAATGGGTTCTTTAATAATACTCGGGCGATAGTTTCAAGTAGTTTTATTGATCTTCTGGAGATAACACTGACAGTCTAATGACAACTTAACAACTACTACTCACTAGATCAAACATAACATTATACCTAACAGAACAGCTTTTATATAACAACAAAAAAATATATGCATTGTTCCTACTACTCTTCAAAATTATATGGTTCGTGGTACGGGGCCAATCTATATACATGGACTGTTTCCTGTTTAGCTCTTGCTCCTTCACCTCTCTGGATACTTGCACTGCAGTTTGTCACTTTTTCCTTTCTTTCTAATGTAAACTCTAAGTTTGACTTTGTCTCCTGTTTCATATGTCACTTTTTTGTGGTTACTGTCATATCGGGTTTTGTCCTTTTTCTGTTTCTGAGTAATATTTCTTTTTGCTTCCTGTCTGTGTTTCTCTATATTCGGGTTCGGAATAAGCATAGTGGCTGATTTTAAAAACATGGCGTCCGGTACGAGCTGTGGGTTTCTCCCAAAAACTAAATAAAATGGCGAAAACTGCGTTGTGTCCTGTTTGCTGGAATTGTAGGCAAATGTTACCATTGGTAGGTATTTATCCCAGTCATCCTGTGACGTAGACACATACAGGCTGAGCATATCTGCTACTGTTTTGTTGAAACGTTCAGTTAGCCCATTAGTCTGCGGGTGATATGACGTAGTATATACGTTTTCTGAGCACATATTTTGCACCATTTTTACCATTTCTGACCTAAAAACTTGACCTCTGTCACTCAATATTTTCTTTGGTACTTACCCCATGTATGCTTATTACTTGGTCCACCAGAAACGCTGCTATTTCTTCTGCTTTTGCACTAGGTATTGCCTTGGTTATTGCATAACGGGTCACATAATCTGTACAACCAACTATATTATTATTTTGACTTTTTGTTTTTGTTAGGGGTCCTAAAATATATATACCTATCATTTCGAAAGGCTGCAAATCATCAATCTTTATTGGTTGCAGATCACCTGCTGGTTTTTCATTGTTTGGCCCTTTTCTCGTCTGACAATCAAGACATCCCCTAATAAATTTCTTTACGTCAAGATGCATTTTATCCCAATAATAGCGTGTGTTTATTCTGTCGTACGTTCTTGCATAACCTAGGTGTCCCGACAATGGCTCACAATGCAGCTGTTGCATCAGTTGTGCTTTTAGACCTTGAGGGATTACCAACTTGTTCTCCTGGTGTGGGACAGCCGACTTTTTATATAGCACACCATCTTTGACAGTAAAATTTTTTGCACGACGTTGCAAATGTGAATTGCCATAATTCGGATCCTGGACTGCCTGTAGTAAGTCTGACATGACTGTATGTTCTTCTTGGAACTCCGTGATGTCCACTAAGGGTAGCAAAAATGTGGGAATTTCATTGGCATCATTCTCGTCCTTTAGTGTTGCCTGGACCCAGGGTTGTCTGGAAAGACAGTCTGCGTCTTGATTGCATTTCCCTGATTTGTGGATTATTTCGTAATCAAATTCTTGTAGTTTGCAGCTCCATCTAGCTAATCTCCCTGTAACATTTTTGAGATTTTTTAGGTAACACAGTGGCTGGTGATCAGAAAAGATTTTTATGTGTTCTCCCCAAATATAGCTTCTCAGATACGTTAAACTCCACACTATGGTTAGACCTTCTTTTTCTCCAACTCCATAATTTTTTTCGGCTTTGGTGAGCGTTCTGGACACATAGCAAATGGGATGCAATTCCTCGTTCATTTTTTTATAAGAGTACTGCTGCTATCCCTTGGTCTGATGCGTCTACATGTAGCTCTTTTTCGGCGTTGGGAAGGTAGTGTGTTAACACTGGAGGTGATTCTAATTTTGTTTTTAAAATCTGGAAAGCTTCTTCTTGGGCTGATGTCCACCAAAATGGTGTATCTTTCTTCAGCAAATCGTATAACGGCCTGGCAATAACACTAAATTTTTCAATAAATTTTCTATAGTAGTTGGCGAGTCCTAGAAAACTTTGAAGTGTTTTTTTATTTCTTGGAGTTGCAAAATGGTGTACTGCTTCAAGTTTTGAAGAATCTGGAAGAATACCTCGCTCACTAATGGTGTGGCCTAGTACTGTTAGTTCTTTATACGCAAACTGGCACTTAGATGGTTTTAACTTTAGCCCAGTTGCTTTTAGCTTTGACAATACTTTTCTGAGGTTCTCGTTATGTTCTTCCAAATTTTTTCCATAGACTAAGATGTCATCTAAGTACGTCATTTCTCCATTCCACTTCATGTCTCCCAAAATTGCGTCTGCCAACTGCTGAAAAGTGCTTGGTGCTGTTGTAAGACCAAAACTTAGTCGGTTAAATTCGAACAAGCCATCGGTAGTGACGAATGCCGTTTTATGCCTGTCTTTCTCATCAATTTCCACTTGCCAGTACCCTGAAAACATGTCCAACGTAGTAAAATATCTAGCTTCTCCCAGGTAGGTCAAAATGTCGTCTATAACTGGCAGAGGATACACATTCTTTATTGTTTTTGCGTTTAATTTTTTATAGTTTACGCAGAACCTCATATCTCCATCTTTTTTGGGAACTAGGACTACTGGACTGGAATACGGACTTACAGACTTTCTTATCACCTCATTTTCCAACATTTCTTCCACTTGTTTATTAATAATTCTTCGCTCTGTGTGAGACACCCTGTATGGTCTGGAAACCACTGGAACGTCATCGGTCGTCTCAATTCGGTGCTTCACTAAATCCGTTTTTCCTAGGTCGCTGATGCTCCAAGCAAAAGTATCTTCAAAATCTCGAACTAACTTACTTACACTTTGAAAGTCATTTTTACACAAGTCCCTATTTACATTATAACTTTTTATTAAATTATCGTTCGTTAAAGTCACTAAAGTTTCGCTTATATTTTTTATAGAGTCACTATCTGCTTTAAACGCGATGCATGTGCCTGCAAAAAGTTTTTTGTCTTTCTACCGTAGTTTATTATTTCGGCATACCACGTCAAATTATCACAAAATTTTATTTATTTGAAGTCCATTTTGTATTAAAAGATCATAGTTCGGGTTAAAGTTTATTTTATTTCCACCAGTTTTTTTAAAGTTCACTTCGCTTTAATAATGTCTTTCGCAATTACCGTGTCACTACGCAACGTAATTTTCGCATTGTCCGTTCTGCAGTTTTCAATTTCAATACGCAACTCTTCCCAAAAACAACTATTTACATTACTGATTTGATTATTTACAATTTCTTTATGACTACTACTATCTCCTAAATTCATTGCCAAGGTAACTACTTCATTTTCATCCGTTTTCAAACTAATTTCATTCGCTTTTAAATTTATCATAGCTTCGTGGGCCTTAAGAAACTCTAATCCTAATAAAACGGGCTGGGGTAGGTTTTCTATAACTAATGCTTCTAAGGAAAAGGTACAACCAATAAAACAAACATTTATTTCTGCATAACCAATAATTTTTACCAGCGAACTATTCGCTACTTTAATAAAAGTTATGCCTGTGCCGGGCTTTATTTCATTTTTATTTACATATTTACTATCTACAATATTTTTAACTGACGCAGTGTCTATTATAACCTCAATATTTACATTATTTAAACGGAGAGAACATCTGTTGCTGCTTCTTGCTGATTCTGTTTCTGTTTCTGTTTCTGATTTTCTTTCTGTTTCTGGGCAGTGCTTATGTGTGTTATCACTGTCCGTTGGAGTTTTCCGACTGCTGTTGCTGTTGCCAATTTTGATATCTATTAGTTTGCTGCTCTGGACGGCGGCCATTTTGTTCTCGGTCATGTTGATTTGGCGTCCATCTTGGTCTTTGGTTTTCTAAATTTCGTTGACCCCTGTAATTTTGGTTGTTTCTATTTTGCTGCTTGCTAAAACAAACTCTTGCCTTGTGACCTGGTTTTCCACACTGAAAACATACTGGCCGACTGTCGGTAGTACGTGGCTGCCAGTTTTTAAAATTTAGGTTTTCTCTTATTCTGTCCTGGCTTTGATTTTGCATCGCTTTTCCAATTTCTTCTCCCACAACTTGTGTAATTTCATCCATCAAGTTCGATTTTGCTTTCTCTGGCTGAACCTGTTGACTTGTCCCTGTTACTTTTCTGACATTGACAGCTGTGCGAAGATTCCCGAAGCATGACTTATTTCTTTTTCCGCGTCGTTTATGGTTTTAACAAGCTCTTGAACTTCTGCAAAATTTTTTGGCTGCCTAAGCTTGATTTGGTAGGCGTATGTGGGTAGTAGACCTTGTTCAAAATGTTCTCTTCTAATTTCATCCTTGATTTTTGGATCTACTTTGTCGCATAGGTACACGATTTCCCGTAGATAATTCATTACGTTTTCACCTGGCTGCTGTCTTCTATAACGTAATTTTAGCTACGCTTCGTTGACATACGTGCTAAACGAAAATTCTTTTTTCAGGTCTTCTACCGTTGCTTTCCAATCGGAACCTGGGTTTCGTATTGCATAAATTTGCAACCAAGTTTGCGCTTGTCCCAATAAATACGACGAAAAATAACACAGCTTAAGGTTGTCATCCCAGATATTAATCAAAGCTGTTTTTTCATAATCTTCCAAAAATACACTTAAATTATCGCAATCCGG
The DNA here is from genome assembly GCA_963971165.1 of Philopedon plagiatum. Lineage (NCBI taxonomy): Eukaryota > Metazoa > Arthropoda > Insecta > Coleoptera > Curculionidae > Philopedon > Philopedon plagiatum. The sequence goes on from OZ020190.1 coordinate 57,716,957, forward strand.
ATTATACGAACGCGGCGCTACAAACTGTGGAACTGCCGGTGTTCTGGCTGGATTTATTAGATTTCCTAACGTGCAATTCAAGGTGTTCGGCATTTTTGAAAAAATATTTTTATCTGATTTTGGGGTTACCTGGTCGTTACTTGGCAATAAAGTTAGTGACTCGTTTGAAAAATTTTGAGAAATGGAGCTATTGCTACTGCTATTTTCCGCTGAAATTGACGACTGTATGCTTTCCGGCGAGTTATTAAATACTAATGACCTTCTAACACTTTCTCTACTTTTAGGGGTTGATGAAGTTTCAACAATTTTGTCGTTTTCTTTAGTACCAATCCAATATGTATTTTACAGAAACCGAAAAATTCTAAATCCTTTAAAAATAAACTAAGTTTATCCATAGAAAACGTACTAAATATGTAACACCAGCCAATAAAATATTTGTTTAAAAACGCCCTAAATAAATTTTAAATATAAAATAATACCGTTAAAAGCATGAAAGATAGTTAACTTCGCACCAGGAATGTGTCTAAAAAACTTTTGGTTAATCCGCAAAAAGCAAATAAAAACGACAACCTTGATCATGACCTTTTTGGAATTTTACCAGCAAATGTTACCTTAATAATTTCATATCTATTTCAAAAATATATTTTACCATATAAAGCAAAATAAAAATCGGTACCTAAGTAGTTTGCGAATTTTGCAAAAATTAATAATGAAACCAAAAAGGCAATTGTTCACGAAAATTACGGCCGCTCTGGCCGAAACACGGCGACCTCCACCAAAATTGTCACGGGATCTTAACTAAAATACTAAAACCCTGGCTTCATCATTAATTCTGCAGCAATACTTTTATTAAAATAAAATGAATATTTATATTTACAAGAATTCAAACGAGGCCTTACCTATTAATTCCTAATACATCGTCGACGGAGGAAAGTGGTTCTGTTCAGCTGTAACTCGCTTGGCTCGAAAGGTCAAAGCAAAAGTGACGTCTCTCTCTCATCACATCCATCAGGTCGACCCCTTCCCCTGCCAGCGGCCCGATAGTGCGACGCGCGACGACGCCTCGTCGCTACCGGACTTCAAGCAGGAGGAAGGGTGTTTCCCGGGAGCAATGGAAAAAACAATTTGGTGACAATATTATTCACTAAACTAGAATAAGAACTTTCGTTAGTACAACTTGTCTCACAATCAATTTGTGTACAAATTTTATTTTGAAATATTTGGGATGATGTAAAATTTTCGCTTGAATTATCATTAAATAATTGACTAGATAAAAGATCAAGGTAGTCTTGTTGATCTGTTGTATTAAAAAGTGTTGTATTTTTTGTGTCTACTACATCTTTCAAAAAATTTTCGTCTAAATTTATATTTTTATTTTGTTCGTCGTTATTTTTATCATTTTGTCGGTCAATGTCTTTATTTTCCTTATTATGTTCATTAAAATTACTGTCAGTATCAATATGTTTATTAATAAAATTTTCTAATTCTAAATCAATAGTATTAGTTTGCGTCTTTTGTCCACACGAAATTGAGTCACTATTTTTTTATTCTTAAAAAGTAAAAAATTCTCTAAATCATTTTTAACCTTATAAGGTGTCAATTCCTTTTGCTGCGCATTATTTTCTAACATATTTTTTACCATATATTGAAAATTTTTCGATCTCGGAATGTTAATATCTTGAAAAATTATTACCTTTGTTTCACTGTTTTTAACGATTGGATCAGGATTTGAACAGGATAGGTTGGAATTCATTTTAAACACTCACTGAATTGTTTGATGCGTGAACAGCTTAATGCTACTAAGGGTACTTCCATTTTATATACTCTTTATACATGCAGAAAGGTTAAAATCAGTGATTTCAATTTGCAGTGTGGCCTCTAAATTTTAATCAACAGCGTCCCTGGAATTTAGGAAAACTTAAGGATATTTAGGCTATTTAATTTAATTTAGTGGTGACAATTATAAAGGGGGAGTGACCCAATAAAAATAATTAAGAAATACATACGAAAATTTGTAAATACACTTAAGGGGTTACGCCACCCTGGCGCTCGGAAAGAGGTATAAAAATTAAAAAAATTGGACGCAGCCATTAAGTATATAAAAAATCTTTATTTCACACATATACATAGTAGTTTTGTGAACAATTTGCAATATTAACGATTTAAAATTTTTTTAAAATGGTGGAGATATGAGCCGATAAGTAGGACCCTCTTTTGAAAATCTTTGCTGGTGGTGTACGTGATTTCTCAGTTAGGCATTGTCTGAAACGCAACAAAATATTTTTTTCTTATTTAAAAGGGTAATAGCTAAAATGTGACGCAAGGAAAAATTTTTATTTTTTTTTGTAAAAATAGCAGCTGTTTGAAAAAAGCTTGAAATTTGCATCGAAATTTTGAGTTTAAAAAACTTATAACTTTTGAACAAGACATCCAATCAAAAAAATCCTATGTCACATCGTAGATAATATGATAAAGAAGAAGTGTTGTAAATTTGAGTCAAATCGGGAGAGTAGATCTTGAGAAATCGTGTACACCGTTTTGAAAAAATTAGATTCGAAAAAAGCGCAAAAGAAAAAAGTCAGCGTCTGAAAATCAAATATTTCTTTTAATTCTCTTCAGTCGGCGATACATGGACCGTACATGGGGTCTTCTAATGTTGTCATGATGCAGTGGCGGTTCGTGGTTTTTGAATATGGGGGTACAAAGCAGTTGTTAGGTGGAGGGGGAGGAGGGTTAAAGGTGAGGAATGAAAAGCGCCGAATGCTGGCTTGCACTATTTTTTTCTCAAAACGTCATAAACACCATTGATTTTATTTCTAAATCGGGTGTTGGACCCAACTTTTTGATTCCAACTTTATTTTCAAATGGAACAGGTCTATTTTCTAAAATATACTTTACAGAATTCATATTGACGATGAAAATACCGAAAAAACAGAAAACAAAACAAACTCTTGAACGACAAAGGCAGAAAGGCTGTAGAAGTTTTGAGACCGAAGCACGTGTACTATGCCGACCGTTGTCATAGCAACCACAGATTTATTCGCAATCTGATTGGTCATACAGCATCTCGTCGTTTTGCGTGACATCATCTCGCGGTTGTTCTCAAGCTGAGACGGTGCGGAAGTAAGGATTAGATTCGCGCTTGGTCCACCGTTCAGATTATAACGTGGACTTTTGCCAAGGTACTCCAAACTACCTTCCAAGCAAAAACGCTCCATTTATTTTATGCTTTCGCTGGCTCTGTACTTTATGTTACGAGGAGAGTTTGAATAGTTTTTTGGTGCTATGAGTTGCTTTAATGAAATATTTTATATATTTATTTTATTATTTTAGTTGGTAATTTAATTGGGGGGTGCGAGACCCTGCGCCCCCTGGCAGTAGCCGCCCCTGTCATGATGTGCTCCGCTAGCCAAAAAAAAAAATTCGATTTTTTGAAAATTTCAATATATGCAAAACTTTCCAACGAAACTAAAATCCTAGCTATTAAATATGCCCGGTTTATTTCGTAACGCATACCGTTGCCATAAGGTGTAATAGACGCTTCCAGACATGCATTAATGTATAAAAATTTCTTTGTTTATCTTCAAAAAAATTGTAGGGTAGTGGCGCTTCCCTCACTAAGTTTATCTATATAAAATTTTCTAACAAATATAGGACATATCTGTCCTACATTTTTTTTTGTTTCTAGTATTACAAGTCGTACTATCTGCCTATCTGTAAGAGAGTGTATTTAGACCATATTTTAAAATATTCTACAAATTAAGCCACTTTAAAGTTTGCCATATTTTCTAAAATTAAAAATAAATATTACACACCCCTGCCCTAATTTCGCGCAAAAGGTTGTTTTCTCACGATGCTTTTTAGGACATGTATATTAAAGGCGTATCTTGACCTGATTGGAATGCATCGCTTAACAGCCTTTCTTTTGCCCTACATTCGCAAGCTGTATTTATGTATCCTTTTTTGGACACATATATTTATGAGTGTATATAATTATATTGGCTTTAATGGAATGCTGTTAAGGTTTTGTTTAACGACTCTTTCTTTTTCGCGACATTGGCAAACTGCATCTTGATAAAGAGAAAACCAGCCGTATATTAAACTTCATGGGCGTCCATAAGGGGTGTATTTCATTTTTTACAATACAAATAAAGAAAATTGCTTATAATTATTTAGGTAATTATTTTAAGAGGACTAATTGATTTCCAAGCGCGCGAAAGGCGAGAGAGCGCGCCTGAGCTGTAGCAATAAACCGAACCTCCGGTGAAGTTAAATATACAGCGACCACAATAAAGTTTGGGAGAAACTGCATGGAGGCATTTATTAATAGAATATTTATCCACCAAACTTAACATATACCTATTATTAAGTATAATATTAGATAAATGAAACATTTAAGTATAAAAACGTTTTATCTATAATATTAATTACAATAATAATATTAATAATGTAAATTAAATAAGCCCAAAAAGTATCTGTTATAGAAAAAAGTTCCGCAAAGAAGTAAAAGAAAATTAATTCAAATTCTGCATACAAAAATAAATTTTGAATATTGTGGCGTACTTTTAAGGGAAAACTTAGTTTTCCTCAGAAAGGTACCCACTTGCGTACGGCAGCTCTTCGTCGGTAGAACAGATGGTCATCGGCTAGGAACACTTACGCTTTTTAAAGGCGCCACTCAGTTTTTCCTTTAATGGATTCGTTTCAGAGCTTCTGAACCGAGAAACCAAGCTCTTTTAGGATTAATAGTTAGTAATAAATAAATAAATAAATAGACTACCTGAGATTAGCTTCAATCAATTTAATTAGCGAATTGTGCCAAAGGAGGAACAAAAAAATATGTTTATAAATACCAAATAACATAGTTTAAAAATGCATTTGTTCTGATAAAAATAAATATAATGCAGTGAAGCCAAAATTCCCGAGTTATAGTAATATATACATATCCCCTATCTTTGGCCAAAGATTACCCCAATGTTATGTACATTTATGTACAAAAATATATTTAAAAGTCGCATGTGAACTCAATTTTAAAATAATCAGAAGGCTAGCTTACACAGGTAAATATGTAATATATGTAAAGAATGAATTTAAGAAATTAAGAGGATATCACGACAGTTATAGTATAAAAAAATTACGCAATTAAAAAAATGGAATAGACTGGCCTTAGGTTCTGGTGGGAGCTTCTAGAGTGTCCCCTGCATCCTGTGAAACAGACACTTGTTGGTGGCTAAATGTTAGGCCGCCAATCCTGGTTAGTACGGACAGCTACTTCCCTGATAGTTTATGAGAAAAGTGGAGGAAAACGTGCTGTGAAACGTGGACACCTCTCTAGCGCCTCTCTAACACCCTATCTAACGCCTCTCTAAAATCCTGTCTAGCACCTCTCTAAAACCATTTCTAACGCCTCTCTAAAACCCTGTAAATAATATTTACAATAACCAAAACGTTCGAAAACATTAAAGAAATTTAACGGCTTACCTCTAGGTTGAGGGGATCTGCCTTACTATGCACCTGGCGAATAAGAAATTAAAACGGGACTTCTCCCAGGAAGAATAATCATGAATCGGCAAAAAGACATAATAATATGTATGTAAGTAATCAGACACTACTTCACATTACAATAATTGGTGCATAAAATAGCACTATAAAGGCAAAAAAACTTCAGTCAGAAAAATCATGACTCCTCACACGATTAGCAAAATCGGAGTGTCTCGAAAAACGCTGGTACGTCGATCTACGAGTACCACGCATGGGTACTAGACGACATCTCGTCTGCTTGGATGCAACCGGTAGAGATATTTTGGAAGTTGGCGAATGCGCTGGATGATGGAAATTTACAAAAATATTAAGAACTAATAAGGGTAGTAGTGGTTAAAGATTTAACCGCTACACTGCCCCTCTCCAAAAGAAAAAAATTAAAGACTACAAAGTGGACTTTACATTTTTTTAAGCTTCATATTACCATAATATGATATGTGAGGTAAATATTAACAGTTTACGATAATCTAATAATAAAAAATATAAATAACCTTAGAACTTAGAAAAAATATACAAAAACTGCAGTGCACAAAATAGTGTTGTCAAAATTTTAGTATTGATAACTCTCGCGTATCACTCGCCCCCAGGGGAGATTACAGTCGGTAGGTCACTATCGGTAGGTCACAAATCAGGTAAGGTCACTAAATTGGTAAGTCCACTAACATCTGACAACTATTTGCCTAGCACTATTATTACTACCAACACTCACTAATAATTTCATATTAGCTAATTCAATCTATTTACAACTAAATCTATTTACAGCCTATAAGAAAGTAGAAACATCACTTATAGTAGAAAAACCATCGGTTATAAGAAACTGAAATAACCTAAAATGCTTTAGTATTTAAAATTTCTCACGGTATATAAACCAAACTATTTAAGTTAATTACTAGAAAAATAGTACCGATAATTTTTAAGTGTCAAGCAGGGTCTAATGAAACTGAAGTTGCAGCAAGGTGCCCGCGTGCATCAGCCCATTACACTTGCACAGAATTTTGACACTGAACCACGCCAAGGCGAGGTGAGTTACGCTAAGGTATGCTTAGCGGAGTTTTGCCCTAGGCAAATACCTAAGCCAAAACGCAAAAGAAAAAGAGATAAGGTAATTAAATTGAAGATAAGGCACGGTAATTTCGACCAAGTTATAACTTCAATCAAAATTTACTTTAAAAATTTTTAGGTAGAAAATAAAGGTAAGAACTTATGAGGAAAGAGATCTTTGGGTATCTTCTATATCCTCAGAATGTCCACGGTAAGGCAATAAATCTTTAACGTGCCACTTGCCTACTTTAGAACCATCTAGGTTTTTTAATTCATAGACCAAAGCAGATAATTTTTTAGAGACAAGAGATAAGATATGTTTAGGACTAAGTTTTGCAGCAAATTTGTTCGCAGCATTAGATAACATCTTGTTCGGACGCCATATTTTTTCACCTACATTAAAACAGACATCCCGTTTCCGGAGATTATAGAACTTAGAATTCCTTTCAAATGCAGAATGCAGTTTCTGGCGTATTTCTGCGAACAGATTACGAAACTCAGTTAAATTTTCGGCGTAGGTATTCCTATCACCCGGCAAAATTTCAGAAGATTGGTCTTGGGGAGGATGATCATAATAATCACCAGATAAAGGAACATGTCGCCCAAACATTAAATATGAAGGAGGAAAACTAGTTACTTCGTGAACTGCAGTATTAATAGCCTGCCTAATTTCAGCAATATGTAGATCCCAATCTTCATGTTTATCCACGTAACATCTGATAGCAGTAGTTATAGTTTTGTTGTTTCTTTCCACAAAATTGCATTGTGGTGAGTAAAACGGAGTAAACCACTGTTTGACGTGATATTTTTCACATAGATTTTTAAGGTTATGACTAGAAAAATTGGTTGCGTTGTGACAGATAAGGATCTGAGGCACACCAAATATAAGAAAAATCTGATTTTCTAAGAGATCTACAATAAGATTAGACTTAGAATGTTTAAGAGGAAAAGTAAAAGTGTATTTCGAAAACCAATCAGCAGCTACTAGCAACCATTTATTGCCTCTTTTTGAGCGTGGAAAGGGACCAATAAAATCTAAAGAAATAATCTGACCAGGTAAGTCAACAATTTTTTCCTTCCCCATTGTACCAATCTTAGGTAAGTTTGAATGTTTCTGCGCACCGCACACCAAACATTTACGAATAAACTTTAAAATTTGTGACCTCATCTGAGGCCAATAGTACAATTCTTGAACACGAAACAAAGTCTTCCGAAAACCAAAATGTCCACTGGTTGGAGGGTTATGACAATTTTCGATGACCTTATCCCTCTGAGGTTTTGGAATCAAGAGTTTCCATTCCTGTTTATTAAAAGAATAAGAGGAACGACCAGGAATAAATTTTTGGACTCAGTCACCTTCAATCCGCCATTGAGGATACTTTTCAGGACTTTTACGAATATTGTCACGAAGAGAGATATACCAGGGATCAAGAGATGAGAAATCAACAGATAAGGAAGATACTTGTAGAGGCAGTGTTTGTGAGGTAGATGGACTGTCCATGTCCATATTATCTGGAAGAGAATAAGGTATACGACTTAAGGCATCTGGAACAATGTGCATTGAGCCTTTTCTATGCTGTAAATCAAAAGTGTGCTGCCTTAATCTAAGCAACCAGCGACTAAGTTTACCAGAGGGAGTTTTAAGATTATTAAGCCAAAGTAAACTGAAATGATCGGTGATTACGGTAAAACGCGTACCTTCTACCCAAGGTCTAAATTTTTCTATGCAGAATATAACTGCCAAACATTCCCGTTCGGTCACCGAATAATTTCTTTCTGCTCTAGACAAAGAGCGGCTTGCATAAGCTATGACTTTTTCTTCTCCGTCTATAAACTGAGTCAACATTCCTCCAATACCAACATCGGAAGCGTCTGACTGAACATAGAATTTTTGACTGAAATCTGGTTGAGCTAGAATAGGTGCACTTACTAATTTTTGCTTGATACACAAAAACGCGGCTTCAGCTTCGTCGTTCCAACTGATAACTTCTTTTTTCTTTTTGCCTTTAAGAAGTGAATTTAAGGGACTTACAAGGGACGAGAAATCTTTGATAAACCTGCGATACCATGAACACATTCCTATGAAACGCTTAACTTCAGTCGAAGTGCGGGGACGTGGATAATTCAACATACAATCAACCTTACAAGGGTCGGTGGCTAAAGAATTATTTCCAACAATAAAACCTAGGTACTTTAAAGATGTCTTAAAAAATTGACATTTTTCAAGGTTAATAGTAAGGCCTGCATCCTTTAGTAAATTTTTTGCAGTTGTCAGTAACTCAATATGGTGTTCCCAAGTAGGAGAGCAAAGTAAAATATCGTCTAGATAAGAGAATATATACGATTCGTACTTAGGTCCAAAAATTGAATCTACCAACCGTTGTTGAGTTTGCGCAGCATTGCACAAGCCAAAAGGAACTACCCTAAATTGAAAGTGTCCGCGACCAATTATAGAAAAAGCAGTTTTTTCTTTAGATGCGTCATCCAAAGGAATTTGCCAAAATGCTTTTCGCAGATCTATAGAGGAAATAAACTTGGCATTACGCAAGTTATTTAAGATACGATCTACGTGAGCCAAAGGAAAACTATCATGTTTAGTCAAGTTATTCAAAAAACGTCCATCAAAACAGAATCTATATTCACCGTTTGGTTTTTTAACTAATAAGGTTGGAGAACTCCAAGGACTTTGAGATTCTTCAACTACACCTAATTTAATCATAGAGTCTAACTCTTTGTTTAGAATTTCTTGCATGTACGGAGAAAGTAGATAAGGTTTCTTTTTAAAAGGGGGGTTATCACCGGTATCTATATTTAGTTTAATTTTATTTGTTCTCCCTAACTTATCGTTACTATCAATTTCTTTAAAGGAATCTAAAACTTTTTGAGCTTCTATTTTTTGAGTAGGAGATAAGTCATCTACAGTGCAAAGTTTAGGAATACAAAATTTATTTGTTATTGTAGAAGTAGTACTTATTTCTATTTCATTACTATGAATAAACCAACTATTATTTTTGAAGTCCATTACTATATTAAACTGTTTTGCAAAATCAATCCCAAAAATAAATGCATGCGTTACAGAAGGTACAATTAAAACTTTGATTATTTTACAACAATCATTAATAAAAATAGGCAAATCAGAGACACCAACAACTTTTTGCTGTGTACCGTCTGCTGTGCGAACATTAGAATCTACCACTGAATGAATCTTAATCTTTAATTTTTTCAAAATTTTTATTCCACTTGATCCAACAATAGAAGAGTTAGCTCCAGAATCTAATAAAACTGTGATAACTTGATCATAAAGACGAACTGAGATATAAGGTCTGTTATCATTAACTTTGTTAATAAATAGAGGTAGTATTTCGTTACTTGTTTTAGGTGTTTTGAAAAAATTAGAGACATATATAAGCCATTTGTTCCAATCAGATTTATCAAAATAGGACTTTGTGGTTAACTTTCCATCAAAGTACCGACCACGGGCAGTGCTTGATGGCCTATTTAGTTTTTTGAACAATTTTTACAAGAATTAGTCTTTATATTGGGCTCACCGCAGCGATAACAAAATATTTTTCTTTTTTCAGTACACGAATTATAGGTATGATTAGGTATCCGACAATTGAAACAAATAATTTTATTCTTAGATATAGATTGAGATTCCTTGTTATCCAAAGCATCAGAAGGTTTATCTACATTTTCTGATTTCTTAAATTTCCTATCAGCATTAGACGTATTTTGGTTATCAAAACGAGAAAATATTTTATTAAAATTTTTATAGTTGCTTCGAGTGTCACGTTGTCGTGAACCACTTTGTTGATCCGAATCCGATAAATAAAATAATTGAGGTAGTTTTTTAGAAGTAGTCTTGGAAGCTTCTTCCAATCTTTTACACAAAATAGATAATTCATTGACAGTATCAATAGAATGTAAGGCAAGCTGATTGATATATTCAGGTAATAAATTTTTTCGAATGTATTTCACCTTAGTGACCTCCGCTGGAGACGTAGATAAGCGACAAAATAAGTTTTCTAAATGAGCCATGAAAATAGTTACTGATTCATTTCTCTTCTGTTTTCTCTGTCTTATTTGTTCCCAGACATCGTCGTCTGCATAAGGAGGTAAAAAATCTTTCTTTAAACGAGATACTAAAGAAGGCCAATCTGTAATACTAGATTTAATGCTACGGTACCATATGAACGCATCACCAACAAAAAATTCAACAGCTGAGTTAATTAATTCATTTTCTGAAACATCACGAGCCTGAGCAAGATCAGAAACTCTTTCTAAGAAGTAGAAAACACTTTTTGTATCCCCATTAAATTTAATTCCCCAAGAAGATATTGGTTGCTTACTGGCTGTACATGTGACAACAGGATTAACATTAACAATCGGTGGAGAGGTATGAGTAAGATTATTTAAATTAGGATTTGATGAGGGCGACTCCTCTGAAACTTTTTCATCTAAATCTGACTCTACTTTAAGACACGTTGCATAAGATTCGTTACGAAATTTAATTGCATCGCCATCATCGGCTTCCGGAATTTTGATTCTTTTTATTCGGCCGCATAAATGAGCTAGTCTTGACTTAACGCGAAGGTAAGTACTATCGGTAGCACTTCCTTCAAAATCTGAAATAATATTTTCAATAGATGCAATACTTTTGTTTATTTCTGCTCGTTCGGTTCTAAAATCGGGTATATACGCTTCTATACAAATCTGACTTCCAGGTATCTGAATTTCTTTTTTTAAAAGTCTAGACAAAATTTTTCTTTTTTCTGCCACGTTACGGTCCGTATAAACAGACCTAATATTTAGTTCATAATCTAAAAGGTGATTAATTTGAAATTTATCAACGGTGGCAGCCATATTTAAAAATTTTTCTTTTCAGATAAGTATTCCAAAAAAACTTCTTAAAAATTTTAAATTAACGTTAGGAATTAAATAATTCAAGTATTTGTTATAAAAGACTACAAAAAACAAATTAAAAATATTTGGACAACCGGTATATAATTTTTAAAGCCAACCTGTATAGTTGCTTATGTAAGGATCACGTTTGAGACAACCTGTACGTAAATTAAAATTTGGTCAGGCAAAAGCAATTTTTTTAAGGTAACAATTGAAATTTGAAATAAACGGTAACTGCTTAAAACATTTTAATTATAAATCTTAAATACTGGTTTTAATTTTGAAATAATGTTTTATTCTATTCAAATAAGATGCATTCGGTAAATAATATAAAATATTATTTTACTACAGTGTTCGTCAAGACGTATACATTTCCAACAAATATGCTTTTTTGTATCGGTAAAGGAATGCAAGAAAAAATGGTTTAGCCAAACAACTCAAGGACGCGACGATCGCAATTATCAATTCAGCAAATATCTAATTTTATTTGAAAATTAGGGGAAACAAAATTTTATTAATAAATAATTGGCCAAAATATTAATCAAAATTAATATCTCTATAATTAATAAATGATATACACCATTGTTTGTGTGTAGGTATGAGTATTTTTATAAGACAGAAAAAGACAGAAATAGAACCCGTAAAAATACATATTGCGAATAGTCAGTTTTTGGGGAAAATATAAAAATTTATAGATAAACAAGCCTGAAAGAAAATTTGAAAATTAAGAAAAAATGTTATGGGGTTTTGAAACTAATCTCAGTAGAAAAAATACAAAAAATAAAATCAAATCGTAAGCACTCAAGCCCCACGCCTATGGGCGCTATTTTATGTGGCGTACTTTTAAGGGAAAACTTAGTTTTCCTCAGAAAGGTACCCACTTGCGTACGGCAGCTCTTCGTCGGTAGAACAGATGGTCATCGGCTAGGAACACTTACGCTTTTTAAAGGCGCCACTCAGTTTTTCCTTTAATGGATTCGTTTCAGAGCTTCTGAACCCAGAAACCAAGCTCTTTTAGGATTAATAGTTAGTAATAAATAAATAAATAAATAGACTACCTGAGATTAGCTTCAATCAATTTAATTAGCGAATTGTGCCAAAGGAGGAACAAAAAAATATGTTTATAAATACCAAATAACATAGTTTAAAAATGCATTTGTTCTGATAAAAATAAATATAATGCAGTGAAGCCAAAATTCCCGAGTTATAGTAATATATACATATCCCCTATCTTTGGCCAAAGATTGCCCCAATGTTATGTACATTTATGTACAAAAATATATTTAAAAGTCGCATGTGAACTCAATTTTAAAATAATCAGAAGGCTAGCTTACACAGGTAAATATGTAATATATGTAAAGAATGAATTTAAGAAATTAAGAGGATATCACGACAGTTATAGTATAAAAAAATTACGCAATTAAAAAAATGGAATAGACTGGCCTTAGGTTCTGGTGGGAGCTTCTAGAGTGTCCCCTGCATCCTGTGAAACAGACACTTGTTGGTGGCTAAATATTAGGCCGCCAATCCTGGTTAGTACGGACAGCTACTTCCCTGATAGTTTATGAGAAAAGTGGAGGAAAACGTGCTGTGAAACGTGGACACCTCTCTAGCGCCTCTCTAACACCCTATCTAACGCCTCTCTAAAATCCTATCTAGCACCTCTCTAAAACCATTTCTAACGCCTCTCTAAAACCCTGTAAATAATATTTACAATAACCAAAACGTTCGAAAACATTAAAGAAATTTAACGGCTTACCTCTAGGTTGAGGGGATCTGCCTTACTATGCACCTGGCGAATAAGAAATTAAAACGGGACTTCTCCCAGGAAGAATAATCATGAATCGGCAAAAAGACATAATAATATGTATGTAAGTAATCAGACACTACTTCACATTACAATAATTGGTGCATAAAATAGCACTATAAAGGCAAAAAAACTTCAGTCAGAAAAATCATGACTCCTCACACGATTAGCAAAATCGGAGTGTCTCGAAAAACGCTGGTATGTCGATCTACGAGTACCACGCATGGGTACTAGACGACATCTCGTCTGTTTGGATGCAACCGGTAGAGATATTTTGGAAGTTGGCGAATGCGCTGGATGATGGAAATTTACAAAAATATTAAGAACTAATAAGGGTAGTAGTGGTTAAAGATTTAACCGCTACAATATACAGAGTCGCTCAAAATGTTATGACTGATCAATGTATATTTCTTTTATGAAGAATATTCCTTTTTCTAATGGTTTATTACTCTTTGTAAAAGATGAAACAAATTTTAAATTTGTATTTGTTGAATTAAAAAAAAAATTAAAAGGATTTTAAAATACCCATGTTATTTGAATTTGTTTAATGTAGAACTTTCCAGTCTCTTGGAGTAATATTCGAAAATTGGAACTCCCTTTTACTTATTCCCGAAATTTTTTCTCTAATGGGTACTCGTGGTGGAATAACACACTTATTTAATTTTGTTAATATAAACATCGAAATATCTCTTGAAAAATTAGGTTCTGATCAATAATATTTTAATTACTATTTCTTTAACTGTTTTTCTTCTTTTCGATTGCCTCCATAATATAAACAGATTCACGAATTGGCATGTTTCTACTCAATCGACTATCAACCAATTCAGGCAACATTCAATTATAACCAAATTTTTGTAAACTGGGTAGCACTTTTTCAAGCCAAAAATCACTGTCTCTTAAAACTGTCTCTGTTTTAAGACCCAGTGGTTTCCAGACACAAAAAATACGATAGAAGCGGTCTATTACTGCGAGCTGTCCCTGAATTTGGTAAAACCATTTATGAGTTTTATTGGCAATATATTGGTCGCCTTATTTTTTTCAGAACGTTATCTTTTTGCATTCGATCCCTTCTTCAGGGGTGATTTTCCTCGCTGAAAACGGACATATGGTTTCTACCAGACCGCTGTCTCCTACAGTACCATCAGATGACGCTATACAAGGTAGCAATTGTCCTGGTGAATAAGCAGTCCACATTTTTCTATTGTAATGTTCAATAATTTAGCCAAGTCACACAACGCCTGATTTTCATATTTGTTACCCCATTCTATCGCGGAACATTTTAAATAATTTGTGACAATTAGAATCTTTTCCAAATTAGCACCCGGAGTGGTTTCTTTTCTTTTACAAATTGTCCTAAAATTTAAAGCTGTTATTATTTTTCTTCTAGCCTCAATCCACTTAACAGAGTGGGATTATTTTCTCGTTTTAAATTCCAGTTCTTTTATTTCTTATGGTTTTTAGAAATGTCTCCTAGAAATGCAATTTAAATTCTTCGGGTGTAAGGTCTGGTTTTTGACACATTCGACCATAGCTTTTATCAGTGGCTCGTCTGGGACTTTTGTCATTATAAGATTTATACAGATCATAGAAAGTTAAATGTTTTGTATTGTATGTTATGGTAGCCATATCACTTCTACCAGAAAATTGCTTTCCCCGTGTATAGTTTAATCTTTTTCCTCCAATATACTTACAAATAATGCTACTAAATTGGTTGACCAGGTTGTTATCCACATCATATATTAAACTTTTGCTAAATTTTAGATAAGTACTGAAGAAATTCTATTATTTTTGAGTATATTCCACAATATCGAAGGTCAGGAACTATATTTTCTGTATCAGAAACATATTTTAAAACGTTACATTTCTTATGCTCTCCAAATACATGGCTAGGAATGTTTATATATCATTTTTAAAATTTATGCTCTTAACGGTATGCGAACAGTCTTCATTTTTTCTTAATTTTATGACTCTAATTACAGCTAATCTTATTTTTAGCATGTTTGATTTGACTTTATTTCTTAGCTTCAGAGGGTCATTTGATACACGTTAATTTTCTTAACATTTATTACGCAAAATTAAATTTTCTAAAAAGTTATAAAACTTGTGTTTATTTTTTAGAGTATCTACTTTTACATAGGTTCAAGCCAATAGAACCGTATAAAAATTTTACTCCATTACAAACTTTGAACCCCCATTTCACCAACTTAGGGGTTGATTTATTAAAAACTGGAAAACATGCGTTTAAACATTTATTTTTAGGGTACTTTTATGAAGTTTGGACTTAATGGACAATCTAGTATTTTCTGTCCATATAAAACTCGAACCCCTATTTCACCCCTTTAGGGGTTGAATTTTGAAAAACCTTATCTTAGTGCACGCCCACGAAATATCAGAAACCACTGTGCAAAATTTCAAGTTTCCAGACTCAGCGGTGTGGGCTGTGCGTTGATACCTCAGTCAACCAGTCAGTCAGTCAGTCAGTCGGTTTCCTCTTTTATATATAGAGACTAGTTTGCGCCCGCGACTTCATCCACGGTATAACAATTTTACTCCATTACAAACTTTAAACCCCCATTTCACCCCCAAAAGGATTGATTTATTAAAAACTGCAATACACGTGTTTAAACATTTATTTTTTAGAGTACTTCTATGAAGTTTCGAGTTAATAGGACCATCTAATATTTTTTCCATACAAAGTTTGAACCCCTGTTTCATTCCCTTAGGGGTTGAATTCTGAAAAACCCTTCCTTAGTGTATGCCTACGTTATTTAAGAAACCTCTATGCAAAATTTCAAGTTTCTAGACCCAGTGGTGTGAGTTGTGCGTTGATACGTCAGTCAATCAGTCAGTCAGTCAGTCAGTCAGTCAGTGTCATTCAGTCAGTCAGTCAGTCAGTCAGTCAGTCAGTCAGTCAGTCAGTCAGTCAGTCAGTCAGCCAGTCACTCAGATTCTTCTTTTATGTAGTGAGAGAAGATAATCGGAATACTGTTTTTTCGCCTAACTTTAAAACACCCTGTGGAATAATTGTGCAGCGTAAATATTTCAAAATGTCATTTGGGATAAAGTTTCATCTATTCTCTAAACTTTATTTTTGGAACCATGTCAATGGTCAATATCTGCATTTCTGCGTTTCAGCACCCAGGTGCAAAATATGCTGGTTATCAATTTCTTTTTAAAAACTGAATCACGTTGTTGTTACACGAATGAGACTTTTAATATTTCACTAAAAAATCATTATAAACCAGGGTAAAGAAACTAGCAACTT
The DNA here is from genome assembly GCA_963971165.1 of Philopedon plagiatum. NCBI lineage: Eukaryota > Metazoa > Arthropoda > Insecta > Coleoptera > Curculionidae > Philopedon > Philopedon plagiatum. The sequence goes on from OZ020190.1 coordinate 57,733,513, forward strand.
CCATATATTATCTTTTTTATACCCTAATAGTATTTTTATTGCGAAACGTTAGTTTCATTCGTATTAGAACAACGTTACTAAATTTGTGGCCAGTTCATTTTGCACCTGATTGTTAAAAAATGCGGATATTGACATAAACCCAAAAACAAAGTTTAGAGGATAGACGAAACTTTAACCCAAGGGACATTATGAAATCTTTACGCTGCTCAATTATAATACAGGGTGTTTTAAAGTTACGCTAAAAAAAACAGTATTTCGATTATCCTTGTATAAAATGTCAAATAAAGGTTTATGGAAAATTTGAAGAAGATTAAAAAATTATTCAAATCGGACTAAAAATAAAAAAAATACCAAACCTAAAACTTAAGATAAAATTTTAGGGCGTCCGTTTCTTGTGCCCCTGAGCGTATTTTTAAAACATGATTTTTTTTATCATAAATCCATTAAATTAATAACACATGAAAGAAAAATACTCTAATACTCGTACTTAAAAAAATGTATTTACGTTTACATCATCAATAAAAACGTGGCAAAAATTATGTTTTGACAAGTTTAAGACTGATTAAGATTTTAATTCAAACCACTTCTAAATTTGAAACCTTTTTAGTAAATCTGGCCGTGAATATTTTTAGAGACAACCATTGGTGCTAATAATAAAAAACACTGAAGAACAACAACATCTAACTAGGGGTTGGAAAAAACATTTTTTAGTTTGTATAACGTACCTTTATTTCTTTTTACGAAAAAGTTTTTTATTTAATGTCATAATTCATTAATCATGATTAATTCGTGAATGTATTTATTATCAAAAAATCTTAAAAGAAAAAACACAAATCTTTATTTTCTACAACTATCTAAAATTATAAAGACTTTCCTAATCCTTTTCAATTAATCAATTATAGATTTTGGGGATACGCCTTATACTATATATTTTGTAAAATCATACATTACTATTACCTATACATACATGTAGCTTTTCCTTATAATACGTTTGGATGTATGTGTAAGTATTGTCAAACTGACTAATTAAATTAATTACACGAGGCCTTTCATTTCGTGCGGCGGTAGCACACTTCATCGTGTTTGTAGATAATATGATCTTAGATATGTTTTTAAAACCGAAAAAACTAGTAAAAACAAAGACTGGAGAAGAAATACCTACTACATATTAATATGAAACCACACTTATTAGCATAAATTGTTATTTTACAGGTACTACTCATTTTTGTTTATTTGTGATTTAGTAGGTACAATAATTTAGTAATATAATATTTCCATCTATCAAAAATAATACTATACTTACTGGTAATTTTAAAAATTGTAAGTTTTTTTTTCGTTTTTCTAAATTCGTGAGTGGTTGTGAGTTTACACTTAGCACTGCTATATTTCCACATCTTACCACCTAAACGCATAAAAGGTAAATTAACATTTATGCAATGTAACCCAACCGTATCGTCTGTACTCACCCTGCCGCGTCTTGTTACATTACGTGAAAATCTGTTTGGCGCTAGCTGACGGGCACCAAATTATTTGAATTTTTAGCATGCGGACGTTTACTGTTTAGTCTAGAACTAAATAGGTAATAATTTTTTATGCATTTTTTGGATATTTCTATTTACTTAAAGGTTTTTGCAACAGATCTCTTTTTTTGTTTTTTAAATTTAAGTTTATTTAAAGACACTATGACAATGGCAAACACCTCGTTTTTCCGAATTTTTAAACTACGATATTTCAGCCAAAAACACCAAAAATAAAAAAACTAAAATAACAGATCTGTTAGAAAAACACTTGTAGAATTACACTCCTTTCGAAATTTGTAGAAAAACTAGTTGCAACAGACTTCTTATCAAAATTAGGAGGCTTGTTGGCGCCTATCAATCATTATAGATTAGGCCTCTTAAATGTTAATTATTAGTTAAAAATAAATATATTTTCCTTTCTTCTATTTAAAAAGCTAGGAGTGCAAGTACAACCCCTTGCTTCTTAAAACTTATAGAAGGAAATATAACATTTTTTAAAATTTATTCGTATTAAAGAGGCGGATAAAAAATACTATATTTTTAACACACTTTTTATTCCTTTAATGTCTTCATTTTCGCAAAATAACACAACAACTTAAAATTATCCCTCACGCCACGTTGAGCTCTCTCTCAGAAGTACCGCTCCCTCTTCTCTCGTTCGCCCGTTCGCCGTCAGAGGGACCAACGCTGCCATTCTTCTGCCCAGTCCGCCGTTGCCACCTTGTCGCCAGATTCTCCACCTTTTACAGTCGGCCATCCTGCAAAAATTAATGCCCTCATTAATATAAATCAACTTTCTAAGAGATCAATCAGATCTTGTCTATCCGTGATCTCGCCATCACTATCAGTGTCGCTTGCGCCATTGTCACAATCCCCAGATGTTCTACAGTAACGCCTCAGGGAATCAATCGCCACAACCGCCCTGAAGGTTTTATACCCTCTTACGCCTTTAACAGCTGTTATAACATACCTGTCATGACCCAACACTTTTGCTATACGATAGGGGCCATCGTATTTATTAATCATTTTTCGATTAACCCCTTTTTCGCCTGAACATGTGCCCGCCTTTCGCCATAGCACTAAATCGCCCACCTTATAGGTATTGGTTGCAACCTTTCGCCTTTGAACATATCGAGCTTTCATAGCTCTACTCGCCTTGGTCAAGATTTCACTCGCCTTAGTGCGCCGTTGGAGCAAGGCCTGTTATCGCCTCAAAGGTGTCCGTATGGCCTTGTGCTAAGTTCGCCTCTTGCACATCGCCAGTCAGCTCCGCATTTGTTCCACTTGTTTGAGTAAACATCAGTTGTGCCGGAGAGAAGCCAGAACTTTGATTCGCTGTTTGATTCATACCCCATATAATTTCTGGAAGCTTCTCATCCCAAGTCACTTCAGATACTGCACTTGCTTCAATCGCATTCAACAAAGTGCGGTTCTGTCGCTCCACTTGACCATTCGCCCTGGGTGTTGCAATTGCATTCAGCACATGCTTAACACCTTTTTCCGCCACATACTTAGCAAACTCTTTGCTAGTAAACGCCAGTCCTCGATCGGAAATAATACGCCTTGGATATCCAAATTCGCCAAACACCTCTCTCAATTTTTGAATAGCCTCAGAAGACCGTAAAGTCCTCGTTGGCTTCGCCAAAGTGTACTTAGTAAAAGCATCTACCACCATGAGCACATATATATATATATATATATATATATATATATATATATATATATATATATATATATATATATATATATATATATATATATATATATAACGGGCCAACATGATCAATATGTACCTTGTGAAATGGTATCGCCACCTTTTCAATAGGGTGCAGTAATCCTGCTGCCCGCCCATGGTCGCCTTTCTCAAAAGCACAGCTAATGCACGCCTGCAGGTACTTTTGATAAACCGCCCCATTTTAGGAAACCAATAAGTTTGTTTTACCAATTGCAAACATCGTTCAACGCCTGGATGACCAATGTCATGATGATATTTGCGCGCCAAATTAAATCTCGCCATTGATGGAGCATACAATCTATCGCCCAGTAAAGTTTTTCTATATAATCGCCCATTTACTACCTTGTACACCTGTTTCACGCCTTTATCCGCCGTTCCTGCAGTCAAGGCAGTTACACTCGCCTGCGCCTTGTCGTCTTGTAACTGTACTGTTAAAACCCAATCCCCCTCTGTCATAGTTACCATACCTACATTTGCCGGATTTCTACTCAAAGCATCAACATGTTGCATCTTTGCGTTAGGTCTATACTTAATTTCCATGTCATACTCCTGTAGCGACATCCACCATCGAGCTACTCTAGGTATCAGATCTCTTTTCAGCAGGGTCGCCCTTACTGCCGAACAGTCTGTTACCACCTTAAAGTGTACTCCGATTAAATACACCCTAAAGCGCTTTGTCGCCTCCACTAACGCCAAAGTTTCAAGTTCATAGCTGTGCCACGCCTGCTCTGCTATTGTAGTAGCTCTGCTATAGTAGAAAACTGGTTGTAACGCTTCATTCTCCTGTTGTTGCAGCAAAATTCCTGCCATGCCCCATTTACCGCATCAGTATGTACTTCAGTAACCGCCGTACTGTCATACAACGCCAAAACTGGTCTTTCCGACAGCAAACATTTAAGTTTGTCAAAAGTCGCCTGCTCAGTGCCATGAGATGTCCTTCTTACTTAAATTTGTCAAAGGTCAAGCGATTATTGCAAGGCCTTTCACAAATTTCCTAAAATAACTCGCCAAACCTACAAACTGTCTTACACCATGTACGGTAGTAGGTGTAGGAAACTGTTTTACCGCCGGTACTTTCCTTTCGCCTGAACGTATACCTGCAGCACTTATTTCATGCCCCAAATATTCTAACTTCGTTTCTAAAAATCTGCACTTTGATAAGTTCAATTTTAACCCCGCCTTCGCCACCATGTCAAGAACTCGTTCAAGCAACCCTCTCACAGTGTCGCCGTAGGCAGCAGAACATCATCCATATACGCCAACACAAGATCGTTCTGCAATCCTTGCAACATTTTGTTCACCACTCGTTGAAATACCGCCGGTGCATTCGCCAAACCAAATGGTACACGTAGATACTCGTAGTGACCGTCGGGAGTCACAAACGCCGTCTTTGGAATGGAATCTTTGTGCATTGGTACCTGATGATACCCCTGCGCCAAATCAAGGGTAGTGTAAAAACATTTTCCCGCCCATTTGTTTAACTGATCCTCCACCAAAGGCATAGGACTACGATCCTTGATAGTCACAGTATTCAGCGCCCTGTAGCCCACGCACATGCGCACATCGCCATTCTTTTTAGGTATCAACACAATGTGACTAGCATACTCCGATTCACTTTCTCTTATAACGCCACTTTGTAAAAGACTATCCAACTTATCTCTCACTAGTGCCCTTTCATGCATTGATAACCTATAAGGTCGATACACCACTGGCCGGTCACTTTCAACTCTAATTTTCATTTCGCCTAACGTAGTAAGACCTAGATCAGTATCGCTACTTGAGAAACACCCTCTCATTTTTACCAGTAAATGGAGCAACCGCCGCCTATCATGCGCACCTATGTCACCTACGTGCACACATGTCAAATCAAACATACTACTTTCGCCATTATCGTCATTTAAATTTGTACTCACCACAACTTTGTGTACCTTGACAGTTGGACCTAGCATCGTCGCCCTTGCCATCACCTGCCCAGCTCGCCATTGTACGGGTTGGGTGCCACAATTTGTCACTGTCAGCACGCCAGCTGATCCGCCTTCCAAGATGTGGTTTCTGATTGCCACTAGCGCTCCGTTGCACTCGAATCGCCTTGCAGGTACCCAGCATTTCTCGCCAACATGCATGTCTTCCACCACCACCTCCACTTGGGCCTCTTCGCCTGGGGCTACCTTAACATGCTGTAGTGGAAGCACCCGATGTGTGATTATCGCCTCGACATCATCTTCATCCAAAGTCATCAGCTGGATGAAGTCTTCCGCCTTTTGGGTAGAAGTCAGCTGCGCCCCGCCACCTTGCACTGTGAGTTTGACGCCAGGGTCGCTAACGCCGGTTGCCCTAAAAGAAGATCAGCGTCAGCAAGGTCACACTCGGCGATTAACGCCATTACAGTTAGAGGGACACCATCCACAGTGACTGGTAGCGCCGTCTCGCCCCTCACTGTGCATAGCGCCCCGCCAATTCCTTTCAGAATTACGGAAGATGGTCTAACCTTGAGGTCGCCGAGTGAGTCAAAACATTCGCCTGTTATGACATTTCTCTCACTGCTCGTGTCTATATACGCCCTCAAACACCTACCATCCTCCATAATTGCCGATTTCTTATAAGTGTTGTCACACACTTCAACAATCCTTACCTGCGACCGCCGTTTGGTGAATGTATGGCCGCCACCTGAAGAACCAGCCGCCTTCGGTCCACCCTGTCGCCTGTCAGGACACGAGTAGTGGTCATGTCCCGGTTGCCTGCACCGGATACACCGCTCCACTCTTGGATTCGGGCAATCCCTGCTCAGATGACTGCCTATCTGCTGGCAGTTATAGCACCGAACACCTGTCTCTTCCACCGGTCGCCTTGCTATTTTCTGGGTAGTGCCACTCCCTTGTTCGCCTGTGTTACGCCTCTTGTCGCCTGTTTGCTTCTGATACCTGTCAAATGAAGACAGAAACCCAGGATACAGCTCGCCAGGGAACTGCATTGGAACGCCCTTGCATTCCCCTGCAGTTCCCCAGGGAGACCGTTAATCACACATGAAATTGCCTTTTCGCCCGTATTTCACACCTTGTTAGCTTTGACATCTTATCATGGTAGTAATGAGTCATGGACTCGCCTTCCATTTTAACCCGCGCCAGCATTTCAAGAAGCAGCTCAGCATAATCGTGCTGTCTTGGAAACGCCTGTGCAATCGCCACTTTCCACTCGCCCCATGTCTGGTCATATCGATCGAGCCTATTGTACCAACTTCTTGAAGCGCCTTGTAATTTTGCCTGCATAAAATAGGCCTGCTCGTATCCTGACCATCCATGAATATGCCCTAACTGGTCGATTTTACTGAGCCACCTTTCAACTTTGCAGTCTTTGTTATCAGGGTCGAACGGTTCCAGGATCTCAGCGCCCGCCCTAGTCCTAGTCGCTCTTGAACACAAAGTGTTGCATGCCGATTCCGCCCTGTCTGCCCCGCTACCGCCAGTTACCGGCTTATAACTATGCTCACCTGATGCACCCGCCTGCGCCCCCAAGCCAAGAGCATTCTTTCCGCCTGTTACCTGCTCCATCGCCTTCACAGTCTCTCTCGCCACGATTTCTTCAATGCTTTTTGCTAATCCGCCTTTCAAAAGTTTCGCTATTAAATTCGCCTGGTCGCCGTCTTCATTTCTTTCCACCTCGGGCTCGTAATCCAACTCTGAATCGCCGCTCAAACTTGTTGATCTCCCTTTTTGAATTTCGTCCGCCATTTTGTTTCGTCGCCTCTGGTTACACAAACAGGACCGCCGAAACTAAAACTTTAACGCCTTGTTTTCACGCAATTTAATAACGCCTCTCCACCAAAAACACCACTAGCACGTAGTTTATCCCACTTCTGAACTTTTAACACACTTTCTATTCCTTTAATGTTTTATTTTCGCAAAATAACACAACAACTTAAAATTATCCCTCACGCCACGTTGAGCTCTCTCTCAGAAGTACCGCTCCCTCTTCTCTCGTTCGCCGTCAGAGGGACCAACGCTGTCATTCTTCTGCCCAGTCCGCCGTTGCCACATTGTCGCCAGATTCTTCACCTTTTACAATATTTTCCATTCCTCTTCTATTTAAAAGCTAGGGGGTGCACACCCCCTAACTTTTTAAAACTTGTAGAACAAAATTATAGTTTTAATTTATTCGTATTAAAGAGGTGAATTGAAAATACTAATTAAAGATAATGAATAATTATGTTTAAATAAACGGGTACAAAAGTATGCTCACGTGACTCGCAAATTAGTATAATTAACGCCAAGTATTGTATGTAAACGTAAAATTATCAAACCAATAATATTAAACGAATGTTTGCGATAGTATGAGACGACGCTGATCGAGGCTGCTTTAAGGTTTCTCCGGATATTTAAAGTATGCTTAAGCTATTTCTTAATCAGTTAGTCAAGTCATTTTCTGTCAATAGCAGCAGATTTTTTAAACTTTTATTTTTTTATTTTTTAAATTTTTACTTTTTTATTATACAATCTAATCAATCCAATCAAGCCCGCTACTGGAGAGGTCGTTTGATTCGTTTAGAAGGAAACAGGGTGCACGAAACAGTGCTGCAGCGAACGCTAGAGCGGCGGCAACAGCTACCCCAGCTCCTGCAAGACAAGGAGCGCCTAGAAGTACAAAATTTGCAGCAGGGGCAGCTTATACATCAGCTGCGGCAGCGTGTGCAGCAGCAGTGGGAGCAGTTAGCTCAGATGGAGCGGCGGCAGTTAGCTCAGATGGAGCGGCGGCAGGCATATCTGCAGCGGTTACATGAGCTAGAACTGGAGCAGCTACAGCCATAGCCCGAGCACCCTGACGACCCTACCATACAGACCAACGAGGTGAGCAGTACGTCGGTTCATCCCGCGGGATTGTATGGGACATATCGGGACTAGATGTGTGAAGTGTTTAGGGACAGTGTTAGGTAAATAGTGTTTAGAGACAATTTTAAGGTAATGTGTTTTTCCAATTTTGCTTAGTTAAAAATATTTTAAAGTGCTTTGTTCATATTTTAACCCCTAAAATAATTCCATTTTTAGATCTTGTAACTACCAAAATTTTTTTGCTAAATATTTAATTTTAAAGAAAGTGTAGTAATTAATGTTTAGATTCACTAAGAAGGCTTAAGATTTAGTATTAATTTAAATTAAGATCTTATAGTTAATCAGTTATGTCTTGACAGGGTTTAGTCCTGTCACTGTTAATAATATTCGTCATTAAAAACTTGTGAATTATCCTGATATTTCAGCGATTTGCTTGGTATTTTAATGTAATGTATTTTAATGTAATAATTTTTAGTTCCATTATTTATTTATTTATTCACAATAGTACTTACGGAATTTACAAAAAAAACTCCAAATAGTACCCTAATGCTAAACATTTTAAAAATTAATTTTTAACCTTACGCCTAAAAGAAGCAAAACTGACATTAAACATATCCAGATTTCCATAATGATCATCGTAGTTCTTAGCTTAGCTTAGTAATAAAACTCTGATTGCCATAATTTGTTGTATGTGGTAGATAATAAAAAAGCTGCCTAGATCTGGTTGTTCGTAATGCTGTTCTAAATGATACTAGAGATAGTAATTCAGAGCAATCAATTTGACCATTTAATAATTTATACAGAAATAAAACTAGGGCTTCACACCTGCGACTTTTAAGGCTTTTAATTCCTGCCAACTTAATGCGCGTTAGGTAAGGTATTTCCTTATAGGGAAATCTTAATTGATACCCCAAACTTTAAGGCTTAAAAAAGGCTCCACTCGTACACGTTACTATTTTATTGACTCACAACTCTTCTTGTATAAAACATGTATTATAAATAAAACATTACTATTGTAACTACAACAATTTTTTTAAAAAACAACGACCACTACGATAACTTATTTCAGTATTACCAACCTTCTAATCAGAATACTAAAAAACTACCAACTTAAATTTTGACATTTCTGTAAATGTAACTTTAAGGTTAACTGTCAAAGTATGAAATAGATTTAGGTACCATTGTTTTGACAACATTCCCCCTCAATGGCAAAACACCTTTCAACCTTTAACTTTTTACATAAGACAGACCTAATTCATTACGAAAAATTTTAAACATTATAGTACCCAAAGGTTTAGTACAAATGTCTGCTATCTGTTCCTGACTACATAAATATTTCATACAAATAATATTTTTCTTAATTTTACCCTCACAAAATGAAATCTTATGTCTACATGTTTGAGGCGTTTGTGAAACTCTGGATTTCTGCAGACCTTTAAAGCAGATTGGTTATCAGCATACAGAGTAACACAAATGTAGTTTTCTTCAACACGCAAATCATACAGAATATATCTTATCCAACAAGCTTCACTTACAGCTTGACTTATAGCAATATACTCTGCTTCTGTTGATGACAAAGAGACAGTCGACTGTTTCTTTGACATCCAAGAAATGGTGTTTCCAAAAACTTTAAATACGTAGCCTGAAGTTGATTTCCGGTCTGTTTTGTCCTTGCATCCATGGGGGATTTAGTGGGTTTACAATTTTCCATTTGAAACTTTAACAGGACATTTTTAAGATAATTTGTTTGATTAATTGTAATTTCACCTTTTGATAAATTTTGTGTAATTACCATCCCAAGAAAGTGCTTAACTAAGCCTAAATCTTTCATTTCAAAATTTTTGCTCAATAACCGTTTAATATTTTCAACTTCATGCTCACTTGTGCTGGCTACCAACAAATCATCAACGTAGATTAAAATATATATTTTCTAGCTCTTACTTACTTTAATATATAAACAATATTCATACTCAGATCTAGTAAAATCTAAGGAGATCATTAAATCGTTAAACTTTTCATTCCAACTACGAGGAGATGTTTTAAGGCCATATAAAGATTTTTGCAACTTAACAATTTTGTTTGTATTTTCATTAAAACCTTCAGGAAGCTTTATATAGACCTCATCTTTAATCTCTCCGTTTAGAAATGCTGAGCACACATCCAATTGATAAACAGGCATATTTAAGTTTACACTCAAAGACAAAAATATTCTTATCGACGGCAATTTTGCCACGGGACTATAAATATCTGACAACATACCTGTTTGTGTTTGTTGAAACCCCTTAGCAACTAATCTAGCCTTAAACTTAACCACTTTGTCATCTTCGTCTTTTTTCTTCTTGAATACCCATTTGCTCTCAATCGCTTTATCATCACTAAATTTTTCGGTGTCCACCCAAGTATTATTTTTTAAAAGTGCATTTATTTCCGCATTCATCCCTTTTTTCCACTCATTAACTTCACTACTGTTCACTGCTTCTTCATAGGTTGTTGGTTCCTCTGACGTAACAAAGAAACTCATATCATAGTCGTTCATCCACAGTGGTCTTTTAATCTCTCTCCTTCTTGTTTCTTGAATTTGGTCTTCTTGTTGTTCACTGATTTCATCACTTTCTTCACCAGTTATTTCTGTTTCACTTTGGTTTCCTGCTTCATTCTCCTCATTACTTTCATCTTCATCGTTATAATCTAGTTTAATTACACTTTCTAGTTTTTCACTTTCCTCATTCTGTGAATTTTCCTCGTCTTCAGGTATAAATACCACATCTCTATGAATTTCTACAGCACCAGTTTCTTCAAAATAAATTCTATACCCCTTTGTGTTGTCACTTTATCCAACTAACAACCCAGTTCTACTTTTCGAACCTAATTTTTGCCTTTTTTCTTTTGGTATGTGTACTGCAGCTTTAGATCCAAATTCTCTAAATATATTATGTCACAGTCCTTTTTGAACCATAACTTATACGGTGTTTCTTCACTTTGAGGACATCTTCCAACTCTATTTAACACAAATACTGCTGAATTTACGGCTTCTGCCCAAAACTTCTTTTTCATTTTTCTGCTGTGTAGTAGAGTTCGTGCAGCTTCAACTAATGTTCTATTTTCCCTTTCTGATCTGCCATTTTGTTCCGGCGTATAAACACATGTTCTTTCGTGACGTATTCCTTTCTTTTCTAGCATCTCTTTTAACTCATTATTCACATATTCGAGGCCATTGTCTGTCCTTAAACACTTTACTTTATTCTCTGTTTGATTTTCTGCCATAGTTATAAATCTGTCAATTTTCTCTTTTGTTTCTGATTTATTTTTTAGAAAATACACATGTCTATAACCTGAAAAATCATCCTTTAACAGTAAATAGTACTTAGCACCACCTAATGACTGTTCTTCGAAAGGTCCACATAGGTCACTATGTATTAACCCAGTAAACACGAATCATTTGTGAGATGTTTCAATTTGGTGTTACTTATAAACATTTGAAACATTCTTTTGAAGGTTTCATACATGTTCCATTAAACACGAATCGATTGTGGGATGTTTCAATTTGGTAATATTTATAAAGATTTGAAACATTCTTTTGAAGGTTTCATACACGTTTCAGAAATGTTCCAGAAAACATGAATGATTTGTGAAATGCTTATCAGTTTGGCAATACTTATAAACATTTGAAACATTCTTTTGAAGGTTTCATATATGTTTCAGAAATGTTCCAGTAAACACTAACCATTTGTGAGATGTTTCAATTTGCTAATACTTATAAACATTTGAAACATTCTTTTGAAGGTTTCATACATGTTTCCGAAATGTTCCAGTAAACATTAATCATTTGTGAAATGCTTATCAGTTTGGCAATACTTATAAACATTTGAAATATTATTTTGAAGGTTTTATACATGTTTCAAAAATGTTCCAGTAAAAACGAATCATTAAATTTCAAATTGACAGTACTTATAAACATTTAAAACATTCTCTCAGGCGCGGATTCAGGGGGGTGGGGCGAAAGGGGTTTCGCCCCCCTGGGCCCTAATCACGGCATTAATTTATTTGAAGTATTTCTTCAACCCGTTATAAAATTTGCCCCCCCCCCCCTCAACAAAAACCTGGATCCGCCACTGCATTCTCCGTTGAACGTTGCGTACCTATGCATGTTTCAAAAATATTTCCTAAAAACTACTCCTCCGACTGCTTGAAACTGCTAATGGATGGCGCTGCCTGTGTCATACTGCTTATGCAGTTCGACATGGTTAGCTTTTAGGATTGCTGTTTCGGAAGGTAGGTATGTTCGTTTATCCTGTACTGACGAGAACTAAAGAGTTCGAAACCGGTATGGGTAACGACATCACGACATCCTAACTAGAGTTGATACAAACCAGTATTTTTCGGTAACAGGTACGTTACGTTCCAGTTCCAAGTTCATACCTGTTCCAAATACCTGATATTTTTTACCTAGTACTTTACAAAGTACAAATTATCTGTGATTTATAGAGACGGCGTTCTGGTTCTGCGTTCAAAATCGTAAGGGAATTTTTACGATAACTGGCAACATCGCAACATCAAGTAGTAAAATAAGATAAGTTATGTTAAATGTAAAGTTCACATTTTATTCACCGATTTAATTTAGAAATAAAAATTCTCTCTTGAAAGATAAAATAATCTCTTTTTCCTTATTAAAATCAAAGGAGCTGCAGCCAGGTCGAAGTTTCACGATGGCAAGCGCTAATACGGTGGTGCGATATATTACTATGAGGCCAAATTTTTGACAAAAGTTAAATTAATTTATTTTAAAATTATTATTTTATAATGAGTTAAGGCTAACCAAAGTACGTACAGAAAAATAAAATTATCACAGTAATTAAATATTTTTAAGTATTAAGTTATACGTTAAAACATACATATAATTTAATATTTAAAAATATTTAATAACTGATAATTTTGTTTTTCTTTACGTTCTTTGGTTAGCCTTAACTCATGTTAAAATAATAATTTTAAAATTAATTTAAACACTTACTTGACTTTTGTCAAAAAATTGGCCTGATATTGATATTCTAGACCACCGTATGGGTGCACTGCTCAATAGTTTAGTTTAGTTTAGTTTTATTTATTTGTCCATAGGCTATTTACAAGCTGGCGCACCCAGGGGAGGGGCTGGATGGCTGCAGCACCCCCAGGCCAACATCCTAGACACACAAAAATTTAAAAAGTGCACTACTAATTGAAGAAATCCACCAAATTGTATTATTCAGTCCCCCCCCCCCCCCCCGAGACAAAATTCCGGGTGCGTCCATATGTTGTTACGTATAACAAGCAATTTAAATATTATAAAAATATGAAAACAAAGTCCACGTTTCCGACATAAAAATAAAAAACGATCAACTTTGGCTTGTATATACTACCTAAATAAATCTAGTTATTACGTTACCATCCTTTTTGTTGTTTAAATTAAAAATATGTTTATTTCAAAAGACATTAATTTGATTACAACAGAAAATTTTATTGCACATATTATGCAACTAAAAAGATTATTAAGTAACAAAATAAATTATTTACTGCTCTCGAATAATCAAATTAATTTATTTCATGCTCTTTGCCGGCTATATATACTAATATAAGTATTAAAATAATGTATTCTGTACTTGATATCTTCAGTGCAGAATCGCTCTTTCGGGGAAAATATCAGAATTAGAAAATAACAGCTGAACAGCGTGACAGAGAAATACGTATAAATAATCGTACCTATTATTTTATACCAAATATCAAAATACTGAAAATACTCCAAACACCGCGGCAGATATCGGGACCGGCGGCGCTCGCTGCTCGGCTGCTTAACCAAGAGTATTTTACGTAAATAATACTTTACACCTATTTCCTCTACTGAACGGCCGACGCGTGACTCCGACCCGATACTCCATCGAGGCCAAATATCGCGTTCGCGTACATGAGTATTTAAATACACCCCTAGTATTTTTGGTAAAATCGATACCTGTTACCTGTACCTACCCGTTATGCGGTCATAACTGTTACAAAATACGCGTTCCTAGTATTTTGTATCAACTCTAATCCTAACTAAAGAAAAGGCTTCCTTCTTCCTGATAGTTTCTTGCAGTCAAACCAAGTATTTTGTTGTCTAACAGTGTTAGTCAAAATACGGCAAATTTTGGTATGTAATCCAGCGCTCGGAGGGGCATATAGCCCGAAGAATAGCTGTTTTAACATTATTTGTTTCATATCCTTATAGTATAAGGTATCGTCAGGTGGTTAGAGAGCCGATTCTCATTTACAAATATATAAAAAATTGGTTAATAATAATAATAATAATAATAATAATAATAAAGACTTTTTATTGATACATCAAAAAAGAAAATTATACATGGCTGAAAGATGACAATGTGGAGTAAATAGCTAATTTTTTATAGAGAACGAACCAGACTCAGGGTGGCGAAGTCTAGCCAGAAGGGCTACTCATACTCAACCACTATCAAAGTGTGGTTCGCCTCAAAATATAAGATAGCAGTATAAAACAAAGATGTCTATCAGAAGGATTACCCGGCTAGCCCATATAACCAGTACCGACTGTCAATACTGTACAAAAAAAAACAACAAGAAGATGAGAGCAAAAAAAAAAAAGAAAAAACAAAAATTATATTAATAAAAGGAAGTTATAAGCGCCGGAAACATGAGCCAGCAAGGCATAAAGAAGTTAGTGTGTGTAGGTAATTAGATTGGAATCAAAAAGTCCTTGCATAAATTACATGTCAGTTACATATAGACTAAAAAAGTTGAATCCACCCCCAGTCCCTGCCGCACGGCTCCGAACAGCGCAACACCCACAGATAAGACCAACCAATCGCCTTATTGTTTTTTAAATAAATAATCACGAAGCTTGTACTTAAATTTGTTAATATTATATAGCTTAAATTCATCTGGAATGGAATTATAAAATTTTATAGCATTATAAGTGAAGCTCCTTTGAAATAATGATGTTCTATATTGGGGAAGGGTAAACCTGTTTTTGTATCTAATATTTCTATCGTGAACGTTCGCCCTAGCGACTAATTTATTTTTAAGTTTTGTCGAAGTATTCGGCAAGATTAGTAGTTTATGAATAAAGTTACCTAGATGGTGACTACACCTATTTCTCATGTTCAGCCATTTGCATTCCTTTATTTTATGGGATATATGATCACGTCCCCTTATACCGTAAATTAGCCTGCAGCACGAATTTTGCATTTTCTGAATTCTATTTTTTTTCAATTTCATACAGACAGGGCATGTAAATAAAATCACAATATGAATAATGAGAAAGGACTACGCTATCACAGAGCATTCTTTTAAGTTTTAGATTCAGAATATCTCTATTATTGTAGATTAGCTTTAAGGAGTAAAATGCTTTTTTGTTAATATTTTTAACATGCTCCCTAAAGCGCAAGTCCTCGTCCACCATTACCCCCAGATTCTTAGCTGAGTGCACGTATGGGAGACGTACGTTATTCAAGGAAATACTTACATTGCTTTTAATTATATCCCTATTAGATTTGTTTGCAAAGCACAATAGTTTGGATTTTTCCGAGTTTAATTTAAGGTTGTGAACCTCAGACAAAGATCTAATTGTTTCTAAGTCAGTATTAATATGTTCTGCTGCTTCTAAATAGTTAGTTGTATTAAAACTAAGGTAAAGTTGAGTATCGTCCGCATATGCAGCCGCCCCGCAGAACTGTGTAGAATTTATTATTTCCGCTGTATAAATAATAAAAAGTAATGGTGACAAAATGGAACCTTGCGGAACACCAGAGAGAATATTAATCATATTGGAATCGACATTATCCACAACGACCTTCTGCGAGCGATTGCTCAGAAAAGACAATATTAAATTAACAGAGTCTGCATAGAAGCCATAATAATGTAATTTAGAGCACAGAAGCATGTGGTCCAACGTATCAAACGCCTTGGAGAAATCCAACAGAATCAGTAAACTGGCTTGACCTTTATCATACGCAGTCATAATATCATCCATAACGGAGGTTAATGCAGTGGCCGTGTTAAAATTTTTACGGAAACCACATTGGCTGTCTGGTATGAGCTGATTTTCTGTAAAAAGAGTACATTTGATCATGCAGAACTTTTTCCAATAATTTTGACAGTGCCGGAAGAATACTAATTATTCTTAAATCTGAGGTTTTAGGATTATTATTTTTAGCAAGAGGTTTTCCGATGGCGATTTTCCAAGCGCCAGGAAAATAGTTGCGCTCTATACAGCTGTTAATAATATGAAGAATATAAATATCTATAAAAGGACTACAATGTTTTATCATACTAATTGAAATATTGTCAGTTCCACAGCAGTTTGTTTTAATAGAATAGGGGAGAGAGGGGAGCATCCGGCCACAAAGAATAATTTCCCGATTTAGTAACTAACTTGGCTCATAAAAGGATAACCAAATTGCCTTACCAATCATAGGAGGTATTTAGCAATGTATTCCATGAAAATCATTTTTTAAATATGGATTTTTAATATAAAAAAATGATTTTAAACATTACGTGAAAAATGGCCGATTGCTCCCCTTCCTAAGGGAGCATTCGGCCATTAAAAGGGGAGGATTCAGCCAAAGGACGTATCTGGTAAGGTAACTGGTAAAGTACCTGTTTAAACAAAAAATAAATCAAAAATAATTTTTAAAGTTATCAAATATATTGTTTAAAGTTACATCGTTATTTCAAATTAACATAACAAACGCCAAACTGACTAAACTAATTTATTATTTTGGCTCCGTTAACAATTAGGGTTGCAAAATTGTAACAAAAATGATAGTACGCGGCAGTTCTCGCAGTTCCAGACTTTGACGAAGGAATAATTTTCCTAATAATATCTCCGTCGTCTACTTCACTTATGTCATCAATAACAGGAAAATAAAAGGTGGTAGCAGGCGCGGCCCGTCCATAAGGTCATTTGGTCAATGACCCACCTAAAATTTTCAGTAATCTACCTAATAATTTATTTTTTAATTTTTTAAAACCAAAAAATAATCTTTTGTTTCAAAGTTCCATGCGAAAAGTCCCCAAGAAAGAATCAAGCTAAGCCATCGTCAAAGGATATCCAAGCTTGCTCCGGGCTGGGTCATATTTTAAATTGATCTTATAGGTTCATATGGACGATATAAATTCATTAAAAGTAAGAGAGAAACAGACATACGCGCTTTAGGAAGTTAAAAAGAGACACAATTGGTCGACGGCCCACCCATAATATCTGGCCACTCCCACTATGGAAATACTCTCAAACCGCCCCCTAAAATATACTATTTCAAAACATTTGGTTCGGAAAAAGAAAAACTAATTAGGTTCCTAATATGCGAATTGTATTTGCATCGTATTAATAATATTAATTATTAGTGGTTAAACATCAAATATAAATACGATTTCTGTCAGGCCAGCGCTAGACATCAAATTTAACGGTATCGGACCGGTTTTTTTACATAGCCAGCGTAGCGTAGAGGTTACGGTGTCAGCGAGCTAATCAAACGGTTGCGGGTTCAAATTTGTGTTGCGGCAAGAACTTTTTTTTAATTTTTTGTTATTTAAAAAATTAGATCGGCTCTAAAAGGTGTATTGGCAACAAGTTGTTCCTCGATAAAATATTTTTAAAATTGTTGGCAATCTCATATATACTACAACTTACATCCTGCACGTGCGTAAACAAATATCGTATTACTAGGTCTAGTCGCCAGCATTGTATTTATTAAAGAAAACGGAGTTTCGGCAGCGTTCCTAATTTTATTTTACGAATAATCATACTTTTAACTCAGGTTGGATTTTTTTTGCTGTTTATATTCTGTTCTGTTTATATTCTGGGCTTTTAATACAAGGCGCGACATCTATTGAAGACATGCTAAACTTATCACAACGGAACCCGCTAAAATCTACTATTTTAGAGTATTAAAACACATAGAAAAAAGCCATAAACAAAAAAGTGATACTAAAAGTCACAAACATCAAGAGTAGTAATGTTCAATATTCTGCAGTACCTATTTTATGATTTTTGCAGTGTTTATTTGTAGGTAAATAATTTCTTGGCACATTATTAAAAAACCTTTCTTAATTAAAAAAGTGTATTTTGCTTGTTGCGTTGATATCACTAGTTGCCCACAAAATTTTGACCCACCTGTAAAAAAACTCACGGGCCGCGCCTGGGTGGTAGATAGGCCTTTTCTTCTCAAGAACTTAATTTTTAAGGTATTCTCGTTTATTATGCTTAAAATTTGCCCGATAAAATGAATCAAGGAGTTTTTTACTTTAAATCTTACAAGGACAAAATCTTCCTCACTTAGCTTCGCTTTATTAAGTTCTTCAATGTTTTCAAGATCATCACTGAGATCTTCATCTGAATTATCATGGAGTGATAAATCATCTTCACTGGAAGAGGAATCGGAGTAATTCTGTTTTAGTTTAAGTTTCTTTATCGGTTGTTTATTGTCTTTTGATCCATGCTTATTAAATAAGTCTCGTTTTGGACACTTATTTTTTTTTCTTTCCTTTTCCCTCTCGATTTCCTCTAATCTGTCCTTTTCTGGTGTGTCAGTGTAAACTCTTGAGAGTCCAGGTTTTCGACCACTTTTGCTCTGTTTTTTTATTACTTTAGGATAAGGCTTAATGGATTCTGGTGTAACTTTAGGTGTTGGGAAAGACTTATTATTAAGCCCACTGCAGGATGGTAAGATAGTTGTGACATTTGGAATATTTATCTTTGGACTTAGGGGCATAGTTCTTGCTTGGAATGATTTTACAGATATGTCTTCATCGCTGTTTTTGTCGACTGGTTTCATATTTACTGCTCCTTGGTCTGACAAACTGGTCTCTCCTATCTGATTCTCTGTAGTTTTTTTATCTTTATCTTTGCTTTCAATTTTTTCCTTATTTTCCTCTGACAAAGGTCTATCTGTAACATAACTTGAATTGAAATCTTCATCGCTAAACGCCAATCTATTAAACGGAAAAATTCCGGGTTTCCTAAAACTATTAATTATGTTGCTTGCTGTGAAAGCTTTTAGATAGGCGCGGTTAGTCAGTTCAGCAATGTTCCTAACCGTAATTGTTTTGCCTGGGTTCGATGTCATCCAATCATTAAATGCAACACTGCAAAACTGTTTGAATGGCCCGTAAACTCCCACATCCAGTGGCTGCATTCTATGAGTCGTGTGGGGCGCAAAACTCAACAAAACAATCCCATTTTCTTTACAGAACTTAACGCATGTAAAACTGACGTGTGACTCATGATTGTCGACAAGTAATAGAATAGGATTAGCGATATTGCAATGGGTGTGATTAACTATGTGCTTCAGAACACTGGGAAATAATTCTGCCGTCATCCAGCCACTTTTATTTCCCAGTCCCAAACTGGAAACTGGACCATCGTGCATAAAGTCATCAATATTTCTCAACCTAGGAAACACATATACAGGTGGAATGCTCTGGCCTGCAGCATTAACAATCCCAACAAAGGTGACTAATTCACCCCTCTCAGCTGAGGCAACTTGACACACCTGCTTTTTTCCGGTCGTTGTAACAACTTTCACCGGTCTCATAACCGTTGTCACCCCAGTTTCGTCGAGATTGTATATTCTCTCCGGAAGAAACTGATAACGATCTAAAACTCTTTTAAGGTTTTCATAGAACTGTTCTACCTTATGCTACCTTAAAAGCTGTGCTCCTGCTTAGGCTAGTACTTTCTGGCTTCCTTAGGGACAGAGTCTTATGTCGTTCCATGAATCCTCTTCTCCATCCTTCTTTGGCCTGCTTTGTTGCGTGCCATTCCGGAGGAATTTTACAGTGAGGTAAAGCACAAGCATACTCATATGCTAATTTCTGGATCTGAACATAAGTTAATCCATAGTTTATATCGGAACATTTTTTAATATACTTCTCCAACTCCACTTGTTCTTCTAGTGTAAACACTTGCCTGTTGGTATATTTGCTTGAGTATCTAGGTGCAACATCAAACTCGCTGTCGTTTCCGGAATCATCTTCGTTTCGTGAATGTTGTCTTAAATACTGTTCTTTAGTTGTCTTTCTCAAAATTTGTTTTACTCGGCTCTGAAGCGTAGATCTTTTTATTCCATTTCTTCGGGCAGCTTCACGTTCTGCGCAGGTACCATTAAAATAACTTATAATTGCTTGTTTTATGGCATTTTCATTTATGAAGTTTCTCGTCGTTTTAAGGACACGTTTTCGCGGCATCTAAAAGTAAAATAACAAAAAATTCAATATTAAGTGGAGGACGGGGAGCATTTGGCCACGGCCGAATGTACACCAGGTATATGTGGACGAATGCTTCCCAGCTACCAAAATATTTTAAACCAAACGTCATATTATTAACTAATATTTGTAGGTTATAAAATAATTCGGGAATAGAAACGGTATTATAGAAGCATGTTTTACTCACAAAACATAAAATTAAATATCGTTCTTTCAAAGAAAATATGGGGAATATATCTAGTAAAAAAAACTTACCTGAAAGCCAGTTTTTATCCTTTTCTTGTTAAAATTAGTCTGATGCACCAATAACGTGTTTATTATAATTCAGGCTGCGAATAAGAATGTTCCTTGATAAACGCGGGAAATTTAAATAGATTTTAAAATAACGTAGGTGGCTGAATGCTCCCTGTGGCCGAATGCTCCCCTCTCTCCCCTATATAGCTTTACTAACATGCTCGACAGTAGTAAGTTGAAAATTAAACGACATATTTTGCCTGTAAATGTTATTGTTATAAAACTCCATCCTGTCACCGCCGCTACTTGGCACATTTTGCAAAAATGAACCGAAAAAATTGTTAATATTTTCCGGGTTAGATAAACTGGGGGGCAAACTATAATTTCTGCTAGTGCGTATATTAAAATCTCTTAAAGTATTCCAAGTTTTAAAACTATTATTTTCAACAACGACGTTTTCAAGGTAATGCCTTTTTGCCCTCCTTACCAGTGTTACCGTTTGATTACGTAGTTGTTTATATAGATTTCTATTAGCGCCGCTACGATTTTTTTAAATCTTTGTAACGCCTTCGACCTTAGTTTTTTTGCCTGTTTTATTTCTTCAGTTAACCAGGGTGCTCTGGGTTTTGTGATTCGAATTTCTGTAAGTGGGGCATGTTTGTCAAATAAACCTATAAACATTTCATTAAATAATTTAATTTTAGAATTAACATTTTCATTTCTAAAAATGACATCCCAATCAAGGCTATGTAAATCAGTCAAAAAATGTTGGTGGTTAAAGTTATTGTAACAGCGGTATTTTATAATTTTGGGCCGGGGTTTAATTGATTTAAAATTCATATTAACAAAAGGAAGGTTATGATCTGATATATCATCGGTGGGCAAGGTACCCTGAGATTCTACCAATTCTAGATTATTTACAAAAATAGGGTCAATAAGCGTACTCGTCCTATCGGTTATTCTAGTAGGTTCGTTTAAAATCTGTGAAAGCCCATAAGATTCAAAACATTCTAACACAGGCGTATTTAGATTAAAAAAATTAACGTTTAAGTCTCCCATAAAAATCACGTGATCAAACAATGGACAAAGATAGGACAGAATGGAGTCAAAGTCAGGAATAAAGTTATTAGCATTGGAGTTGGGAGGCCTATAGAAAGCCCCAACACATATGGTTTTAGAGTGTAGTATAAGTTTAATAAAGATATATTCAAGTTCAGGACTTACCTGTAAATTGAAATTAACAAGTTGGGCTGAGAAAACTTGTTTGACGTACGCACATACTCCCCCACCGCGGCCCCGCCGCCTGTCAATTCTATATAGAACATATCCAGGAATGGCAACTGCCTCGTCGGGAATACCGGGGGTAAGCCAGGTTTCCGTAACCATAACTACGTCATAGACATTATTTCTTACCAGGAGGGAAAAATCGTAAAAGCTTGTAAGAAGTGATCTAACATTAAGATGTGCAAACTTCATGATTGAGAGTAAAATAGGATATTAACTTAACAAAGCGATAGGCTCAAATTATTATGCATATTGCTGTCGTCTAGGAGCCGTTAACAGTTTGTTTAGAAGTGTAACAACAAATACAGCAAAACTATATGCAAGGTAAAAATAAGGAAAAAAAGAAAATAAGAGTACAGGGTCGGAGCCGCACAGGAGACCGGGAGCCGAAACGGGGGGAATTTTCTTTTTTTATTATGAATTATGAAATTTAAATGTAACCGGAATTTAAATTTAAAGAGAAAGAATTTTTTTTATTCACAATTTATACACATAGACAGACAGAAGTACAATTAAGAAATAATTTAGACGCACATCCAGTGCTCCTTTATCTGTTTTAGTGTAAATAATATCTGCATTTCGCAGCTAAACAATAAGCTCAACTAAGTAAACATAATATTAAAATGAACCAGGTATTTTATTCAATCTGATACCGAAAATGTGAAATAAAACAAATCTTCCATATTTAAAATAAAAAAAAACTGCTAAGTGACACAAGAAAATAGCGTTTCCATTTACATCCCTATTACAGTAACGTGGCGCAGAAAATTAAACGCATAGTATAACGAATGCAAAATATGAAAAGTACAAACCCTAGCGACTATTTCGATTATAAAACACCAGTCACTAAACCAAACAATCTTTTTCTTTTCCTTGTCAAAGGGTTACAACAATAAAACATTTTTTTAATCACTTTCAACTGTAATCGTTCCACCAAGGTCTTCCTCACTTTTTATCACTTTTCTACCCTCCGCGGTCGCGACGTACACAATACCATTATGAATCCTTAAAAACTTCCCTAGCTTTTTTAAACAGGGTTAAAGTATCGACGGTTAATAGTTCAGTTATTAAAAAATTCGATCGTTTTAATTGTTTCTTTTTAAAAAACACCATGTCTCTCGCCCAGCGGGTCACAAACTGCACGACTACGGGATTCTGTTTACCGTTTTTTCTGCCGTGGGAAGAATTTTTTTGCGGAGCCGATAGCAATGACTTATATCGGATTTAGAAATATGGATATCTAATTTATCAGCAAAGAATTTTAAAGTCGTTGAATATAGGTCATTGTTAGCATCAGGAAGAAGACCATGAATAATTAAGGATTTCGCGTTTTGTTTTAGTTCCATGTTAGTTACCTTGCGGCGGAGAGTCGAGACTTCATCCTTGACTTCACTCATTTCCTTGACAAGATTGCCTATAGATGAGTTTATAGAGTCCTGAAAGGAGCTTAGACGTGTCAGGAAATCCGAATTTTTATCCTGTCCCGATACATCCGCCACAGGTTGCGAGGTTTTAAATTTTACGAATTCCTCGCGCAGGAATTTAAGGCCGCCATTAAGTTATGTTTAATAAATCGATCTCTGAAAGGTTTCAGTGAAATATATAGAGATAGATCACTTATGGTTTCAAGAATGTTTCAGAAACTAAAATTGGTTGTTTCCTAAATCGATCTTTGAAATGTTTCAGTGAAACGTGTTTGAGATAGATCACTTATGGTTTCAAGAATGTTTCAGAAACTAAAATTGGTTATGTTTCATAAATCAATCTTTGAAATGTTTCAGTGAAATATATTTTAGGTAGGTTATTTATGGTTTCAGGGATGTTTTACAAATATCTCTGAAGCCAAATACGAAACGTTTCAAATCTCGGAGTTATTGTTTCAGATATGTTTCTGAACTGTAGTTGGTTTACTGGGAACCCTTATTTTTTATACGGAATTGAGTTCAGCATAAAATTTAGCATATATTTCAGTATTTTAATTTGATGTTCGTTGCGATGTTGCCACGCTATTTATAATTTACAAGAAAATCCAAGAAAAACAACATATTTAAAATGCCTTTAAAAAATTAACTGATTTAAATTTAATAATACTGGATTACGGTTTTCGTAACCCAAGGGATTCCAGAATAATCTTATAAGAGAAAATTGGCCATAACTTATACAGAGTGCTTTTTTACGAAGGTGCCAATATTGCTATTTTTGAAGTAACAAATCTTCAGTTTTTTAAATGGGACACTCTGTATATTAATGCGCTATGTTGTTAAGTGTTTTGTGCTCCATAAATTCACAATTATAACTCATGTTCTAAAATCGGCCGTTTTGCCAAAATTTTGGATTTTAATGGAAAATGCAAAAATATCGTTGTTTTTTCATTTACTTTTTTCTTGGTAGGCCATGACCTAAACAAAAGCGCTTATTATCTGACGTAAATGTTCTTTTAATAACTTTTTAACGCTCCCTTATTATAAAATTTCATAAGTTTTTAGTTTCAATATTAAGAAAAAACAATTTTATAACAAGTGTTATAGTTTATTCAAACTTTGATTTCATTTTGTACCTACTTAAATAGTTTATTCCAATAATAAAATTCAATTTATAAATCCGAAACAAAGATTAGAGAATATAGAAATAAATAAAAAAAACTGTAAAAACAAACTATAAATGTTCGAAATGGCCGTCATTGTAATTTAAACATGCCTCTATACGTTCTTCAAAAGATCGACTGACTTCGTTCAGCATATTGTTATCGATGTTTATAAAAACTTATCTTATTCGTTGTTTCATATCTTCCTTAGTTGTCGGTGGGATTCTGTACACTTGTTCTTTAACGTAACCCCATAAGAAGAAGTCCATTTTTGTCATATCGGGCGATCGAGGGGGCCACTGAAATGGACCACATCTTCCTATCCATCTGTTGAGAAAAGCGTTGCTTAAATGCTCATGAATTACTGCGGTATGATGGAGCCCCATCGTGCAAATACCACTTCTCTCCTTAATAAAGTTTGGTACTGCATTGGTCAGACGTGTCAACTCGTTTTGAAGGAATTGGAAATACACTTGACCAGTTACTCTCTTCTCAAAAAAGTAGAGCCTAATAACATAAGTTCCAACTATGCCACCCCACACATTTAACGACCATCTTGTTTGACTATGAATTCTTATAAAATATGGATTTGTTGTTGAATAGTAATGGAAATTGTTGGATTCATCAGCGAATAACACATAATTAAAAAATAATCTTTCTTCTTGCATTTTTGTTGAGCCCACTCGCAAAAAGCTACTCTGGCACCATAATCTTGGTCATTTAACTCCTGCATAAGCTGAATGTGGTGCGCATGCAGTTTTTGATTATTTAAAACTCTCTGAATTGTTTGTCGTGTTATATTGGTTTCATTGGCAATTATTCGGTGTGAAATATGCGGATTTTCTGTAACTTTAAGCAAAATGGTCAACTGATTTTCTTCTGTGCTGGCTATTTTGCTTCTCTCAGTCTTTTCGTAATCTACCTTCCCGGTCCGAACAAAACGATCCAACAATTTTTCAAACGCTTCTTTTCTTGGCTGTCTTCTTTCAGAAAAAGCTTGACAATAAAGCCTACTGGCCAATAAACAATTCTTGTCGCTGGCGCCTAATATAAAAACCATGTCAACAAGTTCTTTCGAAAAATTAATTATAATTTCTTAATACAGATTTAGAACTCAAAGTTACACAAAGTAATTAAAGGAATATTCTGACGTCTGACAATGGCCACTTTTGTTTAAGTCGTGGCCACCGTTGTTTCTGTTTGGTGTCATGGCCTACCAAGAATAAACTAAATGGAAAACAACGATATTTTTGCATTTTCCATTAAAATCCAAAATTTTGATTGGGGGAAAACGGTCGATTTTAGGACATGAGATAATAGCGAATTTATGGAGCATAAAACACTTAACAACATGGCGCATTAATATACAGAGTGTCCAATTTAAAAAAATGAAGATTTGCTACTTCAAAAATAGCAATATTGGCACCTTCGTAAAAAACACTCTGTATAAGTTATGGCCAATTTTCTCTTATAAGATTATTCTGGAATCCCTTTGGTTACGAAAACGGTAATCCAGTATTATTAAATTTAAATCAGTTAATTTTTTAAAGGCATTTTAAATATGTTGTTTTTCTTGGAAATTATAAATAGCGTGGGAACACCAAATTAAAATACTGAAGTATGTGTTAAATTTTATGCTGAATTCAATTCCGTATAAAAAAATAAGGGTTGTCATTTAAAAAAAAAGTAACTTTTGCTGCTCTGCTTTTTTAGGGCACCCTGTATATTGGAAAATATTTTTAAAATATGCACCTTTACGGATCCTAAAACTTTTGTACGTAATATTTTTTCGTATTTCTGTTGACAACTGAGATATTGGACTTCCTCGCACTACTGGGCCACCCTGTATGTATGTTACGTTTATATTAGTACTAATTTAACTGATAACTGTTCGTATTTTATAATATTAATTGTAGCATAGAGTGGGCATTGCCTGTTGAAATAAATAAATATGTTAGTTTCTAATCATTAGGTTGCTGTAGTTATTTTATATTAGCTTATATTTCTAATTAAAAGTATTTAAGCAATGTATTGTTTTCATTACTAGAAATAAATCTGTCTTCGCAACCCATTCCAGCACAAAAATCATTGGAAAACAGGGTTGTGCAAAGCAGTCAAAGGGTTTCATGCAGTAAGATCTTACCTGAATGCTTGCAGTTTGCAAGCACTTTAAGTTGTTTAAGAACTTTAAATTATCAATTAGTTTTAATAATAATTGCCCACCAAGCACTTTCAAAAAGGGCCCAAAAGTTATCCAGCCCAACCCAAAATTGCTTTATAGCTCTGGTTCGTTGTCAAAATGACCAAAAAATACTCTCAGCCGGTAGCGAGGTATGCTCCCACCAACAACCAAAGCCGCATAATTTCTCGACTTGGAACTAAATAATTAACAAGTGTTTGGAACTTTAAAGAGCTTGCAAGCCTCCAAAAAGGCTTGCAAGCACTTTAAAAATGCTTGAAGCACTTAAAGAAAAACTTGCAAGTCCATTTTTCAATTACCAAACACTTTTATAAAGAAATTTAACTGCAAAGCCCCAATTACATGTTTAAAAAACGACTTGCAGGGCCA
This sequence comes from Philopedon plagiatum, assembly GCA_963971165.1. NCBI lineage: Eukaryota > Metazoa > Arthropoda > Insecta > Coleoptera > Curculionidae > Philopedon > Philopedon plagiatum. Next base: position 57,760,505 of record OZ020190.1, read on the forward strand.
GTGCTTGCAGGCGCTGAAAGGGCTTGAAGCACCGAAAGGGCTTGTAAGCAATCAATCTCTATTGGGAAAATGACCAAATCGCGAAAATATTCCAAAAAAACATAAATTTTGAATGGCACAAATTAAAAACCTAATTCGCCTAATAAACCGTACGAAGCTTCGTGAATTAGGATATTTTTTTCACATTACAACTTTAGATGGCACGCCTATATAATCAGCTGTTCACCCGACATACACGATGTATACGTTCGATACCACTGCAGTAAAACGTGGTTTACTATTTATCATCCCCACCATATCACTATCCTTCTTTCTCCCATTTGCCTAATTTTCTTAGATGTTGGCTTGTGGCGATAGAATGATTGATGAATGAATAGTTTTCAAACGAACTTCTTAAACTTGAGCAATATAAAAAATAATAATTTACATTATACCTACCTAATTTAGTTCATACAGTATAATACGCCGTTAAAATTTTAACAGAACTGTTATAAAAAATAACTTTAAACTAATATGGAAAATACACTTATAGCTTGTTCCTGTCATCATGCTTCCAGATGAGCAACATCGTTTTAAAGCTCGGTAACCCAAGGCCAACCAGTGCTGTTCTTGTTAATTGCAATGCCGCGTCTCCTTACACCCAAACCACCCCAGCATTTTAGGCAAACCATACGGTGGCAGCGTAGCCTTGCAATGATCGGTAAAAATTATAGGAAATCAGAGCAAACTAAACCTTGGCCACACGGCCAAATATGGGTAGCGACATCTGTTATTATTTAAAGCCGCAATTCTATGTGTGGATCTATATTCTGGCCCTGGTGCTACCTACAATTTTGGACCGGTAGTTCCCAGTAGACCGCGATCGCTGGGAATCGGTGTTAGCAGGAACGGTAGCAACTATTCCAAGGTTCCGTTTCTCTTTAAAACTATAACCCCAAATGGAAAAATAGAAAAAATAAACTTTAAATTTATTTTGGTTTGAAATAAAACACTTTCTTATTTTATTTTAGATTTATTCTTTTGGGATCTCCTTGAAAAATATCGTTTAGTGGCGTCATTGTGTAGCTGTCACCACCTGGCTGATTTACTTCGGCATTAGCTTTTTGATTAACCCGATTTATATATTTATGTTTCGCTTGTCTTGTAATTTGCTGTCGGTATTTTGAAGGACTCATGTAGTCTGGATTTTCCCATAATGGTATCCCAACAAAGCTTCCAGAAAAAATTTTTACCTAAAATATTCCATTAAGTATACTGAATTGGTCATGAATGTGTCCTGCGTGATTTGCTACACTGTTTCAATAACATAAGATGTTGAAATAAGACATGAGAAGATTGACGCACTGGAAAAATAAACTTCTTAAAATTCGTTGCGTGCAACAGAAAAATGTTTGTTCTAGTTCCTGGTTAAACGCTACACCCTGTCTTTCTAAAACAAGAGACTAGAAAATGTGTTTCGCCAGTGTGTACCGTCTCAGAATACAGATGATATTAGATAATAAAACAAATCTTCAGTTGCATGCACAAATTTTAGGAATTTATCATTCAAGTGTGTTACATGGCTAAAAGACCTAATGAGAAATATTTATCTACTAATGTTACATAAGAAAAACGGAAAAACAATGTATAGTGGAACCCAGTTCTATGACATAATGACGCTACATATAAACAACTAGCAAACTATCTGTCAAGTTTACATTCATTTGTAAAGCTATGTAAACCTTAGACTGCTTTAACTTTTATTGCAAAATACAATGATAAGCAACTGATGTTAAATCTGCATTTTTAGAAACAAAAAGCATCTTTAGTTGTAGAAACGACTCGGCAAGACAAGAGATAAAGATATTGGATGATTGAATTACACTTGAATATTTAAAACGCGATTTTTGAATTGTACAGGGTGTCCAGTTTTCGACACTTGTGCAGGGGATCTCGGTTATCGTTAAAGATAGAGAGCTACGGTTTTCGCAGTACTGTGCTACTTTTTCGTGAAACGTATGATGCTACAAACAGAATTTTCATGGCCCCCTTCGTTTCGGAGATACAGGGCGATTTTGAAAATGTGTCATTTTCAAGCACCCCTCGTATCTCGGTTGCCTTTTAACTTATTGGTAAGGTAAAAACTGATTATAATATAGTTTTTTTGTGTAGAATCCAGTGGCGTAATCAACTTTTTTTCTAGAAGGAACGAATTTGAAGATAAAAACCAAAGTTGCATTTTTTTAAAATGGGACACCCTGTATATTTTGTTTTCATTCGATTACTTTTTTCATAAGCTTTTCAAAAATATGTAATTGTTGGTATATATCTTTTGGAATAACTTCCGAATTTTACAATTAAAAAAGGGTATAATATTTCATAGTTAGGCCGTGATATAATGATTTGAAACAAATGAATATAATAGTATCCTTTCATGGCTGGTAGTCAGACCGCTTGTCAAAATTTGTAAGAGACCATTTTAAAAAATTATTGTTCTCAAAACCCCTACTTGTTATTTATTACTGTGTTTTTCGTTTAAAAAAATTGCTGAAATGACAGTTTATCAGAACTTTGCTATATTTGCTATATTGAATCGAATTAAAATTCGCATAATGCCGCCGAACTATATTTTAACAGATAGTACGATTTTATATCCCTTATAAATTTATTTTTGGCTTTTTTTCTATATTCATTCTAAATATCCAGACAGAAGGCAACCTTTTCTCGATATATTTTCTAGAATTAAAAAAAATTAGTTAATTATGGTGCGTTTATGCAGCCAAGATGAAAATCCTATAAGGAAAATCGAAAAATCGACGCGGTTAACGTGTTAGGCCGTGTAGAAGCAACTCCTACTTCGTGTAGGGCTATTGAGAAAGAAGTTGGAGCACAAACTATATTACACAAATATAAATTTAGTACCATATAAAGTAAAAATCGTTCAGCATTTATATCCTGGGGATGCTGAACGTCGTCTAATTTTTTGAAACTGGTTTTTGCAGCAAACTCAAGCCAATGTGAATTTTGGAAAATTTGTGATATGGTTCGATGAGGCGTTTCACATGCTCTGATATTTTCAATAGACCAAATACCAGACATTGGTATCAAGAAAACCATCATCTTTACTTTGAGCGGGAGCAGCAGGGAAGATTTGGTTTCAGTGCTGCTGTTTTTATTTTGGGAAGCAAATCGTTATCTGGGTATATTGCAAGATGTTGTACCTGAATTGTTAGATGGTGTTCCCTTGACTTACTTAAACAATATATATTTCCAACAGGACGGGGTGCCTGCCCATAATGCCGGCATAATACGCCCTTTTTTAGAAAATAATCTTCCTGAAAAATGGATAGAAACCAACGGACCTGTAAGGTGGCCACCACGATTAACGGATCTTTCCGTCCTTGACTTTTTTTGTGGGGTTACTTACAAAATAAAGTTTACAAGGCTCGACATCGCACTATAGAAGAACTGCGTGAAGCCACTACACTCGAATATCAAAATTTGCAGGGACGATCGATCATACTTTTAAATACCATATGACGAATAAGTAAAATGTGCGAGTTTTGTGTTAAAGAAAACGGTAACAATTTTGAGCAACTTTTGTGATTTATAAAATATAAACAAAGATTATTTACATTTTAAATTTAGTAAAAACATCTGTTTCCTGTTTTATCTAAATTTGTTTGGAACAGTGAATTTTTTTATTCAAAGTTTGATTCAGTTATGTTATTGGGATTTAAAATTTTAAAAATAAACCTCAATGTTAGTTAAATGTCTATTCACTTGTTTCAAATCATATCACGGCCTACTATGAAATATTACACCTTTTTTATTTGTAATATTCGAAAGTTATTCCAAAAGATATATACCAACAATTATATATTTTTGAAAAGCTTATGAAACAAACAATTCTTGAAATGACACATTTTCAAAATCGCCCTGTATGTCCGAAACGAAGGGGGCCATGAAAATTATTTTTGTAGCATCATACGTTTCACGAAAAAGTAGCACAATTCTGCGAAAACCGCAGCTCTCTATCTTTAAAAATAACCGAGATACCCTGCAAAAGTGTCGAAAATTGGATACCCTGCACATAGACGTAACAACTTCGTTCATGTAAAAAACATGAACGAGAAAAATATTACAATCACCTTTTTCCAGTCATGTCGTCAATTAATATAAAGCTCCGTTTTTGCTGGTCTGGAATGTACCAGTACAGTAAATTAAAAAACAGAAGAGTTACTTTAGCGTCATCTATGACTAGAAAAGGATTTTTTAATACCTACGCTTTTATTTTAAAAAAAATGCCAGAATGATATAGCACATAATTTAAAATTGCTTGAAAACAATAAAAAAGATGACCAGGAAACATAAGGATCAACAAAATCGAGTGAAAGACAAACGTTGAACCAAAAAAAAAATATAAACAAGACTTATTAAATTGTGAAAACAAGTGTGATTAAAATGTTATTTAGCTAAAATAACAAAATGACTTACCTAACGTTCAGTGAGGGCAGTCGGAGGCCCACTAACACAACACTGCGTTAATTATCCGGGCTTTTGGGCCTGCGATTGGACGCAAAAACATTTAATATCTATTTATTACCTTTAGTTCTTTTTATTTCAAACTTTCTTTTCTCGGTGTTTTTTTTTATGTGGGTACATTTAAATGGGCCTCCGACTGTACTCACTCAACGTCAATTTTAGTTTTCATTATTATACTTCTGCTTAGGCAGTTGTTCCAGACTGCCTGGATTATCCTGGTTATCCCATGTTTCTATTAAAATATACCAAATATTTTCGAAGTATTCGTGACAAAAAATAAATTTCCGAAAATATACGTTAGGAACCCATGGTCAAGTAGCATTAATACTCATCTTGGCGACTCTGCTCTGATTGACAAATAGTCCCGGGCCGCCTGTTAGAACAAAACTATATACTTACTGGGTTTAAGACAAATCTGGGGCCGATTTCTGCTAGCGCTCCATCTTCTGACAAAATCTGAAAGTTTCTAAACCATATTTTATTATCCAACACTGAAAATGTATATACATGATCAAAAAATGGCTGACTCTTGGGGTGGTGTTTAGGGACTCCAAATATTTGGGTGAAAAGTTCTTTTAATAAACTGTAGTGTAGTTCTTTCTCAAAAGTAGGATCAAAACTTAACACTGGTCTCGAACCTCTTAAACAATTTCCAGTCATTTTTAATTCTGCCATTGTTGAAACTAAAAAAGATGGTAATCTGTAATGTAATATTACTTAACTGCAATTCTATAGGAGGGTTTAGATACTCTTTTAAAAATAAAGATACATCCTACAGGTAAACTTGTACTGGCGTTAATAATTTCATATAGATCACAGTATACTTGTATCTTCAGTGACAGTCACAGGTTTGGGTTAAAAAAATTTTAACGCGAATTTTTATTATAACGGAACATGTAGAAAATGTTGCACATTCTCAACATTTTCCCTTAAAATTCACATATCTTCAGAAAAACGTGAAATAAACATTAAACAAAAGATCTGAAATTAATTTTTCATAATTTTCCAAAAATTTAAAAAATATGAAGTGTACTGTTATGCATATTTTCCAATATTCTTTCACAATGTGAACAATTTAATTGAAAATGATTTATTATCTGTTACTGTACATACAAAACAGCTTTATACAAAACAATATCAGGACAAGTGTTTTTACAAAACATATCGAAAATCAAAACAAAATAAGAATATAAATAATAAGATTCACTACAAATAACTTCAACAATAAAGTGTTAAGATGCTCTTTTTAATTTAGACAAAAAAACGTCTAACACTGGGTGAGCCTTTAATCTCAGGAGACAAGGAATTATAAAGCCTTAAACCACCACTTAAAAGACTATTTTACATAATATGAATTGTTCGATCAAACTGAATATCAAAATCATTTTTAGATCTTATAATAATAATAATAATAATAATAATAATAATAATAATAATAGTAATAATAATAATAATAATAATAATAATAATAAGCAAAAAAACACCAATGAAAAAGAAAAGGAAAAGAGAAACACAAGAAGGCGTTTGTGTAGAAGATGTAAGCACCGAAATGGCTGCAGTACTAGAGGTCATGGAAAAATTAACAAAAAAAAACGAGGAACTAAAAAACAAGTAAAAGATAGTACAAAAACTAAGGTGGAGATTAAATCTACTACAAGACAAATCGCATCTATCGTAGATATGCTAAACAGGAAAATGATGATCTTGAAATCCAGCTATAATGATCTAACAAAATCTAATGCTACACCGATGGCACAGGCAGATGAAACAATCGTGCCACAGAAGAGCACCCGGGACACAGGGATCCAAGCGAACGAGGAGGAAATTATTAAGGAAGTATCCGAACTGAAAGAAAATAACAGAAGACGTTGAGAGTCAAATGGAAAATAAAACGGGATGGGATGGTGTGGCAAAAATAATAGACCAAAAATGGCCAAAAGCTTGCTTCGTTAACAGGGAAATCGCGGCCCCAGAAACTATAAAAGAATATAGAGGTGACGTGGCTATTATAGCAAAACCGGGAGCTGCATTTGCAGGAAAAGCAGCTGATGATGTAAAATATAATTTTCCGGAGATTGCGATATATATCAAAACAAACAAGGAAATTATTTTAAGCAAAGGAAATAAGAAAACGACCTCAAGAGCTTTCTATAATATACTGCCATATAATATAAACCCAGAAGGGGTAAATGACATCTGTAAATTATACGAAACTATAAACAACCTAGGAAAAGAGCTGAAACCGGATACTAAACTTATTAAGTTGATTGCGTGGGGAAATCTGGACGAAGATTACGTTAGAAAATGTGCCGAGTATGTGTTTCGCGAAACCGAAACAAAGATAGAGGTGAGCACCAGCCAAATTAAAAGAAAAACCAGATATAAATCATTTAGAAGCGAAGATAAACCAAAAACTGAAAAGATTATTATAAAATCGGGCGGAAAACACTACGCCGATATCCTGCGTAGAATTAAAAGCAGTGTGGATATTGATGCAGCTGGGATCAAAGTATGGACAATAAAAAAAACAACAAATGGGGATGTGATGCTGGAAATCATGGGTGGTAAAGATAAGGCTGAAGCCCTGAGGTGTGAAATCCAAAGAAAAAATGATGACACGAGGGTCAGCATTAAAAGTAGCAATGATGTTGCTTTTATATATGGCATTGATGGGGATATAAACAAGCAAGAAATTGAAGAGGCAGTCAGAAAAAGCGTAGGAGACGCTGCCACAGAGGAAGACGTAAGAGTCCTATCAATTAGACCAAGTCAAAGGGGCAGTCTAAATGCCACGATTGGACTAAGTAAAGGACTGACGAAAGACCTGATTAAAAAAGGTAGTATCCGTGTAGGGTGGGTATCCTGCCGAGTGCGGGCGAGAGTAAATCTACCTAGATGCTATAGGTGCCTTGAATTTGGACACCACACAGACGAATGTACAGGGGCGGGCAGGACAAAAACATGTATTAAATGCACAAAGGAAAATCACAGGGCAAAAGACTGCAAAAACAACAGTTTTTGCCTTACTTGTAAACAAGAAGGACATAGGGCTGATCTAACTAAGTCCCGGTCTATAGAAAGCTGATAACAGACCAAGCAAGGAAAATGGCCAACGAAGGTAAAAAGAAAACACCCCCATGGCAATATAGATCTTACAGGTAAACGTGGGTAGGGCTTATGCAGCACAAGACATGGCATATGCAACGGCCGTTCAAAGGAACGCGGATATACTAATTGTATGCGAGCCAAATAAAAAGCGTGTAGAAGGTAAGAATTGGCTTAAAGACAAAAGGGTAAGCGTGGCTGTACTGATCCTAAATAAACATGTGGACATAGTAAAACACAAATCTGAGGAGGGGTCTGTGATTATAATGCTCGAAATCTTCGCTATTATTGGGTGCTATATAATCCCCCAACATAACATTGATCGACTACAAAACGGAAGTGGAAAGAATAATGGGATATGTTAAGCGACAAAAAACAGAAAACATAGTACTCGGAGACATAAATGCTAAATCTGTATGGTGGGGCTCACCTAAGACAGATCAAAAAGGTGAATGCTGGATGGAGTGGGTCTCAGAGCTAGATATGGTAGTGCAAAACACCGGGTTAAAGCCCACTTTTGTTAGAGGAAATAGCGAGTCCTAGTCCGATAGTCATTGATGTGACTATCTCAACGAATAGCATAGCAAAGAAAATAACCAATTGGGAGGTGTTGGATACTGAAACATTGACCGAACATAACTACATATACTTTGAAATACAGGGAAAAAGTAAAACTAGGAAGGACTTAGGAAAGACTACCGTAGACAGGGACTCCTTTACAATCACTTGAGAATTACTTAGCAAAAATACAACTGAAGCTACCCACCAGGTGCTGACCAAATAAATTAAGCAGGCATATGAAAATAGTATTAGTACCGAGAGGAAAAATACAAGCACCCCATATTGGTGGAACGAAGACAAAAAAGGGCAGAGTGCATAAAAGCTAGGCGAAACCAAACAAGGACAAGAGCAGCAGGACGAGAGGTACTGGAGGACCTGAAAAACGATACAAAATACATAAAAACGAGCTAGGGAAAATGATAAAAAAACTCAAAAAATAAATATTGGGGGGAACTGCGACAGGAGCTTGACAATAATATATGGGGGGATGCTTACAAAATTGTCGCAAAAAGAGCAAATAAATTAACGCCATACCAGCCAAGTATTGCAAAAAAGGGAGAAATAGTTGCCAGTCTTTTTATATGTGAAGCCGACAGCTGGGAAACGGAAGGGACTGTAAAGAGCACAAATCCCTTCACAAGGACGGAGCTGGAAAATGCCATCCCAAGTATGAAAAACCGAAAGGCTCCAGGCCTGGATAGGATCCCACCGGAAGCGATAAACTGGTGGCTTAAAAGTCCCCAGAACTAGTCCTAAAGGTGGCAAATAACTTGCTAGATACACAGGACTTCCCCGATGAATGGAAAATGGCCAAAATCATACTAACTCCCAAAGGGGAGAAACCACCAGAGCTAGCGAGCTCCTATAGACCACTATGTATGCTGAACACAATAAGTAAACTCATGGAGGCGTTAATAAGGAAGAGGGTGGCGGCGGAGATAGAAGAAAAAGGCGGTCTACACAAGCACCAGTATGGGTTCCAAAAAGGAAAGTCAACGGTCCAAGCACTGAAGACTATGATAGAAACAGTCAAAGAATTCAACAGAAAATGGTGTGCTCTAATAACGATTGACGTCAAAAACGCTTTCAATACGGCTTGTCGCAGTAAGATCCTTAAAAAACTGCAGGAGAGGAAAATATTCACGTACCTCGTTAACATAGTAGCCAGCTACTTGAAAAACAGAAGGATCACGATTGAAAAGGACTGTACTATGGAAGTCACGGCTGGAGTTCCGCAGGGTTCGGTCCTAGGACCGACCCTGTGGAACATTCTATACGATGATGTTCTTAGCCTGAATCCTACAGACGACGCATGCTGTATAGGTTTCGCGGATGATTTGGCGCTGCTCATAGGAGAAAAGGATGAACATACATTAATGCAAAACGCCAACACATGTCTAAAAGAGATAAGTACATGGATAGGAGATCATAAATTGGCACTAGCGCCAAATAAAACGGAAGCCGTGATACTCAGAGGGGAGCGAAACAGGGGACACATAGCCTTCAATCTGCAAGGGATAACCGTAACTCCGACCAAAAAAAATCAAGTATTTGGGAATCACTATAGATGATAGGATGGTTTTCGGCAAACATGTAGAGGAAGTGACAACTAGGGCAGAGGAGAAGATCTCTAAATTGATAAGACTTATGCCAAATATTGGAGGACCAAGAAGCGGCAAACGATCGGTATTACATAATAACAGGATATTAACATAAGAACAGGATATTGTGCATCGCACTACATAGTGCGATATCCTGTTCTATGGGGCTCCTGTATGGAATGGTGACCTAAAAATAAAAAAATATATAGGAAACGCATGGAAAGGACTCAGAGGAATATGCTGCTTCGAGTGGCATCAGTATATAAGACAGTGTCTGGGGTGGCACTACAGGTAATAACGGGCACATTACCAATAGATCTCATGGTCTGGGAGAGAACCTATATAGGTACATAGAAAAAATCACGACACTCTAAGAACTAATAGAAAGGAAGCGAGAAGCAGAACCTTAAATGTGTGGCAGAGTAGGTGGGAAAACGAGGCTACAAAAGCCCAGTGGACAAAAAGACTCATCCCGGATATCAAAAACTGGGTAAATTGTGAACATCCTGAACTGGACTACTACGTGACACAGGTGCTAACCGCGCATGGCGCCTTCAGGTCCTTTGCTAAACGGATAGGAAAAGACCAAAGTGAAAATTGTATATACTGTAATCAAATTGACACCACCGAGCATACCATTTTCGAATGCGTTAAATGGAATGCTCTTAGAGAACCGACTTACCAGAGGATCGCATCCCAACTAACTCCTGAAACAATTGTGAACAAGATGCTGGAATCCGCGGAGTCATGGAGAACCATACATGGAATGATAAAGGATATCATGAGCAGAAAAGAAAGGGAGGAGATATTAAGGCAAAGGGAAAACAGACTTAACAGAGACTTGTAGGCGGAAATAGGAAGAGAACGAGACCACTTGGTGTCCTGATGCTATGTCTAACGACAGTCCCGGGACATCCATAGATGATGAAAGAGGTGGTTTTTAGTTGGTATACCGGACTTGCACACAGAGAGCCGGGACTCCCACACTATCGAGGAAAGGTGGAACAAGTACTCGGTGCCTATAAGAGGTTTCCACCCGACAATAATAATAATAATAATAATAATAATAATAATAATAATAATAATAATAATAATAATAATAGAATAATAATATTAATAATATTCATATTAATAATACTTTTATTGTGTCAAATTTGACAAAAGGACAAAATACACTCATGTGCTATTAAAAATGTTGCCCTAATATATATATATATATATATATATATATATATATATATATATATATATATATATATATATATATATATATATACAGGGTGTTTCATTAAGGGTGATGAGGTACCATATCTCAGGAATTGATACTCCAGGAGCTTTGGAAAAAAAATCTCAAGAAGGAAAGTAGCCAAGAGAAATTGCTGGAAATAATTTTTAAGTTCCTAACTCTGCCGCTAGGGGGCGTAATTGCTGTGGTCATGTAAAAAAAGACATTTTTCTGGAAAATATCACTATAAAAGCTATCAAAAAAATATTACGCTGATAATTCTACTAGAATTCTACATCTTTTTGGTTTAACACTTTTTGCTGTAAGATGTAAAATTAGGGCGGGAGAGGAGGGGGAAAGTCTACTGATAAAAGTGTCCATAATTTTGGTTTGACTCAACCGAATTTGATGAACTTGGTCTCGTTTAAGAAAGGAAGGCTTGCTACTTTAAACGAAATAATAGCTGTGTTACATTGACTTTCGCGGCACTCGCTAGCGGGCGTTATTTGAAAAACTCCGTGTTTTTTTCAATTTTTCTTCGAAATTTTAAATGGAATGACATAGTTATTATATCATAATCGAAAAGTAGAATAAATTTGCAAGAGAAAATGTAAAAAATTCGATTCGATATCTTCATTAGTTTCGGAGTTATAGCCAAAAGAATAATTAATATCATGTTAATTAAAAAAAGCAATTGTTTTTATGGGTCCGTGGTCAAGCGTGCCATGAAAAATAAAAAAAATGTTTTAAAACTTTTTATTAAGTGTGATACCTGACAGCATATTCACGTTCCGCAAGAGGAGCATTTTCAAAATACTGAAAATATATGGCCAGCATATCGTAAGCCTCAGCGCTGGTACCAGCCATTTTTGAAAGATGCAGCACAAAAGTTGAATAACGATAAACTCAAAATTCACAAAACATTCGAGATAAAATTTGGACAGATACTTATCAAAGATTGATTAGAGTGACATTTCAATTCATTTGCTTCCCTGAAAACCTGCCGATTAGTTTCGGAGTTATAGCCAAAAGAATAATTAATATCATGTTAATTGAAAAAAGCAATTGTTTTTATAGGTCCGTGGTCAAGCGTGCCATGAAAAATAAAAAAAACATTTTTAAACTTTTTATTAAGTGTTTTTCACTTTTTATTCCATTACTATTGCCTTTAATTTACTTACCTGTCGTATTATTAAAAAATTATCTAGTAAGCCATGAAACAAAATCGGCAGGTTTCCAGGGAAGCAAATAAATTGAAATGTCACTCTAATCAATCTTTGATAAGTATCTGTCCAAATTTTATCTCGGATTTTTTGTGAATTTTGAGTTTATCGTTATTCAACTTTTGTGCTGCATCTTTCAAAAATGGCTTGTACCAGCGCCGAGGCTTACGATATGCTGGCCATATATTTTCAGTGTTTTGAAAATGCTCCTCTTGCGGAACGTGAATATGCTGTCAGGTATCACACTTAATAAAAAGTTTAAAAATATTTTTTTATTTTTCATGGCACGCTTGACCACGGACCCATAAAAACAATTGCTTTTTTTAATTAACATGATATTAATTATTCTTTTGGCTATAACTCCGAAACTAATGAAGATATCGAATTGAATTTTTTACATTTTCTCTTGCAAATTTATTCTACTTTTCGATTATGATATAATATCTATGTCATTCCATTTAAAATTTCGAAGAAAAATTGAAAAAACACGGAGTTTTTCAAATAACGCCCGCTAGCGAGTGCCGCGAAAGTCAATGTAACACAGCTATTATTTCGTTTAAAGTAGCAAGCCTTCCTTTCTTAAACGAGACCAAGTTCATCAAATTCGGTTGAGTCAAACCAAAATTATGGACATTTTATCAGTAGACGTTCCCCCTCCTCTCCCGCCCTAATTTTACATCTCACAGCAAAAAGTGTTAAACCAAAAAGATGTAGAATTCTAGTAGAATTATCAGCGTAATATTTTTTTGATAGCTTTTATAGGGATATTTTCCAGAAAAATGTCTTTTTTTACATGACCACAGCAATTACGCCCCCTAGCGGCAGAGTTAGGAACTTAAAAATTATTTCCAGCAATTTCTCTTGGCCGCTTTCCTTCTTAGGATTTTTTTCCCAAAGCTCCTGGAGTATCAATTCCTGAGATATGGTACCTCATCACCCTTAATGAAACACCCTGTATATATATATATATATATATATATATATATATATATATATATATATATATATATATATATATATATATATATATACAGGGTGGTCTGTAATGAATGCGCCAAAAAGAAATCCTAGATTAATCTCGTGAAAATAATGATATTGAGCCAAATATGCCTTAATTAAATGTCGCTCATTAATGAGATACAGGGTGTTAAAGTTCAGTTCTCAGAATTGTCATTTCTTTATAGCTTAAGTCGTTTTTGAGATTTCGACATGAAAACTGGGAATCGGGGGTTTTCAGGGATGGGGAATACGATGGTATTCCATTTATTGACATAATATGTAGAGGGCGCTATTTACACACTCATTATTTCATGCCATAACTTTCTTATTAATACCGTTCTTTTATTTTTTATTGAACATTTTGAAAGGGTGACGTTTTTTAAGAAAAAAAGGTATACTACATTTATTTCGATTAAATAAGCCGTTTTCGAAATATTTGCATTTATTCGTTCTATTGCATAGTCAAAAAATATTAAACATTGAAACTGAGATAACAGACTTGACTAACGAATAATGAATTGATCATGAACAAATAACAAAAAATCACTTCAACAAATGCGAAAAATGTCCACCATTCACTTCCATGCATATTCTTAATCCCTTCACCAAATAGCGTCGTAGTTGGAATAAAGTTCCTTGCTTATTCCTGATAATATTGGTGGAACCATGAATTTTTTGCGAAAGTTGCTCACGGGTACGGATTTCTTCTGTGTACACTACGGATTTGATAAAACCCCAAACGGAGAAATCCAAAGGATTAAGATCCGGGCTACGCGGCGGCCATGGAATTTCACTGCCATGACCAAACCATCTATGAGGCAGCCATTCATCTAGATAGTTGCGAACTGCAACTGGTTAATGATAACCAGTACTTGCAGTTTCTTCAAAATGTTTTGCGGGATCTACTCGATGATATACCCTTAAATTTACGACAAATCATGTGGCTTATGCACGATGGTGCTCCACCACATTATCCAGTTGCAGTTCGCAACTATTTAGATGAATGGCTGCCTCATAGATGGTTTGGTCGTGCAGTGAAATTCCATGGCCGCCGCGTAGCCCGGATCTTAATACTTTGGATTTCTCTCTTTGGGGTTTTATCAAATCCTTAGTGTACACAGAAGATATCCGTACCCGTGAGCAACTTTTGCAAAAAATGCATGGTTCCACCAATGTTATCAGGAATAAGCAAGGAACTTTATTCCAACCACGACGCTATTTGGTGAAGGGATTAAGAATATGCATAGAAGTGAATGGTGGACATTTTTCGCATTTGTTGAAGTGATTTTTTGTTATTTGTTCATGATCAATTCATTATTCGTTAGTCAAGTCTGTTATAGTGATGTAAGGATACGTATCCAAAAATCCGTTGGATCCGAATATTAAAAGAATCCGGATTATCCGAAACCGGCCGAGAACTTGATTCGGAATCAAAATAAATTCGCATCGGCTGGTTACTAATGCAAAGTGCAAAGAGAAAACGGAATCGGAATCGACTGTAAGCGAACAACACGGTCTACGATGTGGCATATTTGATCTTATGCTTTCTCTTTCTAATGATCTTTCCTAAAAAAAGATAGCATAGTTATCGGGGTAACGGGTATCATATGGGATGAGACCCATTGGTTAAACTAGTCCCGCCTCACCCGAACTGAATTCAAACGAGAACGGCGCGACGCGGTGCCTTCCTATCCCTAACCTTCGACTTCGAATGATATGATACCGCATCGACCTACCTAGCCGTGTATCCGGATAGAAAATGTTTTAGTGTTGCATGCATACGTATACATGATCTGTAACCGCTTTCGCGCGGGTCAAGAAATGGATTCGTATTCGGATAATGGATACGGATATTAGCTGATTCCGATTCCGTATGATTCGGATATCTAAAGAATACGGATATTTACAACACTAGTCTGTTATCTCAGTTTTAATGTTTAATATTTTTTGACTATGCAATAGAACGAATAAATGCAAATATTTCGAAAACGGCTTATTTAATCGAAATAAATGTAGTATACCTTTTTTTCTTAAAAAACGTCACCCTTTCAAAATGTTCAATAAAAAATAAAAGAACGGTACTAATAAGAAAGTTATGGCATGAAATAATGAGTGTATAAGGTGTAAATAGCGCCCTCTACATATTATGTCAATAAATGGAATACCATCGTATTTTCCATCCCTGAAAACCCCCGATTCCCAGTTTTCATGTCGATATCTCAAAAACGACTTGAGCTATAAAGAAATAACAATTCTGAGAACTGAACTTTAACACCCTGTATCTCATTAATGAGCGACATTTTATTAAGGCATATTTATATACATATATATATATATATGAATGTTTTATTGATCTGGGACTCAACTATTTTTGCAGATATGCAGGCAATAATTTTAAAAACAAAACATGTTAAACTTACTACTTCTCAATACCTTGCCAAATCGAAGGCCACCCAAGTGATCAAGATAAAATAGTTCACATTTATAGAGGTAAGGTTTGCCTCAAAGCTGCTTCAAACAGAAACTAAAAGCAGGGTTTCTCCAAAACTAAAGCTTTTTCGCAGTTTTTTCACGTTCACATGAAAGAAGGGAACAGTCCACCGGCGCACACAGGCGAAAAATCGATAAAAGTCGAACAAAACCTACACGTTATTAATTGTTGAACAAAGTATTTTTAATATTAACTCTAAACACTATTTGACTAAAAAAAATTATTTTAAGCCTAATTAAATTAAACCATATCTCATGGTAATGACATTATTAGGATTATGTACCAAGAACAGTGCAAAAAAGTTGGCGCCTACGAAAAAACTTCTCTAATATTGATTTCTCAGGAAGTGTGATTCTTGATAAAAGTTAGTACCTATATAAGAAAAAATAAATTTTGATAGGTAAATTTTATGTAAAATATACAAGGAAGCCAAAAGATTAAAAACTGTAGCTCTAAAAATCAATAAAATAAGTATTTTTTTAGAAAGCAGAATTAGATTACTTCTTTGTATTTTCTTGTTCGATTTTAAATATTATTGGTTTTTAGTAGTTATTTTTTTTTGCGTCTCCATGTGTATATCACAAACTAGTGCTACGTTAAAACTAATTTTTCTACTTTTATTAAGGATAGAATTTTCAGAAAAAACAATAATGTTAGTTTCCCATTATGACCCAAAACAATTTAAACCTAGGTAAGTATTTTATTAAGTATCCAGTATCTGATTATTATTCATTCTACCCCTTTGCGCAAGTAATTAGACTTGTGGTCATTTGCACAACCAAATTTTAGCTTACTTAAGCCAAGTATAGTTTTAAATGTAATTACGTAATTTATTACTGATTCAAAATAAACGTATTGATAACTATACTTGCCTCAAATTTGGTGGTACAAACGACCATTGGTCTATTAAATCATTGTAAAGTTAAAATTAATTGTAGTAAAAAAATAAGTATTGTAATAAAAAGGCAATACTGGTTTAAACATGTTATTCGTCAACTTGACCTAACCTAATAAAATATACCCCAATATTTAACTGGCTATAACACCTATCTTTTGGTAAAAGTTCAATTAAAATCTATTTTTAGTAGTTTTTAAGTGATGGCGGAACAAAGATACAAACAGACAGACAGACAGACAAACATTCTAAAAACTGTTGCTTTTGGTTCAGAGCACCTTAAATAGACGATAGAAACCCCTTTTTTACAATTCTGCTTTATGTACAGATTTTTCACTTTGAACAACTTTATTAATAGCACAGATTAGAGCAAACATAACTGTATAAATGCGCCATTTTTGTTAAGGGTCGCACTTGGTCGCATAAAATCATTGTTGTATTTGCAAAACAAAACTTCAGGCTTACGTCTAATCAAAGTTTTAAACTGGAATCTGACCGTATTGTTAACTTTATCCCCATGTAAAGGTAAATAATACAAAACAACAATAATACAAAATACAAACAACTGTGCTACTTGGCCAGTTACCATAACCGTTATCCTCCTATTAATTTTATAAACAAAAAACGAAATTCATTGTAAACACACAAATTATCCCAAAAGTTTTATTAAAATAATCCACGAAAAACACCAACATACATACAACCAAAATAGCACTTTATCTTCCGTAACTCATACGCTCTCCAACAAACCGTTCTGCGCACTAACGTAGGGAAGTAACGGAGGGCCTCGCAGTGCTCGCGCGCACAGGTACCATAGATTAGTCATTAAGGTAGAGGGTCAAAGCCTAATTTTTGTATTCTAGGAACTTTTTGAAAATAGGGTTCTGTCCGACTTTTATCGATTTTTCGCCTGTGTGCGGCGCCAGGTATTATTTTTTGTCTCTTAAAAAGCGATTTAGAGGGGGCCACAAGGGCAAAAATCTACAAAAATACACTGTAATCAGGTCTTCTCCAGAACCAAAAACTTTTTCGCAGCTTTGTCCCGTCTAAGGAAAGGACAAGAAGAAGGGCATCTTCCGCGGCGCCAGGTGTTTTTTTTTATTTCTAAAAAGCTATTTAGAGGGGGCCGCAAAGGTAAAAATCTACAGAAATACACTGTAATAATAATAATAATAATAATAATAATAATAATAATAGACATTTATTTAGCAATTTGCTGATAGGTACATCAAATTATTACAACAAAAGAAAATCTTGTGACATACAACTACTACTTACACACTAGATACTCACTTAACATTTTATTAAATAAACGTACATTTAGCGCTCTGTTAATATCCTCAGGCAGAGCATTAAAAAGGCATACGCCCTCATAAAGTTTTTTGAAGTTTGGTTGTTTGTACCGATGGAACACTGTAATTTTGCTTAGAACGGATATTATAAGAATACGTCAAAAATGACGCCAGATATGCTGGCAACAAAGAATGTTCTATTTTGTAAATTAATACAATGTTGGCCTTTCTAATGCACTGCTCCACCGATAACCACCCCAAACAAACCAGCAAATCGCTTATGGGTGTGTATCTATCACAGCCCAAGACAATCCGCATCGCCTTATTCTGTTGAATTTGAAGCTTACATATACTATCTTTGTTACATGAAATTAGCAATGATATGCAATAGTTAGTTAGTTAGTAGTAGGTCCAAAAAAACTCCCAGATATTTCATTTCAGTTACAAACTCGATCACAAAAGTATTTATATACAATGTTAATCCTAATTCATTAAATTTATTACAATTCGATTTTGATCCTATAACCATGCATTTTGTTTTTAACGCATTTAATTTTAATTTATTCTTACACAGCCAACCATTGAAAATCGCCAGCTCGCTTTCAACACATTAATCATTTGGCGAAAGTCAGCACCAGAAACAGAAATAAGCGTGTCGTCAGCAAAAAGACTAACAGCACAATTTTTAAGGCTTTATAAATATCGTTAACGTATATTACAAATAGCATACCTTGTGGTACCCCCCAAACACACTCTTTTTTTGCCGACACTCTATTAGCAATTTTAGTCATTTGATACATTTTAATAATCCACAATCCAATCCACAGCCCAACGCTATAAAACTTTAATTTTTTATCAGAATTCCGCGATCAACATCCTCAAAAGAACGCTTCAAGTCTACAAAAACACTTAGCACTGTTTTTCCTTCATTCATGTCATTTCTCCAGGTAGCACTGACATATTGAATTGCTGACTCACACGAATGTTTGCTTCTAAAGGCCGATTGGCCCATATACAATATTATTTTTTTCAAAATAGGTTTTTAATTGTGTACACGCAATCGATTCTATTAGTTTATCAACCGTTGGCAATAGGTTAATCGGTCTAAAATCACCTGGCGTAGTAGGCTTTGGTAACTTAGGTATTGGTACAATAACACTGGTCTTTAACTCTTGAGGGAAAGTACCGGTCTCAAAGGAGGTGTTGATTAAATACAAAAGGGGGTAACATATTACACAGAATAAGTCTTTTATTTGTTTTATGGTCAAGTAATTGTCACTAGTACTTTTATTTTTTAATTAAAAACAGTTTCACGTAATTCGGCTAAAGTAACTTTCTCAAACTTTAAGAAATCTGTTTGGCCACATTCATTTCTCTCACTGTGCCATTCTTGTCTTTCAATACTCTCTGCTACTTCCTTCAAACTATCTAAGTAATAGTCGTTAAAATTTTCTTCTGTTGACCTGTTATAATTTCCAAAGTCAATGTCCATATAATTAGTTTGTTTCTTTTTATTGCCAACTAACTCTTTTAAAGTACGCCACATTTTTTTTCCACCCCCCCTGCACTCATCAATATTTGACTAAAAATATTTTTTCTCTGACCTATAACTACTCCATTTCTCTTCTGCTTATAACTTCTCGAATCTTGCTCCTCTTTAGTGAGACAAAAGGTCCTGTACGCTCTATCTCTCTCCTGCTGCGCATTTCTTACTTCTTTAGACAACCAAGGATCTTTTTTTTGTTCACACTGCCTAAGGAGAGCAACTTTATCAAGAGCCTTTTGTATATTTTGTATAACGTCAGAATAGATAACATTCACGCCCACAGAAGTGTAATTCCAATCCATTCCAACTAATTCCAGTATTAAATTAGATATTGTGTGGCCATTTAATTTGCGAAAAAATTTAATTTCTGGCAATTCACGTGTGATAGTCTCAAGCTGTATTTCCGTACCGATCATATCATGGTCAGCAAGGACAGGAAAGTTCCTTGGAAACTCCCCAACACTAAAATCATTAGTGACTATATGATCCAATGTAGTTGATACATTCGTCACACGAGTTGCTTTAGTCACAATTTGAGTAAACCCAGCTCCCTGGATTATGTCTTCGTATTTCTTAGTTTCACTGGTGTTTTTCACTAAATTAATATTAAGGTCCCCTAGAATAAATGTTCTATTTTCTTGAAAAATATCATCATTCAATTTTTCATTCAGATAATCAAAAAACTCGCTTATTCTAGAATTTGGAGACCTGTAGCATACAGCAACCAAAAAACTTCTTTGTTTATTTGTAATCTAATAGTCAACAATCAATAGTCACTAGCAACTGCATCATTCAACACAACTTCAAACTTTAAAGATCTCTTAATGTAAACCATAGTCCCTGACGTATGCCTGCTGTTGGAATGACATATTATTGTTGAATATCCAGGAATATCCACTTCTTGATCTTCTATGTCTGGTGTGAGATGCGTTTCACTAACACACATGACCCACGGATTCCTCTATTGCACTTGTGTTAACTGCAATATGTTTGAAGTAATCCCCTGTATATTTATATGTAAAATATCCAACTTAATGGGGGGCATGGTCCTAGGGCCATTATTTAATTGCTAGAAATAATGAGTTCTCTCTTTAATGTTTTCCTGTTCCTTTTTATACGAGATACATTTTTTGTCAAAAACAGTGTGCTTGTAGTCAATACCCGGTATTTTAAGATCATGTGCAAATTTACAGTTTGTGCATTCGTAAGTACTAGAGCTGCATTCGATGCTTTTGTGATGTTTATTGCACAAAGGACATATTACATCTTCCTGGCGACAATTTGCAGCTTTATGACCATAACGCCATTTGTAGCACCGCAGTACTCCAACATACTCATAAACAGGGCAACTATCCCAGTCTAAGAATATTCTTTTATTATTTACAAGACATTTAAAAACATCTGGCGCCACCTCCAAAATTACATTATTAAATTTTTTATTGTTAGGGTTATATTTTCGAATTAATTTAATGTCTACATTGATATCTTTCAGACAGCTTTGATGTTTCATGCGATCTACGAACTCCTCGTCAGTAGTGACATATCTATCATCCACAACAATAATAATTACTTTTGGTGTTATTAATTTGGAGATTTCCACCTCATAGGTTTCCGATAATTCCGCTACTGCTTTATTTTGCAATTTTTGTAGGGATTTGTCGTCTTTGCACTGAATCATTACATGGATTTTAATTTGTTTACTTCCACCGATAAATCGGATGGGTTAATTTTAATTTGTTTACTTCCACCGATAAATCGGATGGGTTAATTTTTCTGTGACTGCATTTTTGTCGTAGCAGAATCTTGATTAGCATTCTTGGGTCTTATTATTAATGGTGGGCTTATTTTTTTCTTAACAACACTAGACCAGATTGGTTTATTTTCTGCTATCAGGCTTGCATTTTCCAGGTTCTTCAATAGTTTTTCTGTGTTAATTTTAATTTCTTCTGTTTGTTGTTGCAATTTTTTTAACTGCTTGTTTACATCAAATTTTTCACGCACTGGCAAAATACAGCTATCACATACCCAAAATAAATTTTTGCAATCATTTATTGCCTTGTAAAGTTGGTCTTTAATATTAGCACAATGCAAATGATATCTTTCTTTACAAAATTCACACGTCACAGACTTCGAATTTACGATAAAATTGTCGCTGCAGCGGACACAAACGTGTGCACCCGAGCTCGGCATGACTACGTAATGTCCTCTCCAAAGCCAACAATTTTTGCGCAGCTTTATCCCGTGTGCATGAAAGAAGGGCACCTTTCGCGGGGCCAGATATATTGTTTCGGCGTTAATTATAATAATTCTCCACTATGGGGAGCGGCTGTGGAGTGGGAAAGAGTCTTCATTTCCCAAAAAAGGTCATTTGATGTATTTTTAATGTCTACTTTCGAAATAGTTGTAAACCTATATTTATTGCGCAAAAGATCTTGTCTTTTCCATGTATATACATTTATAGAACTTTATTATTTATAAAACAGAACTGTCCCAAAGTTCCAAAAAATTCTTACCATCATGACTATCAGACCTCTTCATAACAGAAAATCACAATTTGACGAAAATTGAAAAATCACCAGAACATGCTGCGAAAAAACTTTTTAATAAGTTGCCAAACGTATTAAGGACTATGATAAATTTAAGGATGAGGTTAAAAAGATGCTTTTAAACGAGTGTTACTATTTAACCAAAGAATTTTATATAGATAACCCCTGAAAATAAATTTTTAACTATATAAATTAATTGAGTTTTGTTTGCAATTAGCAATAAGGAATATGCACATTTTTTTTTATTGCATAAATCGTTTAAGGAGGTCATTACAACCCCAAAACTGCTATTTTGAGGAAAATTACTGCGTTAATTTAGCTAAAAAAAATTTGTACTTTTCGGTATAATTTATTACAATTTCAAAAGGAGCCATTTGCCGGCTCAAAAAAGTTACGTCACAAGGATAAGTGGCAATCTACATGTTAACGTAAAGCTGAACCGAGAGCTGCCTACCTACAAACGTCTAGAAAATCAAGAATTTCTGTGATAGTCCGAAAGCAAGTCAGTATTTTCTCGAATGATTGTACCTCTATCCTCTATCAATTGATTTACCAAACTGATTGTTAATATTGTAAAGTTATATGCTTAGGAATAGAAAAATGTCAGTCGACAAGACCTAAAGTCAAAAAGGTGATTTTTTTAAAATAATTATAGAACATTTTTCTGGGAGAGGAAACACAAGATGATTACCGACTCTCGGACTAAGACAAGAAGACAGCTGACAGCTACAGTACAGAGTTATATGGAGACCGGCATTAGTTTCCCAGCTGATTTAGTTGTTTATGATGGTAGCGGTTGTGTTTTTATTACAGTGCTATTTGTGTATAATTCTTTTTATTAAACGTTAAAATGTATTAAAAATATAAACTACAAATATTGTAGTATGCCAATGTGCAAAAGTATCACTGTGTGTGCACTGCAAACCTCCTTTTTCATGTGCCCAAAAAACCGATGTCGAAGAAAGTACCTACTGCAAATTTAATCAAAAATTTTACATTAAGAGGTATCTGTAAAGGTTAGTATCGCTAAATTCAAGTAACCATATGTTACTGTACATTTATTTTTATAGTATAATAAACAATTAACTTATTGTTTATTATACTATAATAATTAACTAAATTGTAAAGGCAAATCCACCAGCACTAACTTCCAGCCAATTTTCCGATTTTCTTTGCACAAATGCCGTTTTGGTCATTTATAACCAGTCTGTTTAATAAAACAAAAGGTTTTCTATCGACTAAATATTCTAGTCTTTGGGAAAAACTCAAGAAAATGGATTTACACTGAAATTTACATTACACTAGCCGTGACTAGCCATTATAAAATGTTGACGTAATAAAAAAAGTGACGTCACAAACAAAAGAAGTCTGTTTTACGAGATGTTGGATTTTGCAGGAAAATTTGCAAAATAAAACCTTGTTTTTTGTTAATAAACCCCAAAATAAAGAGATAACAGCAACTGCCATAAACATTTAATTTATGTAGAGAATACAAAAAAAATATTTCAGGATTTTTTGGATTACATGCATATTCCCTATTGCAATTAGCGCTTTTGTCTAGTGTAACTTGTTAAATGTTTTTTTATTGTTGTACTTTATTTATGTTATTTTACACTTTGACAGATATTAGGTTACTAGGCTTGGAATGACGTACAGGTGTATGTACTTTGTAAGTATTAATAAAATGAGTATTTGTGCATGACTGAACGGCACCTTCCGCGGCGCCAGGTATTTCTTTATTTCTTAAAAAGCTATTTAGAGGGGGCTACAAAGGCAAAAATCGACAAGAATAAACTATAATCAGATCTCCTCCAAAACCAAAAATTTCTTCGTAGTTTTCTCCAGTGTGCATGAAAGAAGGGCACCTTTTGCGGAGCCAGGTATATTTTTTATTTCTTAGAAAGCTATTTAAATGGGGTCCAAAGTCAAAAATCGCCAAAAATTCACTATAATTAGGTCTTCTCAAAAACCAAAAAGTTTTCTCTAGTGTGCGTTCCAATATTTTAATTTTTTTTTAAATCCACAAGGGAAAAATCGAAAAATTCCATGTGGACCTAAGAAAACCGCGAAAATTTTCTTTGGTGTTTGAGAGGACCTAATTAGTGTGCATGTTTTTAGATTTTGCCTTTGTGACCCCCGTTAACTAGTTTTTTAAAAAATATACCTGGCGCCGCGGAAAGTTCCCTTCTTTCATGCACAGGACAAAGCTGCGAAAAAAATGTTGGCTTTGGAGAAGAGAAAGCGTATTTTTGTCGATTTTTGCCTTTGGGGCCCCTTTTAAATAATATTAAAGAAATAAAAAACATACCTGGCGCCTGGTTCGTTTCTTTCATGCAGACGTGAGAAAACTACAAAAATATTTTTGGTTTTGGAGAAGACCTGATTACACTGTATTTTAGTTGATTTTTGCCTTTGTGTCCCCCTCTACGTATTTTATCTAGCGCCGCGGAAGGTGCCCTTCTTTCATGCACATGAAACAAAGCTGCGAAGGAGTTTTTGGTTTTGAACTGATTACAGTGTATTTTTGTCGATTTTTACCTTTGTGAAGAAATAAACAACATACCTGGCGCCGCGAAAGGTGTCCTTCTTTCATACACATTTTTGATTTTTGAAAAGACCTGAAAAAACTTTTTGTCTTGGAGAAGACCTCATTACAGTGTATTTTTTTGCCCTTATTAATAGTTTTTTAAGAAAAAATACCTGCCGCCGTGGAAGCTGCTATTCTTTCATGAACACGGGAGAAAACAGCAAAAATTTTTGGTTTTGGAGAAGACCTGATTACTGTGTTTCTTATGCATTTTCATTAATTTTTTGCCTAATGACCTCCTTAAAATTAAAATATTTAAATTATATCAGGCGCCGCGGACCGGTTCCCTTCTTTCATGTAAGTGAAAAAAAAAATGCGAAAAAATGTTTAGTTGTGAAGATAACCTGCTTTTAGTTTCTGTTTGAGGCTGCCTCAAAGCAAAGTTCACCTATCTAAAAACAAATTGTGTTTGAGAGGATCTGATTAGTGTGTATATTTTTTCGGTTTTTGCCTTCGTGATCCCCCATAACTTTTTTTTAAAATAAATAATATACCTGCCGCCGCGAAAGGTGCCCTAATTTCATGTGAACGTCAAAAACTGCAAAAAAATGTTTAATTTTGGAGAAGACCTGCTTTTAGTTTCTGTTTAAGGCTGCCTCGAGGCAAACTTCACCTCATTCGCATTTCGCAGGGCTTTGTTCTGCAGCAACTGCAGTCTTTGTATATCTGTACTGATATAAGAAATGAATAGCGGATTGCAGTAATTTAAATGGGGATACAATATGGCAGGGATGGCGAACCTTTTCACATCCAAGTAGGGATTCACGATCTAAATCGATATCTTGGATTTTGTGAAATCCTCCTGAAAAAAACCTAGTTCCTTTCCAGCTTTTTTTACAAATAAAATCGACGTATAATAAAAAAATAAGTTGGGAATCTAAAACTACTCGTAAGTATCTTATTTCGGTTGCATGTTCTATTGGTTTATTATATCAATATAAATATTGAAACTACTTTCTAAGAATTGCTTGCAATTTTGTTTATTGCCAAAATCAATATTTCGTTTTATTTAAATTTATTAACACACAGTCACTTATACAATATACAGGGTGTTATGGAAATGGTTTAATATATCGGAATCAGTTTGTAAAAATACTGGATTAATTCCAAAGGTGCTATCCAAATTAATTATATTTCGCAGTCTCGTCTCATATCACAAAGACACTCTGTAGTGGCAGCCTGCTGCACGGATCTATACGACGTTAAAAGAACCAAAATTTTCCCCTCCCATCCCACATACCTTCATGCACTGCCCGAATCTTCACTGTAGTTTGTCGTACGGAGAAATTAGACGTGACTTTGGAGCTGTGTTTTTTGTATTTGATTGTGACGTGAAAGTGTGAATAAAATGGGAAAACATAAGATACATTCAAAACGAAAATATGGTAAATTGCTAAAGAAACTACGTAGAGTTCTAGCAGAAGTTAGTAGTAGTACTTGAAGTAAGTATTTTTGTCGATTTTTACCTTTGTGAAGAAATAAACAACATACCTGGCGCCGCGAAAGGTGTCCTTCTTTCACACACATTTTTGATTTTTGAAAAGACCTGAAAAAACTTTTTGTCTTGGAGAAGACCTCATTACAGTGTATTTTTTTGCCCTTATTAATAGTTTTTTAAGAAAAAATACCTGCCGCCGTGGAAGCTGCTATTCTTTCATGAACACGGGAGAAAACAGCAAAAATTTTTGGTTTTGGAGAAGACCTGATTACTGTGTGTTTCTTATGCATTTTCATTAATTTTTTGCCTAATGACCTCCTTAAAATTAAAATATTTAAATTATATCAGGCGCCGCGGACCGGTTCCCTTCTTTCATGTAAGTGAAAAAAAAATGCGAAAAAATGTTTAGTTGTGAAGATAACCTGCTTTTAGTTTCTGTTTGAGGCTGCCTCAAAGCAAAGTTCACCTATCTAAAAACAAATTGTGTTTGAGAGGATCTGATTAGTGTGTATATTTTTTCGGTTTTTGCCTTCGTGATCCCCCATAACTTTTTTTTAAAATAAATAATATACCTGCCGCCGCGAAAGGTGCCCTAATTTCATGTGAACGTCAAAAACTGCAAAAAAATGTTTAATTTTGGAGAAGACCTGCTTTTAGTTTCTGTTTAAGGCTGCCTCGAGGCAAACTTCACCTCATTCGCATTTCGCAGGGCTTTGTTCTGCAGCAACTGCAGTCTTTGTATATCTGTACTGATATAAGAAATGAATAGCGGATTGCAGTAATTTAAATGGGGATACAATATGGCAGGGATGGCGAACCTTTTCACATCCAAGTAGGGATTCACGATCTAAATCGATATCTTGGATTTTGTGAAATCCTCCTGAAAAAAACCTAGTTCCTTTCCAGCTTTTTTTACAAATAAAATCGACGTATAATAAAAAAATAAGTTGGGAATCTAAAACTACTCGTAAGTATCTTATTTCGGTTGCATGTTCTATTGGTTTATTATATCAATATAAATATTGAAACTACTTTCTAAGAATTGCTTGCAATTTTGTTTATTGCCAAAATCAATATTTCGTTTTATTTAAATTTATTAACACACAGTCACTTATACAATATACAGGGTGTTATGGAAATGGTTTAATATATCGGAATCAGTTTGTAAAAATACTGGATTAATTCCAAAGGTGCTATCCAAATTAATTATATTTCGCAGTCTCGTCTCATATCACAAAGACACTCTGTAGTGGCAGCCTGCTGCACGGATCTATACGACGTTAAAAGAACCAAAATTTTCCCCTCCCATCCCACATACCTTCATGCACTGCCCGAATCTTCACTGTAGTTTGTCGTACGGAGAAATTAGACGTGACTTTGGAGCTGTGTTTTTTGTATTTGATTGTGACGTGAAAGTGTGAATAAAATGGGAAAACATACGATACATTCAAAACGAAAATATGGTAAATTGCTAAAGAAACTAAGTAGAGTTCTAGCAGAAGTTAGTAGCAGTACTTCAAGTAAGTACATAATTGTTAATTTATATAGGTACTTTCTCATTTCATTAGAATTTGTTCCAGTGCGTTTGTATATTGTGTACCCAAGACAGAGACATATATATATATATATATATATATATATATATATATATATATATATATATATATATATATATATATATATATATATATCGTTTTTTCTCTCTTGTGTTGCAATGTCGAGGCTTAGATTTTATGACCCCGGCGGCGGTGTTTTGTAAACATTTTAATTTTAGGAATTTTAAACGGATTTGTGTTTTCAAAAAATAAGTGGCGATAAACAAAGTATATGGTATTTTCTTTCACATTGTGTTATAGTTTGAGCAGGTACTCCCCACTTAGTATGTTTTAAAGACATGAAACCTGTCGCTTATTGCGTGCAGAAAAATTGACCCCTTATTGGGCGTCAGGGTAGACTTTATGTGCTCATAAAAATACAAAGACTTGTATTTTGTTCTGTTAACTTTTTTTTCTCGCTTATTGCGTGGAAAAAAGGGTAGTCCCTTATTGGGTGCTGAATTGCGATTTATTAAAATATCAGAATAACTGAGTTTAATATTTTTTCTTGTAAAGTAATGATTTATGTTGATTATTTTTTACTGTCATATGGGAGTCTAATTGGAAACCTCTTGTTTCCAGGCTCTTCATCGGAGAACTCTCGTAGCTCTTCGTCTGAGAGAGAATGTGTAATTGAGATGGAGGCGGATCAACAGGAAGCTTTACTTCCTGTCGCTAATCAAGACCTTCAGCAATCTTCTGCACAAATGAAAGAATTTCTAGGGGATTTAACTAAAAGTACTAACACAGGTCCTCCTATAAATGCAGAGACGGCGGAATATTGGTCTGAAATTTTAAAAAATGGTCTCGATAAAACGCTCCGAAAAGAAATTATTGAGAAGTACCCTGTGACTGAGAACTGTTTAGGTTTACGTTCTCCAAAGGTTAATCAGGAAGTTACCGTTTGTATAAATGAGACAATATCGAGGCAAGATAATTTTTTTGCTTACATTCAGCAGCAGATTGGAGCTGGCTTGAGTGCTATGGTAGTTCCGATTGAAATGGTTTTAAAAAACAATGAAAACAAACAAATTTTAAAAGACATGGCGGATTTAACCAAGTTGTTGGCAGATGTGCATCACACAATTTCAGTGCATAGGCGTTTTTTTTTTGCTTTCCAGTCATTTAGACCCATCAGTGAGAAAAGTGGCTGAAGAATGCCCAGTAAATGAATGGCTGTTTGGGGATAATTTCTCGGAAGCTATTAACAGTTCTCAAGAAATTAGGAAAGTTGGAACGGGTATGAAAAAAGCTGATCGTTATCAATCTAAGACTGGTTATCAAGGACAATATAAGTATTTAAACTGGAAGCGCCCATTCCAAAAGAAAAGGAAAAAGAAGGAGGAGGGATCCAGAGGCAGGAAGCAGGGACAGGACCGGAGCAGGTCAT